>OX031013.1:38955931-39555931 GCA_943736025.1 Tenthredo mesomela
CCCAAAAAAACAATTTTGGTCGATACGACCTTCTGGCTTTATCTTTCCCGATTTTCTCTCAAAAATAAAGCCAGAAGGTCGTATCGACCAAAATTCCAGAAATCACGTTATTCGCGCACAAAAACGAATTAGTGGGGGTGAAAAAAAAATCTGACGAAATAAAAACTTTTTTAAAAAGAAAAAAAAAAAAAATATTGTAATTTTTTTGATTAAAGAATAAAAATTCCAACTTCTGTTTTATTTCAATTGTTGAAAAATTTCAGAATCACATTTTCTACGAAAAATAACCAACGAGAAGTGATCGTAACCGAGAGGACAGGAGAAATAAAAATTTTGGTCGATACGACCTTCTGGATTTATCTTTCCTGATTTTTTCTCAAAAATAAAGCCAGAAGGTCGTATCAACCAAAAGTGTTTTTTTTTTTGGGGAATTTCAATGGATATACGCGTTTTCGTCAATTTCCAGACGATTCCAAAAAAAAAAAAAAAAAAATGGCGGATACGACCTTCTGGCTTTATCTTTCCTGATATTCTCTCAAAAATAAAGCCAGAAGGTCGTATCGACCAAGATTGTTTTTTTTTTGGGAATTTCAATGAAAATACGCGTTTTCGTCAATTTCCAGACGATTCTGAAAAAAAAAAAAAAAAATTGCGGATATGACCTTCTGGCTTTAGTTTGCGTGATTTTTCCGTAAAACTAAAGCCAAAAGGTCGTATCGACCAAAATTCATCTTTATGCTCTATTTTATCTACTATCACTTTCAATTTATGTTTTTCTCATGGATGATGTTATTTCCAACATTTTGGTCGATACGACCTTCTGGCTTTAGTTTTCGTGATTTTTTCGTAAAACTAAAGCCAGAAGGTCGTATCGACCAAAATTTTCGATTTTCGAAATTTTGACGGATTTATCCATATTTGAGAATTTTTAGGCGAATGGCATAAAAAAAAAAAATTATACGACCTTCTGGTTTTACGAAAACCAAAAGGTCGTATAATGTCGCTTACGACCTTATGGCATTAGTAACGCGATTTACTACTGCCTCAGCGAAGTTGAAATTTCGAAATTTTGCCATTTTTGGCAATTTCAAAGTTCTCAAATCAAAGCGCTCATCTGGCTACCTCGAAATTCTCATTCAACGAGCATGTTTTTTCAAGATGAGACTCGTACGATAATATTTAGTACTGCCTCGGAGACATTGGAGTTTTTTCAATATTTTGCGTTTTTTCGGAGATTCGATCGCCAGGTGCTGCTTATGAGACAGTTTCATCTTACCAATATAAGGAAGAAATCCAAGCAGTTTGCAGTCTGCGGGACCATTTTTGCTACTGCCTCATTGAGGGCGACTTTCCTTCAAGTAAAATTAGCAACATGAGGCAGTAGTAAAAATGGTCCCACGGACTGCAAACTTCGTGTACTTCTTCCTTAAAATGGTAAGAAAAGACTGTCTAATGAGCAACACCTGGCGATCCAATCTCTAAGAAAACCCCTAAATAGTGAAAAAACTTCAATGTCTCTGAAGCAGTACTAAATATTATCGTACGAGTCTCATCTTGAACCAACATGCTCATTGAATGAGAACCTAGAGGTAGCCAGATAAGGACTTTGATCTGAGAACTTTGAAATTGCCAGAAATGGCAAAATTTCGAAATTTCAACTTCACTGAGGCAGTAGTAAATATTGTCCTATAGAACTAAAAAAAAAAAAAATGGAATAATTTTTCAAAATCCCAAACAACATATTCACGAATGAGCAGCAACATCTGAGAAATTAGGTCTTTTTTGAACCACCCTAATATACATACATATAGTGCGATTCTGTGGAAAATCACGCGCCTAAAGGTAGGCTCACGGGAAACGCCTGATAATTGAGCAGATCAAACATCGACGATTGGGTTTTATTTCCCACGTAATAAATAAAACCCAATCGTCTATGTTTGAGCTATGCTCAATGCAAGCGTCTCACGTTCGCCTACCTTTTAGGCGCGTTACTTTCCAGAGAATCGCTCTGTATATGTATATATATATTCTCCCCACATTCTCCCTCTTCCCATACCTATAGCATACATAATATATTTCATATTACGTATCCCCCTCCCCTTTCTCTCTTTCTCTCTCTCTCTCATCTAGAAATTCCAGAATTCCAAATCATGTTCATAATATATACTACATATATAAGTATCCCCATCCAGTGCCGAGCCCCCTGTATACAGTGTACACTGTACAGTGATCCTCTACGGCACGCAGGCTTCGCGTGTCCCGCAGGGCCCCATTCCGAAGTTAAGGAGTAGAGAGGGAGAGACGTCCGCGTCGGTGTTGCAGGATCGCTTGAGCCTCTTGCAAAGCTAGTAGCTAGAGAGAGAGAGAGAGAAAGAGAGCGAATGAACTGAGAGGGGTGATATGACGGGGGGGCTTCCCCCCTGTACTGAAGGAAAAGCACCTGTTGCGCGTTCCGAACCGAACCGAACCGAACGAACGAACTAACGAACCAACCAACCAACCAACCTGTCACGAGCCTCAAGAATTCACCTAACGTCAGTATAGCGTTGATACCGCGCAAGTTCGGATCAGTAGCGGCCTAACGTAGAGCTATAATTTAATACCTGATCGTGATATACCTGTATTTAAACCACGTGATCGTATCGATACATACATATGTTGGTTACGAACATGTTTACCTTCCACGTACGGTGTCGTCCTCCTGTGCGTCGTAACACTGGCGATATTTATTCTTTTATAAAATGATATATACGGAATTTTCTATAAATATCCTACACATAACTTATTGATATAATAATAATAATAACATATTTGTGTATTAAATAATAAATAAATAATACTTATCATTGCGGTGTTTATATATATTCATCTATATTACTGTCTATAGTATTATTATTACCGTGTGTCAAATTTAAGGTGTATACCTATTATATGTTTACTTAATATTCTATGTATTATATTTAGTGCTCAAAGTGTCTTGGAGTCTATACCCTATGTCTGTCTATCGAAAAGATAAAAGAAGAATAAGTTTGTCACTAAATATGAATAAAGGCAACAGGCTATATTAAATAATCTAAAAAAAAAAAAAAAAAAAAGTGGTGATATATAAATCTGCAGGATGTACGTCGAGCAGGATAATAAAATACGCTTAATATAGCATCAGACCAGGGACGCATAAGACAAATAAAAAGCAGAAGGAAGAACGAAAAAGAAAAAGAAAAAGAAAAAGAAAAAGAAGAGGAAGGGGTGGAGCCGTTAACTTATAACTCGCATATATAACTTGTGGATAATCATGGACGCGGATGGAATTAAGGATACCTGTTTCGGTAGCGGGAGTCTGGCCGGCGCTGTTATAGGAACTTTTTTAACCACCCTTTTGCTATTGGGGGTTGCTGCACTGTTCTACAGACAGTGGCGAAGGCACAAGGGTGAGTTTACGTCGGTTAACTTATATATATATTGGAATGAGATTTTCGTCAAAGGTGACGTGATTAAATAATCAAAACAAGATTTATGAAAGAGAATAAGAGGCGGTAACACACTTTGGTCAGCCTTCGTCCTCGTATGGATATTATACTTATATCGACGCGTCATCATCATCATTTATGCCGAACCCTGAGGCATGAATAAACGACGGAATATTGGAGCCGGTACAATAATAACATCGCGTAACGGTATAACGTACAGATATATATATGCGTAAAAAGTCAGGTATAACAACTGAGTTATGTAGAAATCGTGGATTTTAGTCAAGGGATAGCTTCGCAGCTAGCGCTACACTATTATCATTCTCAAAATCTTCAGGAAGTATCATAAACCTCCAGGAATCAGTCATGGCGACACTAATTCCAGGGGTTTTCTCAATTTTTTAAACTAATTAAAGACGCAGATAATATATAGTCCGAAAATATCGGCTACACGATTTTCGAGAGCTGTAGAAGTTCGGAAAGCCCAGAGTCTAAACCTTCAAGAGCCGAAAAATCCGAAAATTTTGGTTTATAATTCTTGAGTTCATTCTAATCGAGACCCTCTTTATGGAAACTCATTTTGTCTATAATTTAAATCGATAACTTCGATGTCATAAATAATTGACAGGATTTTGAAACGTTTTTTATTCAAATATTTTACGTCTCACGACGAATAATTTGATCCCTTATTGGTTTCGATCCGATCGATACAGCCCGAGTTAGTAAACACTGAACGAATAACACATGCGTGAATTTCAAGCTTTGGAGTTTTGGCCTTTCGGAATTTTGAACCTTCGGTGCTCTTCGTTGCATATAGTTTCTGAAATCAGCTAGACTAAAACCCGGAACTTCAAACCACATTATAACATTATCTGTGAATTGTTTTGACCATAGTTTGAGTCTGCAGAACTGCAGGTACTAGAGCATATACAACGGATCCGCATAGCACATAGTGTGCGGAGATACTAGAGTGTGTTATCCCAGTTTCTGGTCTCAGCGAAACTCTGCTAACGTAAGGAACGAACTAAAGAACGAACTATAAGTACCGAAGGCCTTTAGAAAGTGCGCGGCTTGGTTGGCCCAGCTTCGTCTCTGCTCATGCTGGCTAGCTAGCTAGCTAGCTGGCTGGCTGTTGCGCTGGCTGGCTGGCTGGCTGGCTGGCAGGTCGTTGAGTCTGATATACCCTACCAGTCGTCGTCGCGGTATGCCGCTTATGCAAGTGTTTGCGTTCGTGCGTGCGCAAGCCGGGCCCCCCTAAGGCCCGCGATTGCAAGAAGGCCCCGCGTAAGCGTAAGGCCCGAGTTACCGGCTCTCCGCGCACGCACGAAGGTATTCACTATTCATACATAGGTATAGGTAGTATAACATACACGTTACTACTATACGTGTGACACCATATTCGCGGCGCCTTTAATACACCAGCTACCTTGAATCTACTCATTTACATATATTCGAAGTTGTACATAAGTGTATGATACTATATAGAGAGCTGAGCTCTTATCCACATGCGAAAATCTTGGAATCTAGTAATTATCGGATCGGTGTGCATTTGTAACACAAATTTCAACACTCTGTCTCTCACCTCTTCGCTGAGATATAATATGATTGGTTGAAAAGTCGACTTTTGTTTCCTGGAAGACATTCTATATATTATAGTCTCTATGGGTGTAGATCGTTATACGAGAATTAGTAAGGGCTGCTAGACCACATGCTCAAAAGAGCGTTAGGTCACTAAAGGAAGAAGAAGAAGTAAGGGCTGCTCATCCGTTACGTTCCGCAAATTTCTACTTCCACATAGCTTACCTTTGACTGTATAATCCGACAGGAACGTTTAGTTCCGAGACGATCCCATGCGCAGGTATACCTAAATACCTAAATGAGCTCCAGGAAGTGGTGGTATAGTTTACCCCGTGTTCATCCATACGTCGATAATCCGTCTTCTAGAATTACTATACGTCACTGATCACCCCGATACCCAATCCTAGTTGACTATTATATCTTATAGCCTGGCCACGGTACCTGTGGCCTTCTGGCAGCAAACATGGGCGCGGACCGGAGTAGCATACCTGCGATCTATGTATATGTATAATACAGAGAATGTATTGTTAAGAATTTGAAAAAAGTCACAACACTCTGTGCTGCATTACCTATCATGCGATTACCCAATGGAATGTAGTTGCAAAAACCGCATGAATAACATTCTAAGCACGATTTCTCCCTTCTTACATCGATCACTATATGCACTGTTGGAATAGTGCGAAGGTGTACATCGAGGGGTTTGTTTGGGGCTCCATATCTTCCCCTGCACGGCAGGACGGATACGAGATACGTATGTATATACCTATACGTTCATAGATGTGGTCATTACATACGCACACATCTCAGTGGTCTATATTTGGGCTTAAGTGCCTCCATGGTATAGAAGCCCCGAAGGCTATATAAGCGAGCTTATAAGCAAGCGGCTGAAATCTCCGTCGATAAACGACCGCAGGCCGCAGCTCGTCAGGTGCGTGAATGCATTCCTCGATCAGCCTGCAGAGAGCTCGCAGAGACTTTACCTCTTCTCTTCTTTACGAAGCTCTTCCCCGCCTATCTAACCCAACCCTAACTACCTGCCTTCCTCTCGAACGATTCTATACTTATACCTGTTCCTCTGCATCTCCAGAGTTCCAACATTGCAGCCAACGAACAGCATATTCTGACCCTGAAGATTGCGCACGTATAACTGCAGCATATTAGAAGATAATTACGCTTTCGGTTATTTCTTCACGACGGGAGAGAAAATTCCGCATCCGAAGTAACAGGGTTTCAAGATTTTTCGAATATTTTGTAAAATAAATTTAACTATGCAGGTGGTATATCACCCTCTCTTCAAATTCAAACAATAATGAACGCAATTTTGGCTTTCCTCGAACCCATTATGGCCTGTTATTTGATAAACTGGGGCACGTTAGTGTACCTAAATGTATAAATATATATATATGTATCTTATAGCGACGTATGTACACTACGTATGTAAGTATACACTGTAACACAACTGTAGTATAGATATAATGTGCTATCGATCGTTTGCACGAAGTAAAGTCGACGAAAAAAGAAAGAAGACGAAGAAGAATAAGAAGAAGAAGAACAAGTGACGAGTAAACGATCGTCATCATTAATCACGAGTTTATTTTTCCCCGCGCCGAATAAGAAAAAAACGAGTAAAGAGAACTATTATATCGCAATTACCTTATATCCTGGCATAGCAAACTGATCATCGTCAGGGGATTTCTAAATTATTTATAAACTTCATTTCCCGTTTTCGTTTTGTTACTACATATACTACATATACCCAGTAACTATACAACGCATATATACATACTATATATCATGAGGAAGAGAATAATGAGGCATATGATGCGATCGCAAATTGCACTACGGGTTTTTCATACCGCGTATAAAAAAAAAAAAGTCAGAATCAATGAGGTCAAACGTTGATTTATCACCTAATATTCATTTTTCGCGCTACAGATAATAAGATGTTACGAGTATAAGACATCAATTCCCTGATATTATCATATGTCGAATAACAAGGAACGATAGGTAGGGGAATAAGAAATTGGCGATAATGAACGAACACCACATGGTAGTACAGCGATTATGCCAGTTGATTTGAGTGTGGCGAAGAATAGGCTGATGTCACCTGACACTCACTTGCTCGTATACGTGTGCACAAACACTCGATACTTATTCAGGCGTGTGTTTATGAGTCGTGAATATGAGTGTTGTTTCTAAAGCTGAGGAAAAAAACCACGTTATTATAGGCATGTGAATAAATTGCGACGTTTAGGTATACTATATATATGTACGGATTTCCAATTTAATTATCACCACGATTCCGTTTATGAATCGCCTTTTCACATATAGAATATCAAATTATTGATCCTACAGATATAGGCCCTTGAATA
This sequence comes from Tenthredo mesomela, assembly GCA_943736025.1. Classification (NCBI taxonomy): domain Eukaryota; kingdom Metazoa; phylum Arthropoda; class Insecta; order Hymenoptera; family Tenthredinidae; genus Tenthredo; species Tenthredo mesomela. The sequence goes on from OX031013.1 coordinate 38,963,349, forward strand.
TAATATGACGATGATCATGATCATTATTCATATACACATAATGTTGTATATATAGAAGATTAGAGAAGGTGCAATTATAACGCTGACTTACACTTATACCTATTTACTGCGGAGTTCGAACCTCGTCTGCGGTTTTAGTATATACACAGGAATTTAAATAATCTAATTACGTAAACTCATACGTGGGTATGGTATGCATACGTAGGAGCAGCTCATTGTTAGGTGCAGTGGTTTGGATATGGTTACTGCAGTCAGTGATTCTGATTTCTAAGAGGCGATAACGCTGCAAGCCGGAGGACAAAATCGTAGAAAACAGTCACAAGCAGCCACAAACAATAACCATTTCCCATGTCTCAAGAACCGTTATCATTCCTAGTTCAGAAAACCAAAATGATGACACTAGGTAACCCAGTTTTATCCACGTTGCAGGAATGGCGTTAAAAAATGAAGTTGTATAGCAAGACCAGCTGTAGGATGTATGAATGTGTCATACATGTTAGAGCTATATGCTGTTCGAGGTCCATCCTCAACGTCGCAGTTAGTCAGTGATTCGACGAAAAAGCTTGTGCATAGGGAAAATTGTCGTTACTACACATAGTCCTCGACCTGGATTTCTGACTCGCATCATCCACTAAAACAGTTTGTCTCATGTGATCCGAAAACATGTTCAAAGACACGTACCTTCGAAGTCCCGGTCGTGAATCACGGAACAAGTAAATCACCGAGAATACCCCATGTTTTTCTGGTCCCTCTTAACACGAGTGTTGTGTAGGAGGACCTGCTCTACCCACAATCGTGAATTCGATCATCTGAAGGAATCTCGAAAGTCACGTGAGAAGGTCTTAGAGCCATTATAACTTTGAGTATAAGGACGGAATTCCTTCTGGCTTATGCTCACGGAATCATGCACGTATCTTGTGCGACACAGCATCATAATATATTGTAGTCATTATACCATTTCGGTTGACTAACAATAAGAAGAAACTCGATTATACTTAGAGACGTGTAATCACACACACATCTGTCCATGACGCAAGTCTTAAGCCCCGACGTAGAGCGTGTCTCGTACGTCTTCTTTCATCCTTTAACATTGAACAGTTAACGAACGACTAAGCCACGCCTTGAATTTCTGCATAATCATGATTGTTGTCATTCCTTCAGTTCCCCGTACTAGTACAGGCACCAGTACCAGTACCAAGTATCAACTCGACACAGTACTGTGTTTCCTCTTTCCCCACTCACTACCGATCTGTACGATTGCGTCTAGGCGTCTCGACAGTCTAGCTGCTGCACACGTTCCTCATATACCTACAACCGTATACACTCATCGCAAACCGTCGTGATCCAGCAAGAGGATGACCTTGAAATACTGGATCCGACGTTAATGGCGCCGATTATTTTAACCGCAATTTACCTCCACACCCATGGCCTATCACCTTATCATATTGTGTTGTTTGTCCCCTGCGATGGGAAGCTGTTCATGCTCCATCTCGTTCAGAGCAATTTCTTTGCACACTGTGCAGCAGAATCTGTGGTAACGATTGTTCAATTGTTTAATGACCACCGTAGAACTATTAATCGAGTTTGGGTGATCAGTGCTCGAAATATAGGAGGAAGAGGAGCTACTTCTTCGTCGTGGAACGAGGAGGGGGCCGCTCACCTTGGCGCCCCTGGTATGCGCTCAATGGCGTCTCCTTTCACAGGCGTAGCGTTTTCTCAAAACCCATATATATATATACATACAGCTGTGCTATTATATGCGACAAAAACGCGGATTAATATTAAACGAGAGAGAAATGTGCGAGATTTTGTATCAATCGTGTATTTTTGCGAAAGATATTTATGAAGACCGGTGATCCTTAAGAATTTGTTTACGGTCTGTCTGACTCCTTCTTGTTATTTATATTCCTGTATCGACGCGACGTCTGCAAAGATATTAAATAACATTATGCAAAAATTGAAAATCTCCTCGTATATGCGAAGTTGTTTTTCGACTGTGGGCGAGGCTCCGTAGAGCTAACTTCGTTTTGTAGAATGGTAGAGACGATACTTGCGGCGGAAGGCACTCCTTTATTAGGCGTCCTTACGTGGCTAGGCCGAAGTCCAGGAATAATAATGAATTATTCCCACGTACGTCTTCTATACACATACGTGTCAGGCTTAATGTCTGATGTTCTCCTCTTCTTCGTCTTCCTCTTTCCTTTTTTTTTTTTTTTTTTTCATCTTCGCATACGTATTCATATACAGCCGAAATTTTCCGGATATTATATAAGTCGTACAGGAGGAGGAATCCGAACGAATTTTATCAGTTTATCAGAGTTTGAAAATACATCTTCTGTACGCCTACAGCCGGGTGTATTGTCATAGTTATTCTTCTGCAAATACCCATACCGCGTTACATAACATCGCGATATCTCACCAACGAATCGTTAAACAGTTCGCATTTACAAGATAAAATAATGTAAGCATACATATAACGACATTATACACACGGGCATCACGCATTTTACACCTGCTTTGCACACCGCACAATGTATACATATATATGTATATGTATACAGAGATATATCCATACAATCACGAGTTATGATGTGTGCTTATATACGATCAGCAACGTTTCCAACTTGGACTAAATATCACTCTTTTTATATCTGGAGCACAGCTCTTCAACAATGATGGTCTCTAGGGCACGAGAACCATAGCGTACATTATACCCTGCAGAGACCAAAAGCCTGTTATGAAAGCTGAAGACGTAGTACTACATACATGGGGACAATGGTGTGTCTATGAGTACCGCTGCGGTGTAACAATAAAAACGTTATGTTCTACGCAAACACAGTGATTGTCAGTTTAATAAGACACGTTGCAACTGGTAACCTAATGTAGGAAAGAGAGAGAGAAAGATACGGCGGAACACGCCTGCGGACAAAGAATTCACTTCCTTCCGGTTTCGTTGCAGACCAAACATGGTCACGCACTGGTAACCAGGTCCACACTATCTAAACGCGTCCCCGCAGAGGCATTAACCGTGTCAATTATGGGAGTGTACCGTCTCTCAGTTCTTTTTATATACATAACGAACATTCTAAGGTAGTACATCGACTTACAGGTACTCAAAAATACGGGAAATAAGATACTCGATTCACTCGAGCATACCATCAAATGTGGAGGCGCATTGTGCACGCACATTTCTTGTTACCTCTATATATAGGGTAATTCCGGGTGAGATGGCCATAGGGGAGAGATGGCCTTCGATGATATTTCTCATCTTACTCGATATATTACACTTTCTATATAGGGTAGATCGGTAGTAGTACTTTGAACGAAGCGAGAAGCGATCTACTCTAAATAGGAAGTGTCATATATCGAATAGCATGAGAAATCCCATCGAAGGCCATCTCTCCCCTATGGCCATCTGTCCCGGAATTACCCTATGTGTTGTAATTATTCCAATATTTGTGGAAATTAACCGAACCGATTCTTCGTTAAAGCGATCAGAATAATAAAAAGAAGAATTGGAGTGGGAGAAAGAAATGTGCCCGTTCCATCCTTAATCTTGATCTTCTTCTAATTATAGTATAGCACCTATATCTTGTTTTTTTTCAAAATGTTAATTTGGGCTTGTTTTTAATTCCAGGTAAGCACCTGGTCCTGGTCACTGACCCAGAGATAGTAGAAGATGCCTATGCCTTCGATAACCCGTGTTTCAAGGACGCTACAAGCCCCGCGATCACTAGGACCATTGAACGTCCAGTTTCTGCAGCGTCTGTAGCCTCTGCTGAGACACCGGTCAAAGATGCGACTCGGTGGTCGACGTCATGGTCTTCTCTTGGCCTCGGATCTGCCGTTAGAAACGACAAACGACGTACCCTGGACGATTCATGCCTAGGGGTAATGATTTTTCTTCAATTTGAAATGTTTCTGGACGATGCAGTGGAATTATTTGATGAACTCATTTATTTTTGGATTCGTTTCATTACAGCCAAAGGCTACAAGGGTCAGTTTGGTCAGTCTGAGGAGCCGGGATTTCACTGGCCTGGGGTTCAACGTCTGCGGTAATATGCGGGAGGGTATTTTCGTCAAGGACCTTCTTCACCGTGGTCCGGCTTCAGAGTCTGGTCGAATCCAACCTGGTGGGTACAAGATTACCCCTTTATCTACCGGTTTTGTTGACTGACACCATTACCCTTCTTTTTTCTTCCATTTCAACAGGTGATCGGATAGCCAGCGTCAAGATAAGCTTCAGAAACATGGTTTACGAGGACGCGTTGACGATCCTTAGCTACGCATCACCGTACGACGTTGAATTAGAGGTGGAAAGTGGGGGTCCAGGTTCTAAGCCGACTACACTTTTGAAGAAGAGCGTTGGCCCGAGTCCGACAAGGATATGTCATCCTCTGTATAGGAGTCAGTCGATTCCAGAACTGTCACAGTCGCATAAGAGCACGTCTAAACGACTGTTCACTGCCGATCTGAGCGATACTTTGGGATCGAGTTATTCCACGGTGGTTAATTCTACTATGAAGTCATCGAAGTCCGTTACAGCGGCGGGTAATCAGTCCTTGGAGAGGCGCCCGATCCAGGAAGACGGGAAAAGCAACCACCACAAGTTCGGCATCAAAGTTCTCCCGGCTTTGGACGGGATGGTGCACAGAATAGAGAACGATAACGAGCACAACACGAACTTGGAGCGCCGTAACTCGAAGAAAATGGACACTGAAGAGTTGATAACGAATTCAAGGAACGTGATGATCGCTGCTGACCCTCTCCCTAGAACCACAAAGGCTTTGGAAAACCTTCTACAGAGGGAAAACACTTTCGAACCAATCCCCAGGGTGAAGACGGTCCTGATTCCTCCCAAGGGATTGGAAGCGAACGGTATCGACGTACCGGACCAAGGAAACGAGGGCAGAATCCCTTCGGAGATTCCTGAGGAGGTCCACAACGCAGCGGTTGCCGCCCGAAGGAACAGAAGAAACAGTGCTGAGCTCTTGAGCCAAAGCCCGCCAAAATCTATTCCCGATTTAACCGATCCGGATGATTCAATCGATCCGAAAAGCCCATCGCAAAAAAATAAGCGAAAGGCACCAGCCCCGCCGAAGGAGAAGGGAACGGGACCGGAAGTCGTTCTGTCAAGTGCGAGAAAGGAACCTGCAGCTTCTCAAATTTTGGGACTGAACTATAACTCCGATCATAGTCCGGGAGATGACAAGTTCGACAGTATAACTGATTACACGGAATCGTTGAGCGACTATCTGACCAAAGTTCGGGACACTACAGACGGAGCTGAGGCGAGACGACAGCGACTTGAGAATCAGACTTGCAGGAGGAATTCTGAGTCCGATACTGACAGTGAACTACAAAACAGTTTCACTACGATAGAACTGAACCCTGCCGATATAACGATACACCATACCCCGGTCCCCGAGGTTGACGATGACGACGATATTTACAGAAAGGCTGCGAGCCTAGGCGATCTATCGAAGTACGAGAGCAAAGCCACTTCCACACTCGAGAGAGCCCAGAGTCTTGACATGACTGACAGTGGGTCGAAGAAAAGGAAGGCTCCTCTTCCACCTGAGGACATAAACGAGTCGACAGAAGACCTGAGCAAACTTGACGACATGGATACCTTCCAGAGACGAAAGTTGAAGAAGTCGAACGAGTGGGGAACGCTGGAGGACGCGATATGGGGAAAGGGGGAGCCAGAGGATCTTCAAGACGAGAAACCTAAGACGAGAAAAAAGAGCAAGGGGACCTTGGAGAGGTCGAAATCTGCGGTTGAGATAAAACTAAAAGAATTAGACAACACGTCGTCGACGAATTTGAAGCACTTTGACGCCTCGAACATCGCTGATGAGACGAGCATCGAACTGTACAATTTACCATTGAGCAAAAAACTCAGCCATGATTTCATACACGGAGAGAGAATGTTCAATCCTGACGCGGACAACGCTCTGGCAAGATTGGTAAACAATGGGACGGTCGTAAAGAGCCCCACCTTCGAAGAGGTAGAGCTGGACTTCAGACAGGCCAAACCTCTAATTGACGAGAAAAACGATGCTCGACCCGACCTCGACGAAGCCCTGGCTTATTTCGACCTCAGAGAAACGAAAATCGAGAAAGTGGATTCCGGTAAACCGATCGAAGCCAAACCCATCTATTACTATAACAATGTTGAAGTCGTTGAAGAACCGATGAAGAAAGTCACCGTCGATACCGGATGCCCGGGATGCAGACGTGCTTTGAACGGTCAGAATGAAAGCTGCAACAAGCATTTGACGCCCGATAAAACGGACAGTAAAATACCTGACATTATACAGACTACGAACGACCGGGAGAAGACTAATTCGACGTTTGGTACCCATCAGCAAATAAAATTCAACTCGGAATCGAACGATATCGGCGATAATAGAAGAACGGATAACGCTGCCCCGGTGTTTCAATTCAATCGTCAAAAATTCGACCCCTTTGAGGTCTCGAAGCCGGCTAATCCACCCTCGACATTTCACATACAAAGTACGAAAGTCGAGCCGTTAAACACCGAGGAGAAACGGGAGTCTGTTTCCACGTTTAAAACGAATAGAACACGCTTCGAACAGGCTCAAGATCCTCAGATAAAGAAGAGCGAGACTGTAGGGTTCGAAACGCACTTTGCTAAGCGGGTCAGTGACCTCAGTGACTCAAGTTTTGAGCCAGGTTCAAACGTGACCGTTAATAGCAAGAGCATTTCGTCTCCACTTTCCACCGAGGACAGACACAATATCAGCAACGTTAGCGTGTCCAGTGGAGAGATCACCCCTGAAGGGACTAGGCCAATTCTCAGAAAACTGAACCGTCAGGACTCTGAGACGACCCCACCGCTCCCTAGCACACCTATGCCTTTGCCTATTCCTCACAAGCTGACTTATATAACGGAGATCAAGGTCTCCACAAGCCAGGAGAATCTAAACGACATGGACAGCGATAACGAAGAAATTGTTGGGATCATGGAGAGCGGGACGGAGTCCAGTAATCATCAGCAAAAGGTCGGGGTGACTGTGACTTCGAATGGTAAATCATTACCGGGTAAAAAACCACCCATACCACCGAGGAGGTCTGATATATCAAAGACTGCCAAGGATGAGATGGAGAAGCAGGTGGTTTATGTCTCAGAGTACAAATCTACACCTGGGAAAGATTCGCTGAGTCAAAACGCTGAGGGCGCAGGGTCTGAGACTGTGAATCGAGCGGCTGGTGGTATCGGAAAGAAGTTTGAACAGTGGGTGTTTTTGGGGGAGGGAAGAGAGAAGACCTGGGATAATACTGGGGGACAGCCGCAGCCTGTTACAAACATAGTGTTGACGTCGAACGAAGAAAAACTGATTCATCAGTAAAACGGAGTTATTGAAGAGCGCAGAAAACCTGGAGAGTAAATCTTGTCTCTATGGATTGGAAGTAGAGTTTGTACAGGAATAGAGAACAGGAATTTGACCTTATCTATGTTCGGTGTCAAATATATCACAACGGACATGCTGTATCTAGGTATGTGAAAGATAGGTAATGCCCGAATGTCTGAAGCCAGTAAGTGCCATAAAGTAGTTCAAGAAGAATGTCAAATAGGCAGAGAATTGTATAGTATGCTATGCGGTGTATAAAATAAGTGAAGCTGAGCGTACAGAGTTTGTTATAATATTTTTTTTTTTTTTTTTTTTTTTCATGATTGTGATTGTGAGCGGCCTTATATCTTTAGCTATGTATTAGATATTTAGATATAGTTTTAACATCGGAGAGTAATTTAACTATACCTATGTCTACATAAAGATAAAGACATATATATATATTATATACCATGTATGAAGTTGAAAAAAAAAATTACTAGGATTATTGAGTTTTCTGTAAATACAGGCCAGTGTGTCTAACGTATGTACATTATTATATGTACTTTAATTAACATACAAAATTCTAGAGTCTGGAATAGTGCATAAAATTGACCGACTAACAACGAGGAGTAAATTAAGAAATCTTGTATTATCATAAAGAGGAGGAGGAGATCTGACCATATATAATTTTTATCTTTCTCATTAAATTTGAAACTCGATCCATTATACCCTTATTGTATATATCTAAGTGATTCCAGTATCCAATAAAAGCAGTAATATCATTAATTATATTCTATTGTATTGAGTCGATATATCTGTTAAACCGCAATTAACGTATTTACAGGATGAATATTCTCCGATGTCTGATCTGGGAGGAGCTTCGATACGCCGAAGCTCGGCCTTTGTCTATTCGTGTGCTATACGTGTGGATGTAAACAAATTTGTAGATGAGGGTATCTGTTTGATAATCACACACTATTATTTTGAATCAAACAAGTGTGAATAGAAGAAGGCGGAGCTTCGCCACGTCGAAGCTCCTCCCAGATCAGACCCCGGAGAATATTCACCCTGTATAATTATATGAATCTTTTATCGTTGAGTAAAAAAGAACTATATGAACGAAACTTGTTGCAACGTAACACGAAACGTAATTTAATTTGAATGAAGAAGCTGCGTTTAACTCTGAATATTATTATCGTTATTATTATATTATGTTTTAGTGTTTAAATGAATAAATAAGGAGATGTTTTATATTTTATACGAGGGATAAATTATACTGAGAATCCCAAAGTTGATTTTAACTACTATTTAGTAACGCGTGAGAGATATGTGTATTTAGTAGGTAGTATATTATCGGCTGGGTGAATTTTTGCAAATATTATATAATAGCATACGTATATATGAATGCTTTACATTTAAATATATATATATAAATTTTTTTTTTCTGAATAAATGATAAATATATGATATAATGGTGCCACGGAAATTTCTCTACTTTCCAGCGATATATACATGAAGTTAATTTCTACACGTATATATCTAGATTAAAAATGAGGAGATGAAAATTGTGAATTTAGAATCTATCGTTATACCTATTGATTAGAAAACTAAAATTCACAAATCTAGTTGCGTTGTATTCTATTATCATTCCTATTTTTATTCTAAAAATTCTAGAGAGAGAAGAAGAAGAGATTCTTCGGTGTTAAATAAAATCATATCCTTTCAATATGTATTAGACTGGGTGGTAATTTTTTTTTTTTTTTTTTTTCAAAATTAAATTTACCTATTTAACGTATAGTATATAGTATATATCGACGATGATTTATTTATTTATATAATATAATATAATATAATGTGAAATATTCCGAATTTTACAATCAACGTAGCGATTTTTCTTCAGTCGCGAAAAATCAAATTTACTAGGTATTATAGTTTAGTTGAAAAATAATATTTTAAATTCTTATCCATAAATTTGTTATGATATTTTATCAATGCTAATAGCGATGTATATTTTCTTTTATTCCATGTATATCATGAATATTATTATTATTAATATTATTATTATTATTATTATTATCATTGTTTAGTATGTAACAAAAGTTTGTATCACAAAATAAATAAATCTCATTGTTTATTACCAAAATTTGAAAAAAAAAAAACAAATAAATGATTTGATTCGTCAAGGTTTTAGACAAATTCTTATATATTTACAATTGTTTTTATTAATTAATTAATTAATTCATTCATTCATTCATTCATTCATCTCATTCATTCATTCAATATAATAACTGTTCATCTTTAAACTGCGACTTATGAAAAAGATAAATGCAAATTTTTCTTTCACCTGTAAAACAATACGAAGAATTTAGTAATTAAATTGCGATACAAAGAAAATTCATATTTTACAGACTTTTTTTTTTAATAACGCAAGTACAAAAACTCTGGTCTTAAATGTGGAAAAAAAAATTGAGATCTACAGAGTCGGAATTCTGAAATTAATTGCAGTTGGATAGAAATTCTTATCACGTTTAAGGGAGTACTACATATATACGTTGAAAACAATTTTTTCTCAAATCGCTGATACGCCGTGATGAAATAATTCATCGACTCAGTATTTTTACAGCAGATTACTAGCGTTTGAAACTATCGTTCTCAATTATTGATGACTTAGCTGATGAAGAAAAAACCATTGGCGCAGCATACAGGCCACATCGTTGATGGAATATTTTCGAAATTTAGAGGAAACATTCTACATTGATGTAACAATTGACAATATCCAATGAATTTTAGTTTCAAGTATGAAAATTATTCAATCCAAGCAGTTTTCACATACAATTATATAGAATAATAGTTTAAAATGACCAATTTTTATACCTAAAATTAAAATTCATTTGATATTGTCAGTTTGCTCCAGAATAACATCAATGTAGAATGTTTCCTCCAAATTTCGAAAAGATTCAATCAACGATGCGACCACCTGTATGCTGCGCCAATGGCTTTTTCATCGTTAGCTGAGAACTGCATAACTCGAAGTCTAAATATTCTTCAATAATTGTGAACATTGATAGTTTAAAACGCTAGTAATCTGTTGTAAAAATACCGAGTCAATGAATTATTTCATCACAGCGTATCAGCGATTAGAAAAAAAAAAAAAAATATTGTCTTCAAGATGTACGTAGATATTTTCAATGTTTTAGATCAAACGAGGGTATACTATTTTGTATCATTTCTTATTTCTTCTTGTTTATTATTATTCACCTACGTAGCAGACTGTTTATAATTCTTTGTGCTCATCAACTTTTTGCCGCACATAGCGCAAATCGCTTTTTTATACGCGCAAGACTGACAATAGTGCGATCCGACTTGGTGTACTTTTTGTCTGCATATTTTACACGTTTCAAACTTAGCAGTGTAAGGATTAAACCGCGCCTTGTTGTTAGACAGCGCCTTGTTCTCCCCCACTTTACGACCTCCGCTTTCCACCGTATTTCTAGCCCCAGATTTCCATGGATCCGGCGTTATAACGCGTCCCAATTTCTTCTCGCATTTTTCGCAAACCATGACGATATGAGATGAGAAATCCTGAAATTTAGGAAAATGATTAGAAAAAAAGAGAAAAATTAAACAATAGAATCTGAAAGTTGTAAAACCGTTTTTCTAAAACTGTGGGTCTTCGTACGACTTAAATTGATTATATTTTATCATAACAGTGAGAATTTATGTTTGGAATTACATATTTTATATGTTGTATGTATTTTGTAACGTGAGATAGGCTAGAAGTTAGGTTATGTTAGGTTAGGTTAGGTTATGTCATCATAATTCGATTTATAATGTACTGATTATACCTAGATACTTACGATTCAGGTTTTTAAACTCGATATCGATCGAATTTGAACTTCAAGAACGATTTACTCGTATTTAATGTAACTGGATTTAATGAACAACAAGTATTGTCAACAAGTTTTGATTCTCTGCTTTTTATTATGATTGCGATATACAAATATACAATGCAAACGCAATGTGCATACCACACATACCACAATCCACATACATATTATACAATTGACATACGAGGTGCTACAACTGGTATCGCCATCTATGATAGGACATAGAACTACAATGACAGAAATACAAAATGCATTGGATTATGAGAAACGCCTGAATGCAGATAATTTGATATGTTTATAGCGTCGCGGGTTGCGTACAGTAAGGCGTACATGATCGGCGCAAACTTTTCAAATGATATAAATTTCCAAACGCGATATCGCAACGGGTTATGGAGGGACTGAAACTGATTAATGTATTGTAACAGAGTGCGATATTAATGGGTTGTGTATATTTAAAACAAAAAGTGATAATAAATTGACATTTTTTGAGCATTAAGAGTTTGAACGAGTATATTATACAATAAAATGAATTTAAAAATTCGAATCATAGGAATTAAACAAAGATTGAATGAGAACGATGTGTTTAAATATGTATCAGAATTTTTTTTTTTTTTTTCTACAGTCTAATTATAGTATATCTATAAATATACACCTATAACTGATAACTGAATCAATATACCACCTGTACCACGTATGAAGAGAGGGGATTCGTTATCGCTTACACATTACGTGATAAGCTGTTGTTAGTCACTATCAAGTCATTCTTCTGTCAATAATTGCGCACACATGATCGCGTGTCAAGTCTAGTATACCTATAATTATCAAAATGAGTTTCAGGTATGTATATTGTATATGCACAATAAGATAATTGATAGAAATAAAGAACATTTAACGTGTTTGACTAGAATATAGTGCGCTTTAACATTCGATCCATATAATACACGTGTTTCAGCTCATCTAACGTCTGCACTATCTTGGATATTCCAGATGAAATTTTGGTGAAAATTATATCATATTTTAATACCAGAAAACGTCTACCATTGGCTAACTCTTGCACCAGATTTAACGCGCTCATATTTGGAGATAAAAAACTATCAAGGTGAGTTTAACTGCAGCTAAATATTGGAGGTATCTTTTTTTACACGAATCTTATCAGACTACGGGTGTAAAGATTACATGTGTGCCCATTAGGGTGGTCCTTGATTCGGTCGTATTCGAATTTCAATTCTCCCATGAGCAAAAACGTCTCCATGTGCAAAAAAATTTAGCCGAAATCCCAGGTTCCTATCTCAATTTTAACTACTTCCCCAAAGCCTTCGAACACTCCCTTTTAAATAACCCACGTTTGTTAGTATTCGGTGTTATTTTTCACCTACCTATCGCACTATCGCTTCGAATAATCTGAAACTCCGCACACTTCTTACTCTATAATAGTACGTGTCCGTGTGAAAATTTACAGATTTTTCAACGACAAAATTTTATTCATCACAATATGGAGAGGAGAAATTTGTTTTTTGTGAGCTGTAGCTTCGAAAATTATATCGTTGAAAATCCGTCGAATTTTCGTGAAATACCTACTACTACACGTAAGGAGTGTACCAAGATTGAGATTTTTCGGAGCTATACTGCAATAGGAAGATAAAAAAATTACCGCAAATTGTATTTTATTCAAAGGGGAAAATTCGAAGTAGAATCGAGATAGGAACCTGGGGTTTCGGCTACATTTGAAAAAAAATATATTTCTAGTCGTCCTGGCCCACGGAAGCATTGAAATTCGAAATTGATCAAATTAAGAATCACCCGAGTGTCCATCCCACAATATTTTATAAAGATTGAGATGGGTGGATATTTGAATTTCTAGAGAACTGGATTTCTCGAAAAAAGGACGTCTCACAACGGCGGATGACATCCAGCAGTATTTCAGCAATGAAAAGACGCTCGATATTGTCCGTAAAGTGAATATACAAAACGTGAACTGCATGAGACCGGGAAAGATGCTAAACAATTCAATCGGGAAGGCGATAAATCTCGTCGATATAAACATACACGGTACAAAGTTTAAAGACATAGAGCAGTTGGCGAGTTTCTTAGAGCCTTTGACACACGTTAAGATATTGTCTTTGGATTGGCCAAAGTCAAAAGAAAACGACGTTAAAGCGTGTAAAAAACTCTTCAGAAAACCTCTCGGAAGACTAAAATATTTCTCTGTAAAAGTCTACGTATATTCGATCGAGTTTCTTCCTACTGTTAAACTTTGCCAAAGAGTTGAGGAGCTGCGAATTGTCACTACTGAATCACGACCTCATATGAGACGCATGTCCTGGGATCTAGAACCCAATAAACTCAGGAATCTAAGGATCGTTCAAGTCCGAGGGTGGCAGGCGATGCAGATGAAAAAGCACCTCGTCAATATACTTCCGGATCTTGAGGAATGGACGGACTTTCAACTAACCGATATTTCTAGGGAGCCAGGCTTCTACCTTGGTATATTTTTCACACGACGGAGATCGGCTATAATACTTATAGTTAATCGCTGACTGTGCGAATATATCTTACAGAAAAGAACGTCGGAGTATGCGAAGAGCTGTGGGATTCAAAATTAAGGGCAGGGATTCCATATCAGCGGGAAAATCCCACCTGCGACATGGGCTGGTTCCTTATTTCCGAATATCTTCTGAGAGAAGTGATAAGAATTACCCACGAAGATCTGCCCCAGAGATTTTGCTGTTTGACCCCGACGCTCGCACCTTTGGAACAAGACAAAGAGCCATGCCTGCTGAAGATCGACGAAGCGAAGGTGAAATCGGAAGTCGATTTATAGTTGAAGTAATTCAAACGTTGTTGATGAACTCGTTTTCTAAACCGCGTGCGCAAAGTTCGATTTTCCGTCCATGCGTATAGCGTTAGCAAGGTGCCCAAATCCCGCACGGCTCGTATGAGCGTGCGGGAAAGTTATCTTGGGGACTTTGCGCACCTTAAATAGAAAAATAGTATGTACAACAAGTGCAGGAATCACCAACTTTACGCACTTGTTGCACAATGTACTATATTATGTTATAGCGACTGTTGAAGGATCCGAGACACCAGATATCTTTTCTCTATTTCAAACACAGCATCGAGTCCGACTGCGATGCCCATTTACTCGCTTCAGCTTTCCCAAATCTGACTGAACTCGTTTTATGTCACATTATCAGGACCAAGGGTGAGTTATGTCTGTTTAGATGGATTTTGGATCTATGATATCTTCGAATTTGAAGTTTCTCAACTAATTTCGACAAACGATTCGTCGAATGTTTTTCGATGATCTGGTCGTTGCAATAAGAGAATCTGAGAACACTTTCCACTTTTATGCAGATACGGTATCAAGTTCGAGAAAGAAAAAGAATTTCAAGAGGCGTCTGAGAGGGAGAGACAGCACGTTGCCCGAAGAACAGGACGATCCTAATAATCTGGACTCGTCGTTTAAAATGCTAGTTGAAAATACACCGCATTTGAGAGAATTGACTATATACGCGGAGAACGAGTAAGATGAACTATTAAAACTGTGAAAGAAGAATAAAAATTGATCGAAACTTTTTTATTCTATGTTCAAGCTGGACAGAGGAACTTGGACGTTGGGACTTGGCGGCTCTGTGGCTAATCCCAAAATGGAAAAATCTTAGGACTTTACGTTTGGCTCTGATACCGATAACGGACGGTAAATTCCTGATTGAAATCGGCAGGGAATGTCCAATGCTGGAGAAACTGGTTTTGTATTATCTGGGAAACGGGGACCCTGATTCCTGCTATGCAAAATATTTGTCCCAGATGTTAAGGCAGTGTAAAAATCTGAGAGAATTTTCTCTCCAAGATCGTTACGTGGAAAATATCCCCGAGATTCTCGCTTCGCTTTCTGGCAATTCGAGACTGAGGAGATTGAGTTTAATCAGCTCGGACGAAATGTGCGGATTTTATAAACTTGAAGAGCTCATATCGTCCGCTGAAGAACTGCTCGAACGTTGCCCAAAATTAGATACGTTCGTCTTCATCATCAGGCAATTGAACCGAGAAAATACCAACGAGCTTGCCTTAGCTTTGGAAAGGTAGAAAAAAAATAAATAAATAAATAAAATAGCCCGATTTATATTTGAAGGCAAAGTCACGATATGAATTCTCATCAATAGCTGTTTTAATTTACAGAATTCGAAGCGAATTGAAGAGGTCGACCCTACAGTTTCAAATAACAACAGGGCACTCTTCGAGGGACGGGGGTTCTAGGCCGTCAAATTTCGAAACTGTTCATGAAGATGCTGCGGCTTCTTTCTTTCCCTGCAAATTCGACGGGTTTGAGATAAGATAAAATGCTGAAATTCCAGTTATTTTTACATAAGTGAAACTGCCCAGAGGGGACGGGTTGAAGTTAAGAAAGCTGAAAATTTCGAATCCGTTTTAGGCGATTACGAATTTTCAGAAAAGTTGAAGTTCCGAAAATTTAAATTGCGAAAGGTTGGACTGTTGACCTTTATTTTTTGGGCCACTCTAGTATACATATAATATATTATATACCTATAGGTATATCATAATAATTCTCTGTCTCGAACCTGTGCCGGAGAAAGTCCGAAGGATAAAGAATTTTGCCTATTCGATGTTAGCGCGTCGGTTTAAGGGGTTGTATTGACTTGTGCTCGGAAAAATTAACGGATTTTTCATAATTTTTTTAGCCATGTTCGCGAAAATTTTATTGAAATAAACTAAAGAGTACCGATCTGTACATCTTTCGAGGTACTTGTAGAAATTTTTTTAATGAGAAAATCTTGACAAGTGGGGTATATATGGCCGACGCTCCAAAACACCTATTCTTTTTGTCATGACTTACATAGTGACCATGATGACTCTAGAACGGTTCATCTGAAATCAAAAAACCAAAAAGATCTCATTAGTATATTATCCTATACGGAGCTCGTGAACGGAGGGTTTAGAGAAATTTTGATTTAAAAAAAAATAGCGACGATTTTCGTAAAAAGTTCAATTTTCGGGGTTCGAAAAATTCAGTTTTTTGGCCCAAAAAAATAGGAATTTTGGTCGAAATGAAAATTGCTCCTATTACGAGCTCCGTATAGGAATATACTAATGAGATCTTTTTGGTTTTTTGATTTCGGGTTTTTTTTTTTTTCTTGGTGTATTTTAATGAAATTATGGTAACCTGGCTAAAATTTTTTTTGAAAAATCTCCTAATTTTTCCGAGCACGAGTAGAAAATACACAGAGCGATTCTGTGGAAAGTAACGCGCCTAAGAGGTAGGCAAACGGGAAACGCCTGCATTGAGCCGGTCAAACAGTTTATTACGTACAGGGAAATAAAACCCAATCGTCGATGTTTGACCTACTCAATGCAGGCGTTTCCCGTTTGCCTACCTCTTAGGCGCGTTACTTTCCACAGAATCGCTCTGTATAACCCCGTAATAATTATTTTAGCTACTTTGACAATATTCTCGAGGAAAATATAATATTACATCTAGAATAACTTGGCATTAATAATTTCTTGTCTATCTAGTATGTTTTTAAAAAATTATAAAGGAGAAGTTTTTCAAGTATTTTAATCTCAACGTTAATCTATTCGCCTCTATAATTCTTCAAATGAACAAACAAAATGTATGGCTGTATGGAATTTATCTATACCTTCCATATCGACAGTGGTCAACAATTTAAGCAATTCATATTACGAACGAAAATGATTGGTGGATAAAATTCTACAAAAAGTAGTGATATCCCCATGAAAAGCACCTCCGGTACAAACACCTTTCGCTAAGTATGGGTACTGTAACTTATTGCATATGTTTCACCAGCTGAAGGCTGGTGAAATTATGCTAGTTCGCGTGAGTTCTTTGTCACGGGTTATGATATTTGGAGCTCCTCTGGGAAAAGTTGAAAAAACCCTTAATTACCCTACGGATCTGGGATATGTCAAATTCCCCAAACTGAGATAGATGCTATAGAACTATCTTGTTGTTGAATTTGACGCACCAATACCGCTTTAATCAGATCTGGGATATGTCGAACTTCCACAGACGAAGGTAGATGCTATAGAGCTACCGTGCTGTGTCAGTAAGACTCACCGATACTGATATCTAGCTATGAACGATTTTAAATTGCTGAAAAATAAAGTTTGAAACAAGGTTATAAGAAAATAACTGATAAAGGTCAGATTCCTGATTGTTCAATGATTATTCAATCATTTCCTATTTTATTTTAATATTGTAGAGAATCTGTGGTTCAAAGCCATTTACAAAAATAATACAAAAAAAAATGTTTATTGTGAAATAATAATTTGATTTGTTTCCTTTTACTTAACCTAACTTAATTTCTAATGTGTGATGGCTCAATGCCGGACTTTGAGTTGTTTTGCTTGCTTTGATTTTGATTTGATTTTATTTCTAGAAATCGTTTTGATTTTAATATGGTTTTATTGAAAAGCTGATTTAGCTGTAACAATGATATTGGTTGAATTTATTTGAAATGCTGCTTTAGCTATAACAATATGACTTTACTTTACTTAAATGCCCGCTTTTGGGTTAGCTATGCTCAATTAAGAGAGAATTTGTGAATTTAGGAATTTAATGTGAAATGAGTTATGAGTCGGTAGGCCGCTCTGGCACAAGTCCGCTCTCGAGTAGTGAGACGGTCGCCTTTTATATTCGTCGTGACGTCATACTGATGTTCGATGATGCGTGAGGACGGTAACGCGTATTGAACTGCTTCTATGTGTTGAAGTTCTATACTATGAACGATTCGGCTATTTGGCTATAGGCCGAATACGTTACAGTACATTGATGCGATCATTTCCCACGAAAAATACATTTTCATGTCAAAAATATATCGTATTCAAATTCTGGAAGCAGAATTGAACTGAACTGACAGCCGATTTTGTCCAGTCTATCGAACAGTGATCCGACTCGTAGATTCGTGCGCCACGCCATCTCTGAACCGTCACCGATACCTCAAAAACTCTCGAAAACAACTAACTCGCCATCATTCCGATCGATATATATCGCCAAGTGTCAAAAATACGCGTTTTTCATACATATCTTTTCTATTTCAGCATAAAACGGATATGTTTTGGGCCCCCTACTAAAAATGGCGTATAAGAATTTATAGAACCGGATAGGACTGCGGGTAGCGTTCCGTGCAGGGTTCAATCGGATTTGGTTCGTTTCTATCCGCATTTGATCCTCCTTGTCAATTTCGTGTGAACCTTATAAGGTCCTATCCTGAATCCGTCCGGATCCGATGATTGAAAGAGTCGGTGATCTATCTTGTCTTATACCGAAAGTATCTGTCACCGAAATCCTATGTCGAATTGCGTCCGACCCTATCAGGATTTCATCCCACAGATTACAACGCGTAGGAAATATTTCAAAGTCCCAAGTGGTGCTCGATCCGTCTCTATCAGTTTTTGAGTCGGCAGATATTCAAAGTCGAAAATATTTATTCTCTTATTCGGGTTTCTATACGTCCCTGTTAGGTTTCGAATCGGTACATTTTAAGGTGATTGAAATATCGCCACGAAATGCAAATATTTCAAAGTTCCACTCGGGTTTCTATACATCCCTGTCAGGTTTTGAATCGGTACATTTCAAGGTGATTGAAATATTGCCACGAAAATATGTCAGAGTCCCAAGCAGGGCTCTATCCGTTCCTGTCGGGTTTCCATGTAATGTACATTACTTCAATATTTTCTCGTAAGGCGGCGACCACCGGTTCTGATATTCTCGCGAGTGCCACTGCGTGCCGTGCGTGTTCGTAATTGCCCACAGAATTGCGCGACGTATTTTGTTTCATTGATTTCGGTGCCCGGGCAGAGATATTCCGTTTAATAGCACATTTTTTCACGATGTTTTCAGGACTGGTGGAATTGCCTAGGAAAGCACCTTAAGGTGAAGTGAAACGTTTCAAGGCCACGGCCGAGTGCCTTGCACCGCGGTAAAACAGAAGTACCGAACGTTTGGTACCTCTGTTCACCGCTAGATTATTTGCAAGTATACTGGCTGCAATTTCGATACAGGCTGTGATCTTGACTAAATGTCGATACGGGTTGTGATCTCAACTGAATGTCGGTTTTTTAGTTATGAGTAACGGAGAATCGTCAATTCTCAGCCATTTCTCCATAAAATGACACGGAATTAGGCTCAAAGTGTGTGGTTTTTAATTGCGGAGTGGCTAATTACCGGGAAAATGCGATTATCTACGGCAACAGTGAATAATCTCGCGATTTATGTGGTCGGTACGTCAATCTGTAAAAATTTTTGTCAAATTTTGGAAAAATGAAATAATCAGCCACTTTCTGCCAAAATTATGTGTAATCCCTCAAAGTTTCATCGCGATTGATTCAGTAGTTCCGGAGAATTCACGATTCCCGTTTTCGAGGTTCTGACAAACGTTTCACTTCACCTTAAGGCCTGTTCAGACCAGCCGGAATCTTCCGGAACAGAAGGAAACGGAAGAGTACGGAACCGAAGTGATGGAAGCGTGTGGAAGTCCGTGGAAGCAATCAGATGTTTTCAATGACTAAATGAATATCGTTCGCCTAATCAGAAAACATCTGATGCTTGAACGGACTTCCACACGCTTCCATCACTTCGGTTCCGTACTCTTCCGTTTCCTTCTGTTCCGGAAGATTCCGGCTGGTCTGAACAGGCCTTTAAAGCTCCCAAAAAAATAATCGAACTTTACTTATATTCTAACGCTTGATTTTTATGTATGTTACTTAAGGCGGGGTTTCAGTCCTTCTTGACCAACCGAGACAGCATGTATCGAAAGTTTCGCTTCATTCAATAACTACCAAAAAAAATGAAAATTCCTTCTGAGAATGGGTTTATTTTGAATAATTCTAGAGCGGATGACCACAATATCGCGAATTTGTGAAAAAAATATTTGTTTTTGTAGTTTAGATCAGAACCCACGATCAGCTGTTTCGAAACGGAAAGTGCTTGCATTACTTCTTCAGATGGTGTTCATGTCTAAATCCAGTTTACCGCTCTAGAGAATTTATCGGAGAATCACATTGTCGTAAAAATTCTGCATTTAGAGCATTTAGAGCTTTTGTCTTCACGTGAAGCGGAACTTTCGCGAGGCATTCGCGGCGGCGGTGGACACATGACTTATACTATATATAGGTATAGCTTATGCGTCGCCGTTTCGAAGTGACGGAGCGACTGAAACCTCGCCTTAAGGGACTATTTCCAACATAAATGTGTTCAGCCAGACAAATTGTATGGGCCAAACATCCCCCCAGACACCAAAAACATTCAACCGTAGGTATGAGCGCGAGGGTACTATGCTCGTGCTTTAGAGCGAGTGAGATATTTATGCGAAATGATT
The DNA here is from genome assembly GCA_943736025.1 of Tenthredo mesomela. NCBI lineage: Eukaryota > Metazoa > Arthropoda > Insecta > Hymenoptera > Tenthredinidae > Tenthredo > Tenthredo mesomela. Next base: position 38,983,953 of record OX031013.1, read on the forward strand.
TCCCCCTCTTAAACTCACAGCCGCCTTAGCCTACTGTATGTGTGTGTGTGTGCGTGACACACAGTATAATACAGGGTGTAAATCTTAACTCTGTACATACTTATAGGGTGTGTAGGGGCTGCCAATACAAGCATTTTGAGGTATGACACCCATGGTCGGAAACTCATCCTAACCACTATGGAGGGCTTTGAAGGATATGGTACCGCACGCTTGATCGTAGTGTAATGAATCAGATGTGATCACTTTCGACCCAACATTTTATTCAGCTGTAGACAACAGTACATAAATGTTCTTGCGTGAAATCAACAAAACGATAAACTTTGCATTAAAAAAATAACAAAACAATTTCCGGTGCTTATGAACAGAACTTGAAAAAGTTTTGGAAAACGATTCGGGGTTTTGCACACTTGGGCTTTTCGTTTTCCATAACTTTTTCAAATTCTGTTTATAAGCACCGGAAATTGTTTTGTAATTTTTTTAATGCCAAGTTTATCGTTTTGTTCATTTCACGCAAGAACATTTGTACTGTTGTCTACGGCTGAATAAAATTTTGGGTAGAAAATGATCACATCTGATTCATTAAAAGCGCGCGGTACCAGAACCTTCAAAGCCCTCCACAGCCGTTGGGATGAGTTTCCGACCTTGGGTGTCATACCTCAAAATGCTTGTATTGGCAGCCCCTACACACCCTATAAGTATGTACAGAGTTAAGATTTACACCCTGTATAGTATGTGAGAGCCTGTGAGAGTACACTAAAAAACAAAAAAAAAACAAAAAAAAAATACCAATTAAAACAATTAAAATAAATTAAAAAAAATTAATGTATCATTATAAAATAAAATGCTTATACATTTTTATCTTTCAAAATTAATTGCTAGAAAATATTATTTTCCTAAATACATATTGTGGGCAAACCTTCAGCCTTCAATAAATAATTGTAAAATACCCAGACAGCACAGAACTGAAAGTCGTCTAAAAGAGGTTTTATAGACGACGAATACAACATTTAGACGTCAAAAAATGGTGCATTCGTTGTCTATAGGACCTCTTTTAGACAACTTTCAGTTCTGTGCTGTCTAGGTATAATCTTAATCATAAGTTTTATTACATCAGAATGAGGATGGAAAACTATTGAACCGAAATTGGTAAGTATTTGAACTATACTTGCGGAAAATGTTAATATAACTTAAAGTTACTTTTAAAAATCTTAAAACTGAGTTTAAGAGGGGGAAATCATTTCGCATAGATATCTCACTCGCTCCAAAGCACGAGCATAGTACCCTCGCGCTCATACTCACGGGTGATGTTTTTGGTGTCTCGCGGGATGTTTGGCCCATACAATTTGGCTGGCTGAACACATATTATATGTTGGAAATAGTCCCTTAAGTAACATATAATATAAAAATCAAGCGTTAGAATATAAGTAAAGTTCGATTATTTTTTTGGGAGCTTTAAAGCGTCTGGCGCAAGTTATGGCCGGCGGAAAGTGTCTGGCAGTGTTGAATATCATTTTGTAATAATATTGTATGGAATATATGGGCTTTTCCATGCCAACTGACCTGGTCGCTGACCCTCGACATTTTTGATTTCCCCAATTTTTTTTTTATATGATAGTTGTCGAATAATGAGAAACATTCACCAATTTTCAGATCTTCATCTCAATCCGCCTTCGCGTTATGAATTTTCGAAAAATCAACGAATCATTACATTTGTTCAACTTCAATTAATCGTGACTCTGGATAAAAAACCGATATCGTCATAAACAAATACGTCATCATCTTCGTCTTGGATTGTACTTTAACATAAAAATAGCTTAAAAAATGTGCAACTTAAATTTAATCTGTTTCATACGCTTTGAAGTATAAAAAATCAATTTTCGTCAATTTCGACCGCTTCGATTTTTTTGAAAAAGATGACACGTATTCTACAGCTCAAGCCCGAATTTTCAGGACCAAAACGAAGACGGACCTCCAATTCCTTCTATTTTATTTTGATTTTTGAAATTTATTTGTGTGTCGATTTATTGACAATAATTGCAATAAATTCTTTTCGAATAACGAATTAAATGAATATCATTTTCATAACACACTGTGTTCAATATTTCTTGTATTTTAATAAATTTCAAAAATCAAAATAAAATAGAAGGAATTGGCACCCGCATTTTCACCGATATTCATTTGATTCGTTATTCGAAAAGAATTTATTGTAATTATTGTCAATAAATCGACATACAAATAAATTTCAAAAATCAAAATAAAATAGAAGGAATTGGCGGTCCGTCTTCGTTTTGGTCCGGAAAATTCGGGCTTGAGCTGTAGAATACGTGTCATCTTTTTCGAAAAAATCGAAGGGGTCGAAATTGACGAAAATTGATTTTTTATACTTCAAAGCGTATGAAACAGATTAAATTTAGGTTGCACATTTTTTAAGCTATTTTTATGTTAAAGTGCCATCCAAGACGAAGATGATGACGTATTTGTTTATGACGATATCGGTTTTTTTATCCAGAGTCACGATTAATTGAAGTTGAACAAATGTAATGATTCGTTGATTTTTCGAAAATTCATAACGCGAAGGCGGATTGAGATGAAGATCTGAAAATTGGTGAATGTTTCTCATTATTCGACAACTATCATATAAAAAAAAATTGGGGAAATCAAAAATGTCGAGGGTCAGCGACCAGGTCAGTTGGCATGGAAAAGCCCATATATAAAAATCAACCATTAGAATGTAAGATAAGTTAACCCTATTTTTACTTACCTTTCTCACCTGGTACCTGTAAATTGGCCGTCTGACCAACTTTACAAGTATGCCTGCGTTTAATGTACACATGAACACTACTCAAAGCCCCACATTTTGTCCGTTAGAAAATAACGTATGTCTGGGGGCTCTGGGATCTTACTCTAAAATTTTCATTCGAATCCGTTCATCCATTCTCAAGATATCATCATTTTTATTTTATTTTTTTGAATTTTGTTATTCAAATAATTCGAAAAGTACTGAACCGATCGAAGCCGAATTATCATCAGCTCCAAGTTTGAAAAAGCCGCATCGATTGAGACCAGAATCAACAAAATCCGGTAACTCGTTCTCGAGATATCGTCGGACAAAAAAATTGATCACATCCCTGCTTAAAATGACCGATAGGAAACGATAGAACCGGACAGATTTCCGGATAGGATTCCGGATAGACGTTCCATCCGTTTCTATCCGTATTTCATGGGTCACGAAAGTCCGGTCCGGATCCTATACGTTTGTGTCCGTAATTCGTCGGAACGAACATCCGTAGGCTCGGTTATCTATCTGGCTTCATTCGGAAAGTATCCGTCACCCGAATCGGTTTTGGGACTGTGTACGTTTCTATTCGGTTTGGATCCGGCAATTCTAAGTTGGAATCGGGTCTCTGTCCGTACCTATCCGGTTTCGATCCCGCAATTCATAACGTGATTATTCACATCAGGTTTTCCAAGTTGGTTTCGGGGCTTCTGTCCGTACCTATCCGGTTTCGATCCCGCAATTCATAACCTGATTATTCATATCAAATTTTCCAAGTCAGATTCGGGGTTTCTGTCCGTACCCATCCGGTTTCGATCCGGCAATTCTGAGTTAGAATCAGGGCTCTGTCCGTACCCATCCGGTTTCGATCCCGCAATTCATAACGTGATTATTCACATCAAATTTTCCAAGTTGGAATCGGGGCTCTGTCCGTACCTATCCGACAATCCATAACGCTATTATCAATACAGCTAATACAGCTACAGCTACAGCAATTCTAAGTTGGAATTGGGGCTCTATCCGATTTCGTGCCGTATCAATTGATAATCACGTTATGATTTGCGGGACCGAAACCGGATAGATACGGACAGAGCCCTGATTCCAACTTTGAAGATTTGATGTAAATATAATCACTTTAAGATTTGCGGGACCGAAACCGGATAGATACGGACAGAGCCCCGATTCCAACTTTGAAGATTTGATGTAAATATAATCACGCTATGATTTGCGTGACCGAAACCGGATAGATACGGACAAAGATTTTCAAAGTTGGAATCGGGGCTCTGTCTGTACCTATCCGGTTTCCATGTAATGTACATTACTTCAATATTTTCTCGTAAGGCGGCGACCACCGCTTTCGATATTCTCGCGAGTACCACTTATAGGAGTTGGTGAGTATATATAGAGGCGGAAAATATCATCTATATACTTGAGAAGAAAAAAAAAGAAAAAAAAAGAAAAAAAAAAAACGAAAAACAAAAGAAAAAAAAAAAAGAAATGAAAAGAAAAAAAAAAAGAAAAAAAAAGAAAAGAAAAGAAAAAAAAAGCTTCTTTGAAAATGGATCCGGATAGAACCATACAGGAAAAATGCTTAGGGCGGGGTTACTTTCCGGATATAACCATATAGGAAGCCTATCTAGACATTCGCGAAAATGGCAGAATAAGCCCGCATAGCACCAGATAGGGACACGACCAGAATCCCGGACGAATTCCGGACAAGCCCGGAGGTCTAACGGACCCAAATTACGTATAGAACCGGACACACTGCCGATCCGGTTTCTATCCGGTTTCTATCCGGCATTTTAAGCAGGGATACGTATGACGTATACATTAGGACGTGGTCTGTAAAAAGGTCATTTTTTCATTTTGACCTGCTCACCCCCCAAATCGGTTCTAAAATAATCAAAAATAATTTGAGAAAAATTTCGACCTCATGGCTTGACTGGAAAGGGTGCCTGTAAGCACAAATTCATTTTTCGTTTCAAATTTGGGCCGAAATTAGTATTTAATATTGACAATGAAGAATTGCCGTGGAAAATGAAAATGACCTCAGCCATTTGAAGCGTATACTAGCCGTATTCCGAAAAAACAAAACAAAAATTATGGTTTTCAAATAACTTACTTTTTTCTCCAAATTCTCAATACCACGCACCTCTACTTACCACTGCACCACGATGCTGCTTGTAAATTATAGATGCTCCTACATTATACATTGAATTACTGAAAACATTGACTCGAAATGAATACGTCATAAAGTACGTCACAAGACACGTATACCTAATTTGCAGTCCCAAAATTCATATCTTAAATCGGAACTATAGTTTCACACGTATACGCGAGCTTGTCCGTCTTTTCGGAATTCTTTTTTGACTTACTTCACGACGTCGATGTGACCACTTTACGACTATAACACGTGTATACTTTTATAAAAGAGAGGGGATTCGCCATCGTGTACAGTGTACACATTACGTGACAAGCTGACCAACGAGTCGACACTATCAAGTCATTCCTCCGTCAATAATTGTTCAGTCTCGTGTATCTATAATTAGCAGAATGAGTTCCAGGTACGTATACAGTAAGATAATTGATAGAAATAAATAACATTTAACGTATTAGACTAGAATATAGTGTGCTTCAACATTCGACCCATATAATACACGTGTTTCAGCTCATCTAACGTCTGCACTATCTTGGATATTCCAGATGAAATTTTGGTAAAAATTATATCATATTTTAATACCAGAAAACGTCTACCATTGGCTAATTCTTGCACCAGATTTAACGCGCTCATACTTGGAGATAAAGAACTATCAAAGTGAGTTCAACTGCAGCCAAATATTGAAGATATCTTTTTTTTTTTCGTATTTCATCAATCTACTGATGTAGAGATTACATGTGTGTCCATGTGGTAGGTACTTAACTCGGTCGTATTCAAATTTCAACACTCTCATGGGCCAGGACGTCTCGAAATATAATAAAAAAAATGTATTCAAAATCCCAGGTTCCTATATCGATTCTAAGTACTGCCCCAAAGCCTTCGAACTTTTCCATTTAAATAACACAATTTTTAGTACTTCGGGATTATCTTTTAACTTCTATCGCATTATCGCTTCAAAATCTGAAACTCCGCACACTTCTTACCCATAGTAGTAGGTATCCGTGTGAAAAATTACAGATTTTTTTAACGAAAAAATTTTATTCATCACAATTTGGAGACGAGATTTTTTTTTTTCGCTGCGCTGTAGCTTTGAAAATTCTATCGTTGAGAATCTGTCGAATTTCCGTGAAATACCGCTACTACTAGCAGGTAAGGAGTGTACCAAGATTAAGATTTTTCGGAGCTATACTGCAATAGCTGAAGAAGAAAAATTTACCGCGAGATGCCGCAAATCGTGTTTCATTCAAATGGGAAAATTCGAAGGCTTTGAGGCGGTACTTAAAATTGAGATAGGAAGCTAAGGTTTTGGCTAAATTTTTTTTATATTTATCTCGAGATGTCCCTGGCCCATGGGAGCATTGAACTTCGAAAATGATAAAATTACCGACCACCCCTAGTGTCTATCCCACAATACATTATGAAAATTCGGATGAGTGCGGATCTTTGAATTTCCAGAGAATTGGATTTCTCGAAAAAAGGACGTCTCACAACGGCAGATGACATCCAGCAATATTTCAGCAATGAAAAGACGCTCGATATTGTCCGTAAAGTGAATATACAAAATGTGAACTGCATGAGGCCGGGAAAAATGCTGAACAATTCAATTGGCAAGGCGATAAATCTCGTCGATATAAACATACACGGTATAAAGTTTGAGGACATAGAGCAGTTGGCGAGTTTCTTAGAGCCTTTGATACATGTTGAAAGATTGTCTTTGGATTGGCCAAAGTCAAAAGAGGACGACGATAAAGCGTGTGAAAAATTGTTCGAAAAACCTTTCGGAAGACTAAAATATTTTTCTGTAAAAGTATACGTATATTCGATTGAGTTTCTTTCTACTGTTAGACTGTGCCCAAGAGTTGAGGAGCTGCGAATTGTCACAACTGCAGAATCACGACCTTATATGAGACGGATGTCCTGCGATCTAGAACCCATTAAACTCAAGAATCTAAAAATAGTTCAAGTCCGAGGGTGGCAGGCGTTTCAGATGAAAAAACACCTCGTCAATATGCTTCCGGATCTTGAGGAATGGACGGACTTTCAACTAACTGATATTTCTAGGAAGCCGGGCTTCTACCTTGGTATATTTTTCACACGATGGAGATCGGCTGTAATACATATAGCTAATCGCTGACCGTGCGAATATCTTCCAGAAAAGAACGTCGAAGTATGCGAAGAGCTGCGGGCTTCAAAATTGAGGGAAGGGATTCCATATCAGCGGGAAAATCCGACTTACGACATGGCAGGGTCCTTATTTCTGACTGTCTTCTGAGAGAAGTGATAAGAATTACCCACGAAGATCTGCCCCAGAGATTTTGCTGTTTGACCCCGACTCTCATACCTTTCGAACAGGACAAAGAGCCATGCCTGCTAAAGATCGACGAAGCAAAGGTGAAATCGCAAGTCGATTTTCAGTTGAACCAATTCAAACGTTGTTGATGAACTCGTTTTCTAATCGGCGTGCGCAAAGTTCGATTCTCCTACCATGCGCAGCGTTCGCAAAGGGCCTAAATCCCGCACGGCTCGTATGAGCGTGGGAGTAAGTCATCTTGGGGACTTTGCGCACCTTATTTAGAAAAATAGTATATGCAACCAGTGCGGGAATCACCAAATTTACGCACTTGTTGCAAAATGTACTATATTATGTATTATAGCGACTGTTGAAGGATCCGAGACACCAGATATCTTTTCTCTACACGGAAAAAAATATAAAGCACTGGTTACTGTTCTGCACAGTAATCGGCGAAAAATACAACGTAAAATACTCTTAAACATGACTGATTCATATTCAAACAGGAGTGAATCATGTTTGAACACGTACTATTACTATTCAAATAGTAACCAGTCCTATGCTACACAGAATTCACTCCTGTTTTAATATGAATCAGTCACGTCTGTCGTCGATTACTATGCAGAACAGTAACCAGTACTTTATATTTTTTTCCGTGTACTTGAAACACAGCATCGAGTCCGACTGCGATGCCCATTTACTCGCTTCAGCTTTCCCAAATCTGACTAAACTCGTTCTATGTCACATTATCAGGACCGAGGGTGAGTTCTGTCTGTTTGGAAAGATTTTGGATCTATGATATCTTCGAATTTGAAGTTTCCTAACTAATTCCGACAAACGATTAATCGAATGTTTCTCGATGATCTAGTCGTTGGAATAAGAAAATCTGATAACCCTGTCCGCTTTTATGCAGATACGGTGTCAAGTTCGAGAAAGAAGGAGAATTTCAAAAGGCGTCTGAGGGTCAGAGACAGCACGTTGTCGGAAGAACAGGACGATCCTAACAATCTGGACTCGTCGTTTAAAATGCTAATTGAAAATACACCGCATCTGAGAGAATTGACTGTATACGCGGAGAGGGAGTAAGATTGTACTAAAAAACTATATGCAAGAAGAATAAGAATTAATCGAAACTCTTTCATTCTATGTTTAAGGTGGGCAGATGAACTTGAGGACTGGGACTTGGCGGCTCTATGGCTAATCCCAAAATGGAAAAATCTCAGGACTTTGCGGTTGGCTCAGATACCGATAACGGACGGTGAATTCCTGATTGAGAATGGTAGGGAATGTCCAATGCTGGAGAAACTAGTTTTGTACTATCTGGGATCTGCGGACCTTTATTCCAGCTGCTACGGAAAATATTTGTCACAGATGTTAAGACAGTGTAAAAATCTGAACGAATTTTATCTCCGAGATTCTTACGTAAAAGATATTCCCGAGATCGTTGCTTCGCTTTCTGGAAATTCGAGACTCAGAAGATTGAATTTATTCAGCTCGCACGAAATGACCAAATTTTATAAACTCGACGAGCTGATATGGTCCGCTGAAGAACTCATCGAACGTTGCCCGAAATTAGATACGTTTGTCTTTATCATTGAACAGTTAAACCAAGAAGAATCCAACAAGCTGGCGTCAAATTTGCAAGTGTAAGAAAAAAAAAAACAATCGCAAAGTCGCGATATGAATTCTTATCGCAATAGCTGTTTTATTTTACAGAATTAAAAAACAATTGAAGAGGTCGACTCTACAGATTCAAATAACAACAGCGCACTCTTCGAGGGACGGGGATTCTGGGCCGTCAAATTTCGAAACTGTTCATGAAGATGCTGCGGCCTCCTTCTTTCCCTGCAAATTCGACGGGTTTGAGATAAGATAAAATTCTGAAATTCCAGTTATTTTTACATAAGTGGAACCATTCAGAGGGGACGGGTTGACGCTAAGAAAGCTGAAAATTTCGAATCCGTTTTAGGCGATTACGAAGCTCCTATACGGAGCTCGTGAACGAAGGGTTTAGCGGAATTTCGATTTAAAAAAAAATGGCGACGACTTTCCCAAAGAGTTCGATTTTCGGGGTTCGAAAAATTCAGTTTTTTGGCTCAAAAAAATAGAAATTTTGGTCCAAATGAAAATCCCGAAGTTCACAAGCTACGTACAGGAATCTTCTAATGAGATCATTTTGGTTTTAACATTTCAGATAAACCGTTTTAGAGTTATCATGGTCATGAGCAAGTTATGACAAAAAAAATAAGTGTCTTGTAGCAACGGCCATGTTTCTCCCAGTTGTCAAAATTTTCTCACAAACAAATTCATACAAGTACCTCGAAAGATGCTCGTACTAATTGATAATCTTTAGTGTGTTTCAATGAAATTTTATAAACATGGCTAAAAAAAATTATGAAAAATCCGTTAATTTTCCCGAGCACGAGTAGACTTTGACACTATTCTTGTCTCGAGGCAAATATAATGTAAATAAATAGTAAATAAGGAATTTGAATAAATTTTGATGAATTAAAAACCGCATTTTACATTCTAGAATAACTTGGCACATAGGCGTGCGCAGCACTTTTCATTAGGGGGGCAGAAAATAGAACTCAACCCCCCTCCCCCGCCCCCTTCCCCCTCTCACTTTTTGTATAAAAATGCGTAAAAAATATATTCATCAGGTGGGGAAAAGCCCAAATTTTAGAAAGGGCGGCTGCATTAGGGGGGGCGGCCCCCCCCCCCCCCCCCCCCCCCCCCCCGTGCGCACACCTATGACTTGGCATTCAGAATTTTTTGTCTATATATCTATATATTTTTGGAAAAGTATAACGGAGATGCCTTCCGAGTACTTCATCCTCATCGTTTATTTATTCGCCTATAATACTCTTTCTTCAGTCACCGTTTTTCAGTTTTCTGTAAAATAGAATCAATTTTTCAAAATTTCGAATCTTCCCGCTTTCGAAGTTGCGCCTTCGATGTTTTTCGGCTCAAATCGATTCTCTGTGCATCGAATGATCGGAAGATGGCTGTTGCTGACTAGTGACTACCACCCTTGTTGATAGTTGCGACCTTAGACCATATAGGATGGACTGAGCATTGGAGTAGTGGGGGGGTGTTGCCGAATAACCCATAAGCGCTACTCCCGTTAGGGACTATTGCTTCCTTGTCCGACGAACGATTCAGTATCGTGCGTTCACGTCTGTCCTTTTCTCATTACCCAGCAACAACCTTACAATGCTTCAGCATAGGCAATGCTCAGTCCATCCTGTATGGTCTAAGGTTGCGACCCTTAGAATAGAAACCTATTTCTTTGTCACGTTCAGTGTGTGCAATCTGAATCCAAAACCTTGGGATGATATAATTTCGTTGAATACGTTTCGGATAGTTTTAGAATTTATTCAACACCATGAGTACCAGGTTTGTATCATTTTTAAGAAATAATAGCATTTTCGACTGGGGCTACACCGAGCTACACTGGTGTAGTGTAGCCATCTTTGTCTCTCTCTTTCTCATAAAAAAGGAAGAGGATGAAGATAGCTACACTACGCCAGTGTAACTCGGTGTAGCCCGGTCGAAAATTCTATAAAAATGCATTGTTGATTTAAAGAACCGAATATTGAACAATTGAACATCGTTTCAGTTCCCCTACCCCCAGTGTCTGCAGCATTCTGGATATTCCGAACGAAATTTTGACCGAAATTATCCTATATTGTAATGCCAGAGAACGCCTGGCTTTGGGAAATTCTTGCCAGAGATTCGACAATATCGTGTTTACCGTTAAAAAATTATTAAGGTGAGAGATGATTGGGCTTTATACTTTAGTTCAGGGCTTACATACACCTCCGAATTAGTCTGTATATAGTTTTATTTGTTTTTCTGTTGACGTCATCGTTTTCGAACGCAACACAGTGTTTTTCTGCGGAACAACGTATCTCGCACTTTGTACACGATTTAATGGAAACCATTACACCTACGGGGTTTAGGTTCCACGTACTTATTCAGCACACATTTCCGCACGGTGTGAACTAAGAATATTGAAATCGGTTGAGAAACTTGCGCGATAGACACTGAAACGAGATTGCTAAACGCTATAATGATCAAAAATGGTGGAAAACGTTGAAAAACTGATAATTCCCATGAGTTTAATGCAATTTCCTTAGTTCACACCGTAGATACACCTGTCTAGAATAATCACATGAAATTTCGTTTGTTTCGGATGATCGGTGCTAGAGTTATCTCGTACGAAAACGAATCTAATCATTTTGAGTCTGTCTATGAAAGCTGTAAATTCTCACTAGTTGAATTATCTACTAATTCTACACGGGATGTCATATACAAATAATGAATGAAAAACATAATTCAAAAGCAAATTGATCCCTGCCTTAATCATTTCACAATCCATTATCAATCATAGGTCTGAAAATTTGATGTCAAAGTGTATGTAAGCCCGGAGCTCTTTAGTAGGGATGTGCCGGATAGCGATTTGGCCGGATAACCGGATACCGGATATCTGGCCGAATTCATTTGCCGGATACCGGATATCCGGTATCCGGCACAAAAAAATCGCCTAATGTTGGGTTTCCATCAAACACTAAACACTTTGAACTAAGAATTTGTATTTCCTGCTTATTTTAGATTTGACCACTTTAATTTTTGTTTCCATTTCTTTCATCTTTACTAATAGTACAATTATCTTCTGGGTAGTACATTGAAGATTATTGCTATCCGGTTATCCGGCCGGATAGTAAAAAACAGGCCGGATAGGCCGGATACTTACCGGATATCCGGCACATCCCTACTCTTTAGATCTCAGTTTATAGAAAATACGTCTTCAAAGCGCCTCTTCGTCTTCTTGAATCTACTCAATTATCTGAGAATCTCGCCCCTTCATATATTCAGTATTTGGATTTTCAGAGATTTGGATTTTTCACAAGAATGGTGGCTGACGTCAGAGGCGGAGGATATGCAGCGATATTTCAAAAACGAAAATACATACAAGCACATCCATAGATTGGATATGGCAAGCATTAATGCAGAAAACATTTTGAACAGTTCAATCTGCAAAGCGATAAACCTAGTCGATTTAAACATACATGGAACAAAAATCGGACATGTCATGGATTTGCACAGTCTTCTTTCGCCTCTGATACATCTAAAGCGATTGTCCCTCAATTGGCCGTTACTCGGAAACTATGACGATTGCATATTGAACAAAGTTTTATCAGAACCACTCAGCAGGCTCACTTACTTATCAATAGCACTGCCTAGGTTTTCGCATAAGTTTCTTTTAGCTCTGGAAGCCTGCCAACAGCTCGAGGAACTTCGTCTGTACTTCAAAATTTCCAATGTTGAGCTAAACATTGAAACCCCTAGAAAACCGAAACAATTAAAAAACATCAAGATTATACGGTTTCGCGGAAGGGAACCTTCGCGGATAGTAAAGATTAATATTATGCCCATGATACCGTTTCCTGCTCAATGGACAGACTTCCATCTGGTTGATCCAGATTACGAAGGCTACCTTGGTACAATTTCAGAACAGATGTAAAAAGGGCTTGAAAACTCTGAAACAATTATTTAGGAGTAGTAGAAGTTAGTAAATTGATCTAACCGCCAATCGCTTAGTCTTGAAATAATTTTCAGAAAAGAACGTGGAAGCTTGTGTGGAATTACAGAATTTTAGATCTCAGCGAGTAACAGCACTCCATTCATGTAAGTATGGCTGTTTCCATAAACTGGTTGGCTGGCATTTGCTCTCCGAACGTCTGATGAAAGCGGCAATTGCGATTACTCATGAAGATGTGCCGAAGAAATTTTGCTGTTTGACCGATATAGGAGCCGTACGTTTACAGCCATGTTTGCTGAATATTGACGAGGCAAAGGTGAAACGATCATAAATACAACCCATCCAACTTGGTGATTGGGAGATCCAAGTTCCAACTTGGATAATTTATAAATTTGTATAATTTTAACGTTTCAGAAACTGCTCAAGGATCCCAGATACCAAGTTTCTTACTTGAACATCGCACACGTGATAGAGAGAAATTGTGATGCGCATTTACTCGCATCGGTCTTTCCGAATCTGACTGAACTAGTTATCCTCCGGCTAGGTAACAGGAATAGTAAGTTTCTTGTCTTTGATCTGGTTAATTGACAAGATTTCAGATTTAGACTATTCACAATCACAAATCTGCCCAGTCTGAACACTCTCTGGCTTTGAAACTAATAAAAACGATCGAATTTGAATAATTTATATAATCATTTATTACCAAAGTATCATCTCTGATAAGACTTCTCATATTCAAGCCTGTAAACCCCACGGAGATATCGCACCAGCTCGAAGACGCTTGAGGAAAAGAGGAAGCACCGCACCGATGGAACCGAATGTTGTAACGGAGTCAGAATCATCGTTTAAATTGCTTATAGAGAATTCACCGCAGCTAAAAGTCCTGACAATAGCTCCGTCAGACCGGTAAGAGAGTCTGGGCGTCGGTATATATATATTGTCTGAAAAATTCTGCCATTCCAAAACGAGAGATTAAATGTTTTTGCCCAGTTTCAGGTTCAAGAGTTACGCGGATACTTGGGATCTGACCGGTCTGGATTTGATTCCTGGTTGGAAGAACCTCACGACTATTTGCTTCAAGGATATTCCGATAAGAGATGGAAGGTTCCTGGTCAACATTGGAAAAGAATGTACTAATCTCGAGGAACTAGTGTTGTACCGTTTGGGACCTAGAGAAACTTGCTGCTACACTGGTGGTCTTAGGGAAATGCTGAGTTACTGCAAAAATTTGAAAAAAATATCCATTTGTCATCGTAACATAGAGAATATACCTCACTTGTTGGCCTCCTTCACGAACAATTTAAAACTCGAAAAAATTCGTATAATGAGTGAAACGAACAACTACGATCCTCCGGAGATGATCTCGTCTTTTGAAAACCTGCTTCGTCAATGTCCAGCGTTAATCAGATTCGTTTTTGTGATTCGATCAGCGGCAGAAGATGTCGATCAACAGCTTAAGATCGATTTAGAGAGGTGATAAAAGCTGTTATGCTTCATTGAACGTATTAAGGGAAAATATCAGTGCGGAATGCCCCACATATGTGGTATAAATCTATATATGAATTCTTATGAGTATTGTGTGTTTTACAGAATCGTTGCTGGATTGAATCGTCAAAATTTTCGATTTTACGGACTAGCATCGTCGAAGCCATATCCTGTACTCGAAAACGCGCCAAAATCTTTCTTTCCCACAGCTTTCGAAGAGACGAAATTCCACTATGGTCAATTAGGCTGACTTTAAAACGCTTTACAGGCTTTCAATTCAAGCCAATAATCTATAAGACGAGTTCTTCGTTGACTCGATCCTTTTTGTTTTTTTTATTATAGTCGGCGCTCTCAGTTGGGCCGCTCCAAGTAAAGCCGCCTTCCCTAATCAGTCCTCGAACGTTACCCCCACTCTAGAGTCTAGACTTGTGACAACGCTCGTTAAATATCAAACTCGCCGCTCTCAGTAGGACCGCGGAGAAATTGAAATCAAGAACGTTCTTTTATTACATGTTCACTTGGAAAACAAAACGATTTAAATTTGTTTCAACTTTTTGAAAATGTATTTGGTTTTGTGGAATATATGTATTGCAGTGAAAAATACGTATTTTTCGGGGAAAGGCAGGGAAAGGTTCGTAAAGTGACTAACGAAATAAGGTCGTAAGCGTCAAATTTTTTTTTTTTTTTCGGATGTGCCCAAAAGATGTTATATTGGGAACCTTAGAACCTCGATACGCCAACTAGTGGCAGAAAATAGAACTACTCAAAGAAGGCTACAGTAACCAATGAGAGGGCTTAGAACCTCGATACGCCAACTAGTGACGAAAATAGAACTACACAAAGAAGGCTAAAATTTCAAAGCCACGCCAATTCCAAGGATCCCAATTGCATGAAAAAGATTTTTTCTACAAAAAAAAAAACGATTTTATGTTTTATTTTTTGGCACTTACAACCTTATGGAATTAGTTATGCGATATACATTTCACAGTTGCAAATTGACATATTTATTTTGCTAAATAGCGCGATCAGATACAGATCGTAAGTAATCACTAATCACTGATGAATGTTCGTATTGTGTAAGTAGGTAGGTACATAAGTCATTTGAACTAAGAAATTTCGTTGAAAATCATGTCATTTGAGGTAAGAAATGAAAAATCCTCCTTATCCTGAAAATCGGAAGCTTCGGTATTTTCCGGGTCAAGTATAAATTCTTCTAAATGAAGTGAATAATCCGCGTTTGAAGCACGAACCTGTTCGATAATTTCTTCATCGGTTAACACTGGTTTTGCTGTTAAATTGAATACGAAATACATTTTTTGATGTAGTGGGCGTAAAATACCTATTTAACGCCTCCTTTTAGGGGCGTAAAATGAAACTGGCATTCTACGTCCACATCATAGGCATTTTCAACCCCCATTACATCAAAAAATAATGTTTGCATCTAGGGCGTAGAATTTACGCCCTTGATACAAAAACTGCTATGTATTTCAATTATACATGTCAAACGTAAGTGCAGGTACTAAGATATTGTTGAAAAAAATTTATTACCTAGATTTGGTTTAGCTAGTCAATTCAATATATCTTCATGTTCTAGCGCTTCGCAATCATCAATTTTCAACAACTTATGTACTTGGCAGTCCTCTTCTGCAGAAGCTACTTCACATCCTACAAAATTATCTAAAGAAAAAGTGCTTGGGCCAAATTCTTCATCTGTTTGCGTTCCAGCTTCTTGTTTTCTTATTGGCCAGAGTTTATTCCAGCATTTGTATATATCGTGAAATTTTGTACTTTGTCCCATGCCAAAGCAGTCCAAAATATGATGTGAGTCATATTAATAGTCTTCAGATGGGTAACCAAAGATATGTTCTTCTCCTGAGATTTGAGGATTGAGTCAATCAATTTCATTTGATAACTCAATTGGAGAGATTGGAAAACCCCTCGATCCGGTGGTTGTATCAAGCATGTCACGTTAGGTGGGAAAAAAAGCAACTTCCAAGTTTCCAACTTCGAGAAATTTGTGCGCTTTATACACAAATAATACTGCGACCTAGAAAATGAGAAAAGCTGTAGTATACTAGTTCATCATGTAATAAGAGATTGTTCGACTTTTATTCCTGTGTTGCATGTAGTACTTTATTCCCGACTTAACCCTCTGGCCACATTATCAACGTTTTGGATAAAGAATCATGATGATTTTTTCTTTCTATGCGTAAGTGTCATCATTTTATTAATCTGGGATCCATAATATTATTGAAAGTTTATAAAAATGCAGAAAGGAATGGTTCAAAATTGAAAAAACGAGAAGGCCATAAAAACCATAAGGATCTCTTTCTCTTTTATTTTGCTTTACCTTTGTTACTTATACTACTTCAGCCATCCCTGTGACTCATTTGGAAAGTGTACGATATCTCTGTCTATTGATCTCTGTTATTCCTTGTCAGAGGAACCTCTTCCCTTGAGGAGTTTCCCTGACTTCCCACTATCTCTCTGTTTACTTTTGCTAGCCCGATGAAGGCCTTATATAGCTCTGATTCTTCTCCGTACTGTTGAGCTAAGGAATCTCTGAATTTGTCCATAACCTTTTGTACTCCGCTTATTATTTGCCAATTTGTTTCCTCCTTGCTGAGGATTATCTGATTTGTCCTATGACGATCTGAAAGTTCCTCTACAGCACCAACTGATTCTGCCCCCTCCCCCCCCCCCCCCCCCCTTTTGTTGATTCGACTCTTCATTTATGTGAGACTCTGATATAATTGAAATTGCTTTATTAGCATGATATGCATTTTCATACTCCTCTGAAGATATTACAAGCGAATCATTGATTATGATGTTATGTAATCTCTTGAATTTCTCTCCTATCAATACTGATGCCTCTTTTATGTTTAAGTCCAGTTTTGCTCTCAGTTCCATTAGTTCTGCATTAAAGCAGTAGATTATGCATTTCTGATCTGAAGCTAGGTGGTTTCCTTTACAATTTGCACACATTATCTGGTTTTCACAATCATTGTCACTATGGTTCTCGCCACATCTGTAGCATCTAGCCCTTTGATTACAATTTAAACTTAAATGGCCAAATCTTTGGCATTTGAAACACCTTTTAATCTTTGGATTAAATTTTTCTACTAATGTGAGCGCCTCGTATAAGTAAATTGCTTCCGGAATCTTTGTAGTCGAGAAGACCTTAATAATAAATAAAAATAATTAATTAATTGTCCCAATTCTCTGGAAGCTTATGATCGTCTCCTCGTCTGGCCCTTCTTCCTCTACTCTTTTCTTCATAAACTCAATCTTGTTTATTAACTTTCTCGCTCCAATGTCTAAACCCTCCCAGAAATCCTCTTCTTCAAATTCTAAGGGAAATCTGTGTATTATGCCAACTTTGTATATGCTATTATTTGGAATAATTGCCCTCCAATTTGAATTTAAATTCGTGATTCCTGTTTCTACAAATTCATTTGCCTCATCCCATGTATAGAACTGAAGAACTGCTTTTTCCGGACCTGATTTTGTGACCACCTTTACCTTAATTTGAGCTCTTCTTAATTTCTTGCCCAATACCGGAGGATAAAGATTCCCCAAGTTGGTATTCTGTCTCGGGTCAATTACGTATACTATATAAGGAGGGGAAGAATTTGAGGTGTACCTATTGCTTTTTTGGCTTAAATAGCTGGCCTTATCGAATCCTCTATCGTTATTAATCCATTCCGAATCTTCTATCTCTGAATTTTCTAGAATCTCTTTAGATGGAATTGGTTCTGGGGTTAGCTCTGTTGTTTTCTCAGGGTCTTGATCTAACATACTAATTGGTGTCTGCTTAATCCCTGTGATCCGTGTCTGAGACGTCCCCTGCGGTGTAATAGGGTCGTCCACGAATTTTTTTTTATTTCATATTCCAGTAGTTTGGGGAAAAATAATTAGGACGTATTTTTTCTTTTTTCGTTTAAACAAAAATTGCAGTAAATATAACGAATTGAAAATTACTAGTTTATGACGTCACCCATGTTAAGGTATATCTATATATATATCAAAATCTGTGAACTTCAATTGCTTATAAAAAAAAAAAAAAAAAAATTACCCCACTATTTTGATTTATTTTCTACTTGATGCGCCCCAAAAAGGGAAACAAAATTTTTTTTTGGACGCCTCCATTGGTGGCTGCTTAATCCCTGTGATCCGTGTCTGAGGTGTCCCCTCTTTTCTTGCTTTTTCTGATTTATTGGACTTGTTTTCCACCTTCAATACTTTGTGATTTCATTCCGGACTAGGACTTTCTTCGTTACGTTGTCTCTTATTTAATATTCTGAGCTCCTCCATGAGCCACGTCGCAAATATGTAGATGCACAGAAGCAACAATAACAATACGCAGGCAGTGTTACACTGGCCTGACTATAAGCAGTCGTGTGGGTGAAACGCAGCATAAACTGTTCAGAAAATGAAAACGACGGCGGCCCTACTGAGAGCTGTCGAATTGAATTTGTAAGGGGCGCTTGGAGGGGGTACCGCACCGAGCGGAGTTATCTTCCCCTACAGTCCCGAGAGCGGCCGTACTGAGAGCGCCGACTGTACTAAGTAGGAAAAAATGAATAAAAGTACAAATAAAAATGTATCATCAGCCATGAGACTGTGTTAGGCTTAAGATAGACAAGCTGATTTGAAACAGCATCAAGTCTTGCATTTCATACTTTTATAATCAATCTTTATACTATGCTTAGTAATCATTTTATGATTCCCTATAATCATAATCATGACTAGAGATTTGAAAATGTTTTTATTATACGTTTTTGAGGGAATGTATCCACAATATATTTGAATATTGTAAACCTTTTTTCAATATTTTTTATATGTTTTGAAACAAATTTAATGGAAATAAAATGTGAATAAGGATTTTAGTGACTGAAATAAATGAGTGAATCATCTTCTGCATGTGAAATAAATTGAAATCTCTCATTTTCTTATTCCTCGCCATTTTCTTTCATCAGGAGAACAGGAGAACATCGTCAAAGTTATGTAGAATTCGTAAATCGTAATTGATTCTTAAAAATAAATATCGAATATAAATTGTTTTAGTATCTTTATTTGCTTCTCTGGCATCGGAGTTATCCGAGAGTTATCATAAAAGAAACTACGTCCGCCAATAAGATCGTAAGTACTTAAGGTGGCTCAAGCACGAAGGTCCGATTTTTGCGGGGGCTAAAGCAAGGCCCTCTTTTTTCCCCCTAAAACGCATCTTTGTGACAATACAGTTACTTCTAATCAAATTATTGATAATTTCACGTGCATAATTATTAGTTTATATCGCTAAATAAAGACCGTAAAATAAGAGTAATTTTACGTTACGGTACTGTACAGAGAAGAACGGCAACGTCGCAATCAGCCACTGACAGATGCTTCGAATGATAGGTTAGGTCCACTGATCTCTATATTACACTGGATAGGGTATTCTAATGGGCAGCCTTGTGACTACTTGAACGCCATGTTGCTTGTAGTACATTTGTCAATTTCAATATGGCGGCGCCCATAATCGACTTGTTCGCGCGTAATTGTTAGGTTATGTAGACTGTAGTGTGTTTACATGCTGGATTAAGAAGAAAAAAAAGTGTCAGTGGTGCTATTGCAGACAAGTAAAATAAAAAACTGCCGGTCCTGGTGTGCTAATATTGTGGGAAAAACCGTGGGGTAGAAGAAAGAACATTACACAAATAAGTATTATATATACAATCGCGAGGTTATGTTTACTTGTTTCGATCTAATTTTGAATGGATGAATACTTCATGCCGTATTCGTCATTTTATAGATTTCCTCTGAAATATCCAGAGACCCTCCAAGTGTGGTTGGAGGAGATCAATTTAGGACCCACTTTTTTCTAGCCTATGCATACTTTATTATGTCATTCCTAGTGACTGTAATCCGAATTTACCTATCCCATATGATATTTGCAATATTTCTGCATTTGTCAGAAATATATTTTATACATTTGGAAAAACGTTTGTTCTTTAGTGACGCTATTTTCCTTGCTATTGCATCAACGAATTCTCAATATGAATAATTTTTGGTCATAAATTGCTAGTATCCACTCTTTGTATCTCATATATTCTGAATAAATCTTTGATAAAAATGCAAATTCAACTTTATTGCAATCTCAAGATGGAAATATTTTTATAATAATATCTAATTTTCAATAAATTTGCACCGTTTTCTGCACATCTGTTTGCGGTATCATTCGAATTTCCCGGTAAATTTGACAAATGTACTACAAGCAACATGGCCGCCTCACCGCTTCAACTCGTCACAAAAGTTTCACACGGGATATCCTATCCAGTGTAATATAGAGATCAGTGCTAGTAGCGTACTTGTATGTTACGCAGCTAGCCTATCCCCTTAAGAGCATGTCCTAGTCATATAGTTACCTGTTGAGAAAAAAACAAAAAAGTCGCAAAAACTCGGAAACGATGATCAAAAATGATGTATAATAGATTTATTCGATGATTAGGGACGAATAGGTTCGATCTAGCACGCGAGATTCGTCGAAATCGAGAAAAATGAATTTTTTTGGTTCCTCAAGTGTGGCCGTGTCACTTATTTTGGTTCATATTAACACCTGTGCGTCTAAAACGCAAAAACCGGCTTTGTACCTCAAGTCTCACAGCAATGACGAACATTTGTGTCTAAAAATTTTGTTGTTTCACGCAACAATAGGGCCGAGATAACGAAAGAAGAGCGGTATAAAGATGTAAATAGTGTAAAATTGTTGATTTCTGACAGCTGAGACATGAGACGGTCGAGGCTAACGAAACGCCCGACAGATGGCTCTACGCGTAAATCGCGTAAATAACGCAACAGTGACGATGATTTACGCGTAGAGCCATCTGTCGGGCGTTTCGCTAGCCTCGACCGTCTCATGTCTCAGCTGTCAGAAATCAACAATTTTACACTATTTACATCTTTATACCGCTCTTCTTTCGTTATCTCGGCCCTATTGTTGCGTGAAACAACAAAATTTTTAGACACAAATGTTCGTCATTGCTGTGAGACTTGAGGTACAAAGCCGGTTTTTGCGTTTTAGACGCACAGGTGTTAATATGAACCAAAATAAGTGACACGGCCACACTTGAGGAACCAAAAAAATTCATTTTTCTCGATTTCGACGAATCTCGCGTGCTAGATCGAACCTATTCGTCCCTAATCATCGAATAAATCTATTATACATCATTTTTGATCATCGTTTCCGAGTTTTTGCGACTTTTTTGTTTTTTTCTCAACAGGTAACTATATGACTAGGACATGCTCTTAAGGGGAAATGAAAGCTGATTGTTGCGCGACAGGGTGCCATCTATCGGATTGAAATTTTCGTTTTCGTTCCTTTTCGTTTTTTGGAAATCCAAGAGAGTCATGCCCTCCGTACACTTCTTCTGCTTCATTGATATCAATTTCACATCGATTGGATGTGTTTTAGCTGAGAAACGGGCTCCCGAAAATTCCAATCCGATAGATGGCACCCCGTCGCGCGGAATCAGCTTTCATTTCCCCTTAACGCAACCCCATATAATACGTACTCATCGACGCCACGTTAGTTAATCCTTTAATGTCTTATCGCCCTTGTGGGCATGTAGACGAACTTATCAACGTCACGAGCAGCCACGAGGGCCAATAACGTCACTGACTCCGTGACAGGTGCTATTACCCTAGGTCAGTGCTGCTCGTCGGTAAGTTGTACCAGCGGGACGACAAATGGTATCGCCATCTCGCGGTCTCATCGTCGAACTATTTTGTATCAATAACGTCGGTATCGCTCAGTGTTGTAAGGCCTCGGCAAAATTAGTTCGGCAATGCGACCGCGAGATGGTGATACCATTTGTCGCGCTATTAGTACAACTTACCGACGAGGAGCACTGACCTGGGATAATAGCACCTGTCACGGGGTCAGTGATCTCAGTGTGGCCTTCGTGGCGTCGATGAGTATGCATGGGGTTGCGTTAACGAGACTCGATAGATATATTCCGAACGCAATAATAAAAACATAGTCTATATTGCACAGTCTTTATGGTAAGGTGACTAGATCTAGAACCACTGAACTTTGTTAGAGTTCGGTGACTAGAACTCAGGTGTTATGATCATTGTTGTCCACATTGTCATTGTTATTTAGGTGTACTGTAATATCTTGTTTGCTGTTATAAAAAAGATTGAATTTTTCCCTCATGATCCCGTTGTGAAATTCGGGAGGATAGCCATTATTAAAGAGTGTATTTTTTTACAAGGATGTTTTTTCATTTTGTGCTTGGGTTCGGCTAATCAGAGAGCCCGGCCGATTGAAGCTATGACCATACTTTTTTATGTTCGGTAGGGTGATGAGAACCGAAGTTACGATATCTACCAGTACATGTAAACTTGTGGTACCAATCAATGTTAAGTTTACCGTTGTTGTTGATGACGAGGATATCAAGGAAACTAATTTTGTTATTGGCTTCTAGAACGTACCAGAAACCTATACATATAGGTGGACGCTCTTTATTTTTAGATTTAGTACAGTCCGATCTCTCTATGAGTCCTCTCCCAATAGGTCTGCTTCCCCAGTTTCTCGCTCGCTACGTTCCCCCATTCTCCCCATTAAGACATAGCGGAGCAAGGAAAGAGAGACGAAAAAACGAATAGTGTGACGAGCGAAGAAGGCAAAGTGGGGATACCTCATTTCGTGGAAAAACTCTTCCCCTTGGGGGCTTGGGTGGACTTATAGAGAGATTGGACTGTATATCCAGTGCAATCAGTTCTACCGTAGTAATCCAATTGTGGGAAAATATGAAATAGTTAATTCAGAAGAATCAATCTTATCTTATTTATTTGTATTATGCAGAATATAAGATATTTTTTGGAGTATAAAACTTATAATAGTATCATATCACGAGGAAGTACTCATGCATATTCGAAAACGTTTGAAGATTGGTTTGTACGTGAAAATTGTACTAGTGATTTTCAAGGTTCCGAATACTGAAACTATTCCTTCATTAAACTGATAATGATAATTGAAATATTTTTCTGTTGTACTGAAAAATAGTAATGAGAGCTTTCGTTCCCTAATGAACTAGACATAATCTAAAATCGAAGTTATTTGCAGTAGGTTTTATGGAATAATCAGACTGTTCTGAAATAATGGTCAAAGTAGGAAACAACCTATCAACTTGGTAAATTACATATTTGATGAATATAAGCGGACTGCTTCAGTATTGGTTAAAATAAGTGTATGATAAATGACATATGTCGTACTCAAATGAAACCTGTTAACAATACAGGACTGGTAAAGATTCTAATAATAAACAGTCTTTCTCGTTTCCACATCTTACTTCCAAATTGAATGCAATATGCCAAACAACAGTCATTCGGTTTTACAATTTTTTTTTTCATGCGACTTTCAATTGCGATGTAGACTTATCTTGAAAATCGAGTATCATATAGTGTTTTGAAAAATACAATAACGACTGCACTGTCCTTTGAATTGAACAAAAAAAATTTCGTTTCAAGTAGGTACGTATGTATCAATATAAATTATGTCGTCACTTTATTTTTTTCCCGAATATCCGATGGCTGGTCTAACCGGCAATTTTGTTCCATGTATTTCGAAGTCTTTTATATTCAATGCTTTGCTTGCGGCCTTCTTACTATCGAAATCAATGAACACATAATTACGCTCATCAGGAAATCTTCGAACGTAATTGATTTTGCCGCATCTAGAACATAAAATTGAAAATAATATTACTAGTAATAATCTAAATTCAAATATTCTGGCTTATTGTGAAAAGTAGTTGACGATTACACTTAGAAATATGTAATAAACCTAAATATTATGACAACAGATCTTGTACCCCACTGATGGTGGCGATACATTGACAAAAACGTCTGATTGCACATTTATAGTACTGGCTGGTTCCATTGAAAATCGTCCAGGACTTTCTGGGTGACCGTCTCAGAATTATTCCGAAATACGTTTTCCTCATAATTCTCTGCACAATTTAAGGGAATACGTGTTTTGGGATTTGTCCAAAGAAAATTACCGCACTCTGCACGTAAAGGGTATAGCAGAATAAGCATGTCACAATTGCCCTGTCACCGAATTTGTCCGGGACGATTGCATTTCATCCGTCCGCGAAAAAGAGTAATTCCGCCCAAGATTCAGCCTCGCGCACTGCCACAACGGGTCATAACCCCAAAAAATCACGTTTTCAGTTTTCTCCAATTTTCTCCGCGGCTATTAGACCGATTGTCACGAGTCTAGTCTTGATCGAAAGGTCTCCAAAAAATACACCAAATTAGGTTATTTTCAGATTTTTCGGTCACAAACTGAAACTTAGGAATCGGTTTGAATGCTTTGAACTGAGATATCAATAGATTCCCTGCGTGGCACCAACGTGAAAATATTTTTTTCTGTCACACCTCAACACTCATTCCGCGAGCCATGATTCAAAAGAATCTGAAAATATGGGGGTCCCTATGAAAAAAAATAAAATAAGAATTTTCAATTTTTTTTTACTGTGAATTTTCTGCCAAAACAATGCAAAACAATTTTTCTTCGTTGCTTCATACTTTCTTCCACGCTCATGAGTTTTTGGCACCCAACAAAATCGATACGAATGTGTGAAAGCGTTGAAAAATGGCATTTTCATTCATTTTCATTCGAATTTCCCGCCAAAATAATGCAAACTGATTCACCTCCGTCGCATCTACTTTTTCCTGTGCCAAGGAGTCTTCGTTACTCGAAAAAAGATACAGGTCGTCATAAGTACTTGCCGGTATTTCGATTTTGTTCATTTTGAATCCCCCGCTCAAAATAGTGCGAAAGTGTTTTTATTTGGCTGTTTGGCATTTTCAACGCTTTCACACATTCGTATCGATTTTGTTGGGTGCCAAAAACTCATGAGCGTGGAAGAAAGTATGAAGCAACGAAGAAAAATTGTTTTGCATTGTTTTGGCAGAAAATTCAGAGTAAAAAAAATTGAAAATTCTTATTTTATTTTTTTTCATAGGGACCCCATATTTTCAGATTCTTTTGAATCATGGCTCGCGGAATGAGTGTTGAGGTGTGACAGAAAAAAAAATATTTTCACGTTGGTGCCACGCAGGGAATCTATTGATATCTCAGTTCAAAGCATTCAAACCGATTCCTAAGTTTCAGTTTGTGACCGAAAAATCTGAAAATAACCTAATTTGGTGTATTTTTTGGAGACCTTTCGATCAAGACTAGACTCGTGACAATCGGTCTAATAGCCGCGGAGAAAATTGGAAAAAACTGGAAAACGTGATTTTTTGGGGTTATGACCCGTTGTGGCAGTGCGCGAGGCTGAATCTTGGGCGGACTTACTCTTTTTCGCAGACGGATGAAATGCAATCGTCCCGGAGAAATTCGGTGACAGGGCAATTGTGACATGCTTATTCTGCTATACCCTTTCAATTTTAATCGTGAAATAGTACTTTTCGATACTAGTGCGAAAGTGTTGATTCTCGGACGAGTGTGAAGTTTTTCACCGGAGCGAAGCGAGGGTGACAATCACACGAATCGGGAATCATCTTTCGCACGTGGTGTCGAACTTTATTTTTTCGCCACTGGCGAGTCCTGCTCTCGATAGCAGTTTTCTCGAGTTTTACTATCATGTGGACAGGCACCTTAATGGAGTAGTCCAAAAATTCCCAAAGATGTAAACGGGCTGGGGGGTCCAGGGGCGCAGGGGGCGAAGTCCCTGACGAGGGGGGGGGGGGGGGGGGGGGGGGGGGGGGGGGGCACAAAAAAAAAAAAAAAAACTTGAAATCTTTTCAGGAAAACAAAACTAGATGAACAATTTTGACTAATTTAGGTGGAGCCCCGCCGGCGCCCCACCCCCACTCGCCTTGTTGTTGGCGATTACAGTTGAGGAGTGAATAAACTAAATTAGACTTCTTCTGCGTCGTGTTCTGCCTCGTGTCACATGAAAATTTCGTCGACAAATGCAGCCTTATTTACGGAAAGCAGACGGGTGAAATGAGTTTGCCTGAGAAGTGTGTGTATTTCTACAGGGCGCTTGCTCCCTGGATTAAGGGGGTTTATTGTGATATTCGTTTTCTTACGAATGTCGTGAAAAAATTCACATGAGTAGCTTTCAGTATCGCAATTAAAACATTAAAATTTCAGAGCCCTCAGCGGCACCAAACTCGAGAAAAAAATTTGCAAATTGAGAATCTTATACATGACATCTTATAGGAAGCGTCGTCTAGCATTAACGTTTTGAGGCATAACTTAAAAAGTTTTCTTACGATTTTCACCAAAAACTAACACACAATTCAACATCAATATTGAAATAACATATCGAAGAATCAAGACATTTGCCGTCACGGTATTCGAGATATAGCTTTGTAAAGTTTGCTCTGCATTGACATTACGCGTTGATCTCATGGCTTCGCTTCACTCGTGGTGCTCCCGGGTCGCTAGTTTTCCGCGCGCAAATAGTATGCGTGTGAACACACAAAGCGCCACTATGTGTGCGTGAACAGTCACTAACAAAAGTTTTGGTACGGAAGCAGGGCTAGGGGATACAGTCAGGAGTCAAGCGCTCATGTTAACTTTTGACGCTGTTTGTAGCACGATAACGGCCCCCTTAAGTGATAAATGTCTCATCTACTAGATGCGATCAAAATACGACAAGTCGGTAATTGCAGGGATTCTGATACCGCCATGTTGGATGTGTATGAATGTCATATAATCTTCGTTTGTTCGTAATACGCTAGGCTCGTACAATTCCAGTACGCTACTAGTGTGTGTAGAATTCGTGTATGTATACGACCGCCAGCGCCGCCTAACTTGTGTGCCAGGCAACTCTGGGGTGAAAATCGCATGCATGTATACGAAAACACAAGCTTGTTTATACGAGTGTAGTAGTACGAGCCTAGCGTATACACATTATTAACTAATTTACATTAAAAATCACGAAACAGCGCCCTACAGTTTAATTTTAGCTTATAGAAAAAAATCATTTCCGTGGAATTCGTCCTCCCGTTTAGGCTCAATTTGTCGACGAAAATTTAGCGCTTATGACGTCACAAAATATATATATACGACATGCCACTATTGAGGCACCTTAAGGGGAGGTTTACCCAATCGGTTACCGGCTTGTCTATTTTCTCCGGAACGGGGTAATCAATCGACTTGTCCTTTCGGCAGCCGATGTTTGACGAGTAATGAGTTCGAACTGGTACGTTTGATCGGATGAAATCGGGATTTTTTTATTTTTTTCGATCGAAAAGTAGTGGCGTGCCATTTATTGCGACTTATAACAAAGCCCACGCATCAAAAACGCAAAATCGACTCCCTGAGCCCGATTTTGTGAGAAATTCCGAACATAACCATCCCAAAACATCTTTGTTTCCGACAACGATGAAGGTGGAAGTTGTATTCCACGTTTTTGTGGTAATTTTCGCGATTGTCAGAGGCTGGGGGGCGGCCATTGCCGCTACAGCTGCTGATATAACGCGGTGGTTCCCAGAACGCCCGTGAGATGTCGCCACGCGCCCACCTGAGCTTCATCCGTTTACTATAGTATAGTATACTTTTACGGTGACATCTCACGGGTGTTCTGGAACCACCGCATTATATCAGCAGCTGTAGCAGCTGTAGCGGCAATGGCCGCCCCCAGCCTCTGACAATCGCGAAAATTACCACAAAAACGTGGAATACAACTTCCACCTTCATTGTTGGCGAAAACAAAGATGTTTTGGGATGGTTGTGTTCAGAATCCCTCACAGAATCGGGCGACAGAGCTCGATTTTGCATTTTTTATGCGTGGGCTTTGATATAAGTCGCAATAAATGACACGCCAACACTTTTCGATCGAAAAAAATGAGAAAAATCCCGATTTCATCCGATCAAACGTACCAGTTGAACTCATTACGCGTCAAACATCGGCTACCGAAAGGACAAGTCGATTGATTACCCCGTTTCCGAGAAAATAGACAAGTCGGTAACCGATTGGGTAAACACCCCCCCCCCCCACCCCCCCCCCCCCCCCCCCCCCCCCCCTAACGCTGAAATCGTATGAAATTGTCTACAGAGTGAGATGCCCCTCGTTCTGGATATACAGTCCGATCTCTCAATAAACCCTCTCTCTATAAACCCGCTTCCCCAGTTTCTCGCTCGAAGCGTTCCCCCACTCTGCCTCTTAAGACATAGCGTAGCGAGGAAAGAGAGAGACGGAAAACCATTGGTGCGACTAGCGAAGAAGGCAGAGTGGGGGTACCTCATTTCGTGGAAAAACTCTTCCCCTTGGCGGCTTGGGAGGGCTTATAGAGAGATCGGACTGTATGATCTCACTAAAATTCGTTCGAAAGGAGTTATGCACGTTGCAAAATAATGATTTTTTCACTTCTTCAACATTTCGATTACACTAGAACCTCACTTATTTTACCGACTTGGGACCGGGCTGCTTCAGCTATTTGACGAGAAGAGGGGCCCCCACTCCGTGTCGCAAACTGCGCAGACTTTCCGTGCGCAACGCTAACCGGTTAGACTTCGCATATACACAGCCTTGAAAAGAAGGGGACTCAGTCAAGTGGTGGGGGTACAGGCCGTCAAATAGCTGAGTCAGAGCCGGTCAAATAGCCGAGTTCGTAAAATAACTGATGGTAAAATAAGTGAGGTTCTAGTGTACTTTAGAATACTGCACTTGAGTAGCCGTATCTTATTGATCAATTGCAGAAACATAATTCTCTTCCCGTATGATCAATTGAGTTGATCGGTGGCATTGTTTATTGTTACATCAAAGAAAAAGAGGATAGCGCGCGCTGACAGTTTTCTCGTGAGGGTAGATCGCGCCCAGTTATTTCAAATTACAGTTATAAACTATATCTAGTTAATGCAATTGATCAATGGAGACCCTGGATCATAAAAGGGATCGCGCGGACGAAATCACATAGAAGTATTGGAAAAAAAAGAAAAAAAAAAAAAGGTAAATTCGAGGTAAATTAAAAAGTAGTGACTACTTTTTAATTCATCACCTTTTTTTTTCCATTGGCATATTTTCAGAAGTGACAATACAGTAGACTCTAGATACGTGGCCATTCCGCATCCGCTAAGTGGCCCTGCGAGGGACTTTCCCTTCACAAGGACGGTCACTCACACAAACACTATGCCCCCCACCGCAGCAGTATGCGCCCCAATAGCTTCTCCCATCACGCGTCATGCGCCTCTTGTTCAGCCGTGGTGGGAGCGTTTCGTAAGTAGCCATTTTTCTCTCCTTTAGCCTCGTGAAGTGGCCACTTATCTAGAGTCTATATGTGGCGTCATAACACATAACAGTTTCTCTCTACGCCACTACGCGTCGCATTAGTTTCGTTTCGCTCTCACAAGTACCATAGCAGCATCAGGTTCCACATACAGTCAAACCTCGGTCCCTGTCCATCCTCGTGACCGAAGGTTTCCCTGTCCACGGAACAGCTGACTGTTGCGAGAGACGCTCGACCAATCACGAAAGAGTGGCAGGGCCGTGAAAATTGATTTTACGCCCCGGGGCATCACAACCTAACCTAAGTCACGAACCACGTGGAAGCTCAGGCGAAACAGCGGAGGACAACGTCAATACGGCACTGGGACGGCGGACAGGGACTGAAGCAACAAATTGGACAGAGACTGAAACTAGACAGGGACTGAGGGGACAGGGACCGAGGTTTGACTGTATATACAAGTTCCTACTGTAGGCGCAAAAAGGTTTGGCCCCTCTGTTTGAGTGATCATAACTTCTACAGGAAAATTGGTAGAGCATCGAGTGTGGAAAGATCGGAAAGCGCCAAGTTTTCTGCATCTAATGGTTGTTCGCAAATTTCCGTGCAAAGTCGTGAAAGCCGTTATGATCTCCGAAAAGTTAAAAAAACGTAGTTTTTCGGAGTCCATCGCCGTACGTCAACTTCAACTCGTCACCGTTTATCTGAAATGAGTGTAAAAAATCTGGAAAAATTCAGAAATATTTCCTGAACATTGACGAACATGATAGAGTTTGGTAAATCCAAAAATATTCACAAACCTGGACACCAGGTGCAAAAAGGTCCAATGGTGCGATTTGGGGAACGGATCGGTACGGACGAACCTGAGCCGGCTCAAAATTATCGTCAGGATATACACTTTTTGATTCCGTAATCAACTTTTGGTTCGCAATAGCGGACTTCCAGTAATCGACGTCAACAATTTTTCAAATTTGGACGGGGCCGCGTGTGTCCCAGCCGCGATATTCTTCGCTGCATTCACATTGTTATATAAGTGGCCCCGAGTAACAATTGAGTCTGTGACGGGCGCGGCGGGAGGGAAATGCAGCGACGAATATCGCAGCTAGGACACAGGCAGCCCCGCGCAAATTTGAAAAATTGTTGACGTCGATTACTGGAAGTCCGCTATTGCGAACCAAAAACTGATTACGGAATCAAAAGGTGTATATCCTGACGATAATTTTGAGCCGGCTCAGGTTCGTCCGTATCGATCCGTTCCCCAAATCGCACCATTGGACCTTTTTGCACCTGGTGTCCAGGTTTGTGAATATTTTTGGATTTACCAAACTCTATCATGTTCGTCAATGTTCAGGGAATATTTCTGAATTTTTCCAGATTTTTTACACTCATTTCAGATAAACGGTGACGAGTTAAAGTTGACGTACGGCGATGGACTCCGAAAAACTACGTTTTTTAACTTTTCGGAGATCATAACGGCTTTCACGATTTTTGCACGGAAATTTGCGAACAACCATTAGATGCAGAAAACTTGGCGCTTTCCGATCTTTCCAGACTCGATGCTCTTCCAATTTTCCTGTAGAAGTTATGATCACTCAAACAGAGGGGCCAAACCTTTTTGCGCCGACAGTAGTAACATCCAATGTCCACCACCGGACAACCTGCGTCTAGGGCACGGTGTGCTCGGCTCAGCCCTACTGATGAGTCCGCTGAGCATACCCGGACGAAACGCATAGAGAAGGTTCGATTCCTTCCAAACTGTATTCAGTGGTAGAGCACTGTAAAAACTCTACATCTACTGTACTTCTATGTGATCTCGTCCGCGCGATCCCTTTTATGATCCAGGGGCTCAATTGATCAATAAGATACGGCTTATACTCAAGTGCAGTATTCTAAAGTAATCGAAATGTTTCAGAAGTGAAAACATCGCCATTTTCCAGAGTGCATAACTCCTTTCGAACGAATTTTAGTGATCTGGGATTTTCAGAAAAGTTGGCATTCGTGTTCAAGAAGATCATAATATATCCGGAAGAATAAAATCGAAATATATGCACTTTGATAAAAATGCGCTTGAAAAGATTGATTTTTTTTTTTACATTACAGTTCATAATTTCATCAAGAATGAACTAATCGAATCAAACTTGGAATTTTCTAAAAGTGTACGAAATTTTACAGATTGTGAAAGAAAAATCGTCAAAATCGGTTGAGCGGTTGAGCGATTCCGAAGTGACAACGATTTGAAAAAAATGACAGAAATAAAATTAAAAAAAAAAAAAAAAATGACTTTTCACGATTAAAATTGAAATTTATGTGCACGTATTCCCTTAAATTGTGCAAAGAATGAGAGAAATGTATCCTGGAATGATTCTGTGATGGTCACCCAGAAAGTCTTGGACGATTTTCAATGGAACCAACCTGCTGACGATTTTGTAATTGTAAGCATAGACAAGATTTTACTGAATTTCTCTATGATGTATGAGTTGTAAATCATAATTTGGCATATGAAAATTACTTACACTCCAAATACGTCTCGTAGCTTGCGGTCAGTGATACTCTTATCAATGCTTCCGACCCATATTGAACTGCTATCACTAACTACAGGTTTTTCGATTTGGGTTCTAGAAGTAGCTGGTACAGACTTGGAATCGTTAATGAATTTCCACTGTGTATTACTTTTAGGTTTGGTACCATTGCTGTAAGCAAGGGATTCCAAAGAAGCACTACTTTTCAAAATTCCTCCCAAACTGTTTGAGCATTGTTGTGTTCTGTAACAAACAAAAATAATTAAAATACACGAATATTCATTCTATATTTATGGCCGTGCTATTTACACTTTTTAACAAACATGCAACTAAAAATGATGGAGTATGTATAAGACACATTGGAGTGGTATAAATAGTCCACCGTGCCTGCCTGAATCGAATCTCAATATGCGAATTGAAAAAAGGGAATAAAAAAAAGCTATACTCACTTAGAGGAAAAAGGCTGAGATCGAAGATTTTCCAAATAACAGGATTTATCTGCGATTCCAGATACGAGTTTTGAGAGTAAAGTCGTAGTACTTGATTCATCATCAGAAAAATAAATTTCGTCACCATCATTACTTTTGATTTCTGACTTGGTAATACTAGATTCTAACTCAGGACTACTTATACTTCCGGATGTCAATAATGTCACGGCATCCTTGGATCAATATATAGAATGAATCAATCGAAGGGCATAGGTTTGTTGTTCAGTTTAGGTTTAGATTAATGAACGACATCAATTATCTTGAAAATAAAGAGTTTATTATTTTGACTAGAAACCTGGCTTTACTAAAAACTCGGTCAACTAACACATGACACATCATAGACCAAGGGCCCATAACACTTTCCGAACGTATCATATGTTAACACTCAAAGGTATTTCAATTACTATAATTCGGCTCCCTACTACACGGAGGTCACCTCGTTGAACAAAATCCGCGGTGATTAAAGGTCTGTTCAGACCAGGCGAAGCCTACCGAAACGGAAGAGAATGGAACAGAAGTGATTGGAGGCGTGTGGAGGTCCGTGGAAGCAATCAGAAGTTTGCAAGATTCACTTGAGATTGAATCGAGTTTTTGTGCATAATTGTGAATTTCCAATTTCATAATGAACCTACCTGAC
This sequence comes from Tenthredo mesomela, assembly GCA_943736025.1. Taxonomy (NCBI): domain Eukaryota; kingdom Metazoa; phylum Arthropoda; class Insecta; order Hymenoptera; family Tenthredinidae; genus Tenthredo; species Tenthredo mesomela. The sequence goes on from OX031013.1 coordinate 39,017,082, forward strand.
ACTTGCTAACAAGTAATATTCGCTTCGACCTGAATTGTGCTAGTTTTCGAGTGAATCTGAAACGTGCTAGTATTCGAGTCAACCTGAAATGTGCTCTTTTTCATTCTTAATCTGAAACGTGTTCTTTTCCACCCGGAATCTGAAATGTGCTCTTTTCCACCCGGAATTTGAAACGTGCTCTTTTTCACCCGGAATCTGAAATGTGCTGTTATTTGTATCGGGCGTCGGTATATTCTACAAAACTGACTGCTTTTCTATTTTCTTTTCTTTTCTTTTTCGCCCCGACACGTACGATTGAAAACTTCGGATTGCTTCCACGGACTTCCACACGCTTCCGATCACTTCTGTTCCGTTCTCTTCCGTTCCGGTAGATACCGCCTGGTCTGAACAGACCTTAAGACGGTCGTAACGTTTGTCGAAACCTCGAAAATGGGAATCGGAAACTATCCGAAACTCCTGAATCAATCGCAATGAAACTTCAAGGGATTACACATGAATTTGGCAGAAAGGGCTTAATTATTTCACTTTTTCAAAATTTGATGAAAATTTTCACAGATTGACGTACCGACCACGTAAATCGCAAGATTACTCACTGTTGTCTTAGAAAATCGCATTTTTCTGATAATGAAGCCCTCTGCAATGAAAAACCACACACTCTGAGCCTAATCCTGTGGCATTTGATAAAGAAATGGCTAAGAATTGACGATTCGCCGTGACTAATATCTAAAAAAAACCGACATTTAGTTTAGGTGAGAGCCTGTACCGACATTGCAACCAGTATAAGCCGAGCAGCGGCTCTAGTGAAGGTTTTTTTGTGGCGTCATTACAACTTCGCTCCATGCCTACTACGCGGCGCATCAACTTAGCTTCGCTCTCGCTAGCATTCAATAGGACTACAGTACTACCTCGTTATAAGCAACTGTTAGGGCGGTTAGAGGAATAGGATTCCAAGAAATTCGTCGCCGAAGCATTCCCCCACTACTGGGAAGTCGCACATGTGTAAGTGTGTCGGTGAGCATCACCACTGGGAGTACCTTACGTATACAGGCAGTGTGGGGGAAGCTATAAATCTCGCTCAAGCGGAACGAAGGGGAAATTCGCTTATAACGAGGGCGCTTATAACGAGGTAGTATAGGTACATGCTTCACATATCATATATACATTAGGGTGGGTCGAAAAAAAAAAATTTCTTAGCCTGGGGGTAGAATTTGTAGCTTATAAAAAAAGAAAATTTTTCCATAAAAAAAAAATTTTTTTACTCAACGCTTTGAGGTAGCCCACTCGTGTTTTAAATAAATATTTAATCAAATTGGGTAGTTTCAACGGGAAATTCTTTTTTTGGTCCGAAATCGTGGAAAACATGTAAAAATTGTAGAATGTGATTTTTTTAACCCAACTTTTTTTTTTTTTTTTTTTTTATTTATTTATTTAAAACACGAGTGGGCTACCGCAAAGCGTTGAGTAAAAAAATTTTTTTATGGAAAAATTTTCTTTTTTTATAAGCTACAAATTCTACCCCCAGGCTAAGAAATTTTTTTTTTTTCGACCCACCCTAATATACATATCATATACAGTCGAACCTCAGGCACTGACAGAGCTCGGGAAACATTCCCTCGGGTACTGACAAAATAACCTAACTTTCCCGCGAACCAATAGCGTCGTTGGGCCAGGGCCGTAGTCATGTTATTGCGAATCGGGGCCTAATGTTTTTTTTTCTGCCTACTACAATAATTTCTCGCCGAAGAATGTTCACCAAGATTTGATGATAACCGTTTTCATGTACTAATATTTTCCAACTTCACTACATACATATGTAAAGCACAACGGCACGATCCCGTAATGAGGCATAATGATTAATACGCGCCAGTTGCCGGTTGACAAGTTGGATTGGAGGTTATGTAGCCTCGAGACTGAGGCCTCCCTACGAAGCGCACCATTCAGTGACGGCCCTAGCGAGAAGCTATAAAGCTGTCAGTGCCTGAGGTAAGATCGCTGTCAGTACCCGAGGTAAAGCAGTGCCTGAGTTGTCAGTGCCTGAGGTTCGACTGTATATACCGTAACAATCTGAGGATCACGGTCGTATATACAGGTCCGGATACTCCGGTGGTGGGGGTGGGTCTCTTATTGAAGCCCAAAAAGTTGCCTAAATTCGCCACTAAAGTTAAAGCGCTGTGATCGAGTAGTATGTAGTAGTAGTAACAACAGCGTTGTTACAATTTTTTTTTTACATAATCACATGATACCAAATATTATTCGGATGCTGTTCATTGGACGAATTTTCATTCCATTTGTTAACCGACGGAATTGGAGATTGCTACACGGAGAAAAATTTATAGTAAATTTTCTCATACTCATATAGTAGTTGTGTCATATACTTCCAATATGACGATCGTTCCGATACATTATACTCAATGTTCCATGAATGTGAGAAAGACATTCCTATATTCATGGTGACATTAGGTATAAAGTATAGGAACAATCGTCATATTGAAAGTATATGACACAACTACTATACCGCGATAATCAGGTGAAAGCGAGGGGTTAATCACTGTTGTAATCTGGTGTACAAGGTATTTGTAATCACTTGTAATCTTTTGTAATCTTTGTATTCTTTTGTAATCTTTGTAATCTTTTGTAATCTTTGTAATTTTGCTGCAATCTTTTGTTATTTTTTGTATTCTTTGTAATCTTTGCAATCTCTTGTGATCTTTGTAATCTCTTGTAATCTTGCTGTAATCTTTGTAATCTTGCTGCAATCTTTTGTTATCTTTTGTATTCTTTGTAATCTTTGTAATCTTTGCAATCTCTTGTAATCTTTGTAATCTCTTGTAATCTCTTGTAATCTTTTGCAATCTTTTGTAATTTTTCGTAATTTTTCGTATTTTTTTGTTATCTTTTGTAATCTTTGTAATCTTTGTAATCTTTTGGAATGTTTGTAATCTTTGTAATCTTTTGTAATCTTTTGTAATCTCTTGTAATCTTTTGTTATCTTTTGTAATCTCTGTAATCTTTGTAATCCTTGTAATCAATTTGTAATCACTGTAATTGTAATCGGTGTACGCCATTTTCGCCCAGTGATTGACCCCTCGGGTGAAAGAGAATGGTCCATCCGCCCAGGCAGACAATATTTCGTATTGTAGGGGGATAGCCACTCGTTGCGCTGAAAAAATCCCTAGGGTGATTTTGGCGCGCGGTCGATGCAACTCTGCAGCCATTGTTGATACAAGCCGGCTGACTGTCAATACATCGCGGAAGGTAGACAAGTGTGGTTATGTTCGTTTATTTGAAGGAAATGATAAATAAAGTGAATGAAACCTACGTGAATAAGCTAGGAATATTTATCAAAAATCGATCAATTAGTTTTAAATGATATCTTAATGCAATCGACGACTTAACCGAAGCTATAACTGGAAATTAATGAGAATCGAAAAGTTCATCGAGAACAACTAATTTGAACGAAATTATCATTTAAAACTAATTGATCGATTTTTGATAAATATTCCTAGCTTATTCACGTAGGTTTCATTCACTTTATTTATCATTTCCTTCAAATAAACGAACATAACCACACTTGTCTACCTTCCGCGATGTATTGACAGCACGGTCGTATACACAGGTCCGGAAACTCCGGTGGTGGGGGTGAAGTCGTTAGTGAAGCCAAAAAGTTTCCCGAATTAGCCGCTATAGTTGGGGCGCTGCTGTAGAGTCGTACATGGTTCAAATGTAAGCAATGTACATAACCTGAAAGTGAGTGCAAATCACACCGTGGTGCAAGTCGTAGTGGAAGTGCATGTGCAACGGGCGTATATTGCAAGCATGCCATCGATCTATGCTGTGCCAAAGTGTCGAACAAATCGAAATGGAGAACAAAACAGCTCATTTAAATGTGTATTTCATTAATTTCCATGACTAAAACTCATAGCATTATTTATTAGCGACGTAATGTTTTAGTTCGAACAATTACAATCGTCTTAAACACTAATCATCGATATTAGTTATCAATCCGGATCAATTACCGAATTCTTGCTCTCAATCCCTTCAATAAACAGGAATTGGAGGTTACGTGTTTCTCTATTATCACAACCATACACTACTCTACTGCAGCGCCTCCGTTCCCGCGGTCAGTATCGGAAGCGCACCTCGACACACTAAAGGTGGAGACACACAGAAGTCCATAAGCCATAAGCAGAATGCATAGCCATAGATATAGATATAAGATCTGCAGTAAAAGCGAAGTGATGCGCATGCGCTATGGATTATGCTTTCTGCTTATGGCTTACGGACTCCTGTGTGCTTCCACCTTAAGGGTATCACCCCCACCACCGGAGTTTCCGGACCTGTGTATACGACCGTGATTGACAGTCAGCCGGCCTGTATCAACAATGGCTGCCGAGTTGCATCGACCGCGCGCCAAAATCACCCTAGGGATTTTCAGTGCAACGAGTGGCTATCCCCCTAAAAATACGAAATATTGTCTGCCTGGGCGGATGGACCATTCTCTTTCACCTGATTATCGCGGTATGAGTATGAGAAAATTTACTATAAATTTTTCTCCGTGTACATGAAAGAATACAAAAAAGGAAATAAGCTATTTTGACACTTGATGATCACCATATTTTAAACTACTACTACCAGATCGCAGCACCTTGCTCAAGTGGTAGCTTTCTGAAGCGCATCTAGCTTCAATAAGAGACCCACCCCACCACCGGAGTTTCCGGACCTGTATATGGGTACCTTCGGTTACTGAGCAGCCATAGCATCCGCTGCTCCGGGAGCCAATAGTATCGTCAGGTTGATCGGAAACAACCAATCAACAGCCGCAGACCTGCTCTTGGCTGCATAACCGAAGTTACCCCATACGACCGTGCTGGGCTGCATTCCAAAACGTCACCTGGGTGCTCTCGGGTATGTTGTCTCTTTCTCTATTGTCATGAGTGAAGAAAGGATAAAGCCACACCCGAGAGCACCCGGGTAACGTTTTGGAACGCAGCCCTGAGGATGCGGAACGCCACGGATACCAAACGAAAAAGGGAGCTTATTCATCATAAAGGTAACACTCGAACTTCTTAATTTTTAGAGGAGGGTCTCAATCAATCAAGTCGAGTCACTTTCAAAGTGACTCGACTTGATTGATTGAGACCCTCCTCTAAAAAAAAAAAAAAAAAAAAAAAAAAAAAAAAGGGAGCTATTCATGCGCAGTAAGCCATCCAGTGAACTGCTGCAGCAGTTTAGTAACTTACTAGATATTTCTAGTAAAATCACTAGATATCACTAGAAATCTAGGTATTATTGGTCACTAGATTTCTGGACTAGAAATCTAGTGATTTTTAGTGATTTTACTAGAAACATCTAGTAAGTTACTAAACTGCTGCAGCAGTTCACTGCATGGCTTACTGCCCATGAGTGGCTCCCTTTTTCGGTTGGTATCCGTGGCGTTCCGCATCCTCAGATTGTCACGGCATATACAAGCTCCTAGTTCCTCTCCTCGTTTGGCGTTTTGCCCCCACCACTCTACCGCTTTCACGCGCCCGGCCGTTTTCGGTCATGTAAAGCCGGGTCCAGACTTGAGCACGAACGCGGACGAGGCAAGCCGAGGCCGCACCGAACGCTTCGCGCTGAAAAATGATAACTTCACCCGAGGGCGTACGCGGCAAACTTAGACAACTGTTCGGAAGTGCTCTAGTCTATTCGGACCGTACGGAAATGGCTAACGAAAATAATGACACGTCCAGACTGAGCACGAATTCCCTTTCATCGACCGACAGCTTTTGGCTCGGTCCGAGGCCGTGCGCCGAACGACTCGAGGCAGTTTGCCGCGCCTCGGATCGACGTCCACACTTGCACGCTCGTGCGGCCTCGGCCTGCCTCATTCGCGTTCGTGCTCAAGTCTGGACCCGGCTTAACATGTTTGCACGGTTTTTCTCACCTATTTCGCAGCATTTTAGCACAAAATGAGAATAGACGTTTTGTAGTAGGTATACCCGTGTAGAAATTTATATCGGGATCTGGTCAGGTCCCGACCAGTCAGCCCCGTTTCAAGTCGGGCGCTGGTCAGGATAACTGGCCAGAATCCAGCCAGTAGTGTCACGCTAAAACATTAGGTTCCTGGCCAGTAACACTACCGCGATTTTTATTTTATTTTTTATTTTTTATATTTCTATTTTTTTATTTTTTTTTTTATTTTTTATTTTTTATTTTTTACTGGTTCTGCCGGGGAGTCGAGAGTGTCGGGTGGGTACGGCATGTAGCCGGAAAAAATTGAGAAGCAGCTTATTTGGAGAAATATAAGTGCCTCTTTATTGGGTAAACCTAATAGGTATAACTCTGGGTTAACCGATATACGTCAGATCGTGTGCGTTGAGGATCGTGTCTAGAGGTGGTCGAATGCCGGCTTATCTATTCAGCGCTCGTCGTGTTATTGTCGCGAGAACCGAATTCGCTACGCGCCGCCTAGTGGCGCCGCGTGGAAGTACCGCCGGCAGCCCACCTCGGAGCGCGGGTCGCTTGTGCGTAGAGGCGGTAGGCGCCCTGAGGATTTATTTGCAAAGTTATGCGTGCAACACAAGTATCGGGCCGGTACGAAAATTTTGTTCCAAAAATTCTCTGGGATTGATAAAAGGGTTTATAGGTGTAAGCTGTTTACTTCTCCACAGGTAATTCAAGTGAGATAAATATAAATCAAGAAGTGAAAAGAGAAAGAAAAAGACATAAAACAGTTTGTTTGGTACATCGGCGCGGCCGACGTGTCTCAAGTAAAAAAAAAAAAAAATAAAAAAAGCTGTTTACTACGATTTGGAATTATTTTTATTATACGTACATTTATTACTATTTATTTGTTATTTTATTTGTTATTTTTTTATTTTATTTTTATTTTTTTATTTTATTTTATTTTTTTATTCTTTTATTTTTCATATTTTTGAATTTTTAAATTGTAACATTATTTGATTTATTCATTTATTATTGGTTTTCAACGCATTCCAAGGAACTCAGTTTGGATTCGAATAATTATCAACTTCCCGTTTCTCTGTTTTCAGAGAAGAAAGGAAGTTATTGTAATCACCCCGAAAATTAAAAGTTGGTTTTCACTGGATCTCCACGTTTTGAGGTCCGGAGAATCACGTCCGACTATTTCGAGATTGACGTTCGGGTGGGTGGGTGGGTGGGTGGGTGTGTGTGTGTGTGTGTGTGTGTGTGTGTGACCACATTTTTGTCTCCACGATATCTCGGGAACGAGTGAGCGGGTTTTAATCGAACTACGCTCAATCGACGCGGCTTTTCTCGACTTAGAACTGATTAGATTTTGGCTTTGATCGCTTCAGTACTTTTCGAATTATTTAAATAACAAAATTCTGGAAAAAAAAAATAAAAAAAAATTATAATACCTTGAGAATGGATGAACGGATTCCAATGAAAATTGGTGCAATGAGGTTTTTTGGATCACTGCTCACGAATTTGACATTGTGCTTCAAAAATTCGAATACGATAATGACATTATCATTATTATTATTAATTCATTTCGAAATGAGTTTGAAAACGGGAAGTTGAAAGGCTGGCCACGTCAGCCCCAAACCGCTTGTTATTATTACGAAACTGGTCACGAAAACGTGCATACCCTTAAAAATGCATGTGCGGGTTCTTCGACTTCAAAACATTCATCGGTGTTGGATTCATCCGCACAATAACCCGGTTTCACTAGCTTCTTTGCTATCAATCGGCGTTTCCTAGCTTGCGCCGCCGATTTTGATCCCTAATCTTACGCGGAAGGTCTATGGCAATATACTGCCTCAATATATATTACGTACAACTCTGCCAATTACATTGAGGTTAGGAATCGGCAAATAGCCGCACCCGATAACTGAGAAGACGATGCGCATGCGTCTCGTAGGACAGTCTGAAAAATTAAAGTAGCCGGTATGAACATTATCCCATGTTAGTGACCGAAATTAAGCTGCGGTCGAAGATAGTCCAGCCAGAGTCTGACTAGTACCCACCAAGGTGATTGAAAAAAATACCCCAATCAACCCCCGTTTAATACCCAGTGAGGTTTTTTCAGTAAATCAAAACTATCCCGACCAGTACCCGATCAGTACCCGATCAGGAATCTTGATAGAAAATAGCCCGACCAGCACATGACTAGCGCCCCACTTCTGATCGGGCTAAGTGGGGCTATTTCTACACGGGTACTATACTTCTACTTTCCAAATCTTTTTGGAAAATTGAAATCTGACGATCTCCGACGGATCCAGGCACGTTGCAAGATAGTGCTAAAAAAAATTTAAATTGCAATTGTGCAAAAACTGATAATCCGACAGCGCCTGTTTTGTGCACACGCATAAAGTACATATCAATTGCTACTATTTCGCGGAAGGCCTGAGCTATAATTTGACCCTAGAACGGTACACTTCTCTAGCCGATCATTGATGGTACACTCGGGGTCCAGCGGACCCCAGTCAACTTTGAGTAGGTGCCATTTCCGTTGTAATCGATATTTTTCGATGCAGTTTGCAGCATTTCAATCTTTGAACAATGTCAAAATTACTGGCGAAGGCTTTTTCTAAATTCACCGGATCATTTTTTTTAGGCCGCTTTCCGAAATTCGACCAACATCGAACCTTTCTACGCAGCTGAGATTTTGGCTGGGGTCCTTCGGACCCCAGTGTACCGTTCTAGGGTTAAAAAATGGCGGAGTTATGAATTTTAGAAAAAAGGGCTGATTTTTCCGGTTTTTCTCCGTTACTAATGAGCTACAGAATGACCCGATCGGGACGTTCTCTAGCTCATTTTTTCCGCATTTAGATGCTCTACAATTCATCCCGCGGTAGTATCAAGATTTCTTCATTAGTTTGGATTTTATAAGCAAATGAAAAAAAAAAACGATTTTTTGCTTTAAAATGTTTATAACAAAATTTGCAATGATACCTAGTTCCGAGTCGAAAACATAACAGAATACAACTACAGATTGTCTTTCGTGATGGCACGGATGGGGGTCGAAAAACCGAAAGATAAAAATTCATAATGACCGAAATTTCGAAAATCGGATGCCGAATACCATCAGGCTGCCGTCCCATGTAGGGCCGGAACGGAAAAACGGAACGGAATCTAGTGACTTTTTCCATGTATTGCGTGTATGTATACACCTACACATTCAACGTTCCATTCCGTTTTTCCGTTCCGGACCTACATGGGACGGCAGCCTTACTGCCGAACAGTCATCAATCCTAATTTAAATATTCCAAAAGACCATAATTCACAATTCATGAAAATATGCGAAGCACATTTATACCTAAAAGCTTCCTTCCGAATTTTAAAATAACAACGTAGCGAAATGCAGATTGTAGTAAAACAGAAAGTTCAAATTGCTGAAAATCAGATTTTTTTATTTTTTATTTTATTTTTTTTTATTTTTGAAAATACCGAAGATCAATATGTCAACACCAAAAGATCAGATCAGATGTGTCAAAATACAGAAACTGAAAGTCCCGAAAAATTAGAATCCCGAAAAAGCCACCGCAGGCTCGTTTATTTAATCAAGCGCAGTGCTATAATTTTCATTTAATCGGAATATTTTCACAGATATTTCTTGCACAAAAAGCTAGGCAAATATCTTCAACAGGGTGGCCACTAAATCGGAAGAAAAAAATTCCCTGACATTTCCAGGTTTTCCCTGACAGTCGCCACCCTGTTCAAGTCACATATTGTCTGTCGAAAAAGTTTGGATCGAAAGAGTTTCGACACAGCAAGGGATATTGTACTGTATGCAAGTATCCATTTTCGGGATTCTGAACCTTCGGTAATTCGATCATTCGGTATTTTGACCACTTGCTTCTTTAGTCATTCTGTAATTCTATTTCGGTATTCAATTTTTCTGAATTTTGACTCATCTGAGAATGGTTGACTTGCTTTTTCGAATATTTAGTATCGTAGTCATTCGGGTTTTTGGCTGATCGAAAGTTCGCCTATTCTGAATTGTACTTATCTGATCGGTTTATACCTTCGACATTTTCTTATTCTGCATTTTTCATTTCGGCTTTATAAAGCTTTAGTTTGGCTTGGTTGGATTGTTAGTACATATTCGGAACTTTGAAATTTCGGAATTTCGGTCATTGTGAATTTTGGTCTTTTGGTTTTTCAACCCCCACCCAAAACCTAGTCTTAGAATTTTACAAGGGGTCTCTTATAAAAGAATCACCTTGTATTATTATTCATTTACAAATATTTTCGTATAGTTAATGGGTCAAATATATCATATATTTAGTACAAGCACACAAGAACATATCTTCACAGTGCTTGGAAAGCAACGAATGATAGTGTGTGTCATTTCCCTGATGCTTTTAACTACTAGTATAGATGATCTCTTCACGTACGAGTTGGAGGGCCCGAGTTGGATACATTTTGGACTAGCCCTGGTACAAATTTCAAGTGAATCGGACTGGGCGTCTGGAAATGGCAGGTCATGCTAGGGGTGGACCAGTAATTTCGATGCAGTTTATATATAATCATTGAAACACATGCAAAAACGATCAGGTACGATTTTCAGCAATACGTATTATGTTTCTACTAATGATTAGACATGATTCTGTCGGTCTCGTTTTTCTCGACATTTTACCTTGAATTAAAGTTGCTTTCTGCACGCCATGGGTAGTGACCACATTATTGTACTTGGCGAAAGGTTTTTGCACCAGAGGTGCTATTCAGGGGTTTAATAATTACTTGCATTATATTCGATAATAATTAAACCAATATGTTTTTCTACATTTTACAGATGATGAAAGTATATGAGAAACGGAGCTGTCGAATGGCGAAATCTCCGATGAAAGCGAGGGTGACAATTCAATATTCAAAAATAATATTGTTTGTTAACACATACAAAACGAAACAAAAGCCCTCAATGAATAAAACATAATTGACATTACGTAATTATATCTTTCAATTCCTTCTCTCTGGTTGGCACAATCTGTATTATAACATTCTTGGTAACCAATTATTTTGTTCCGCAATAACATTGTTCTACTTCATTCAGTGTAATAAAAAACAATTAACAACGGCACTCCCCTTAATCACCACGGATTTTGTTCAACGAGGTGACCTCCGTGTAGTAGGAAGTCGAATTATAGTGATTGAAATAACTTTGAGTGTTAACATATGATACGTTCAAGAAGTGTTATGAGCTCACGGTTCTATCATGATGCGCACAGAGAAGCACGTTAGAATCCAGCAGTGGAATGATGTTACCAACTTATTGTTAGTAACTAGATTATTTTTAAACTTATGCTGTACTATACAACCAGGTTCAAAATAACGAGAACATGATGGCAGAGTTGGGGAGAGCAAACACAGGATCTTAATACTCCATGCTATATGAAAATGCTGTTTACTTACGACGACAGCTGAATGTTGTTGAAGAGCCTTCAAAGCATCCATCTTTGAAAACCCCATATTAGTAAGCTGGAATGCTCGAGCAAGTATAAGTTCTGTGAGAATCCAATCATTTCCATCTTCCAATTTTAATACTTCCTCAAAACACTTCTCTGCTTCATGGTATTGCTGTACAGAAAAGTAGTGTAAGTTGCATGATGGATAAGTTATACTGCGTTCAACGAGAGAACGACACGCCTCCGAAACTAAATTCGTCCGGTACGGTCGTTCTTTCGTTAAACGAAGTACCGTATTTACGTGAAAATAAGCCGCACCCGCGTAAAAGCCGCACCCCGATTTTGGAAGGGTCATTTGCGGAAAAAAGTTTTTACATTCGTATAAGCCGCGGGTAGCGAAATGGCGCGTACTGAAATCACCGACTATATGACAGAAGCCGGCGACAAAATTCGAATCTCAACACTGCTTTACGCATGCGCGACCGCTTTCAAAATCACGGGAGTTCCCCTGTTCCTTCATCTTGATTCAGATAAAAAAAATGTTATAAAGTATTTTTGGCATTTTTACTGATTGCGTTTCCTTATACACCTATGTTAAGTCATTCCACGCTGTTCCAACATTTTTTGTTCTATATTTCGCAATTGTATCCTCACATAAGCCGCACCCGCGTATAAGCCGCACCCACATTTTGGGAGGTTGAAAAAGCGAAAAAAAGTGCGGCTTATTTGCGCGTAAATACGGTATATACAGGGCTCATAGTGGGCAACTGGGCAAATAAAAGTGAGAAAAGTGACTTTCAATAATTGAAAAGTGACTAAATAGTGACTGAAACTGATGAATTTTAGTGAATTTATGAATATATATGGATGAGTTAATCTTACACGGCATACTTAGGTATGTATGTTCTGTGTTTAGAACATGCATATTAGGGTGTTAAAAAAAAACAGAATTTTTTTTTCTTCGAACGTGCATCAAAATTTTGGTGGAGCATCTCAAACAGAATATCAGCCAAATAGGACCTCTGAATATTGATATTTAGAGGTGCCTATTCAGTTTTGTACATTTTCCATTTGAATAAAATTTGACAAAAATCGAAAAATTTTTGAATTTGTTTCCCCGTAAACGACTTGATTCATAAACTATCTGGATACAGATTTTTAAGGGAAATTCCACGCTTCATGAAGAAGTACTGAGATAGATTTTTTTTTTTACTGTAACCGATTAAGAGATATTCGCCTATGACTCCATGTTCAGAGTCTGTATTTAGATAGTTCATAAATCGAGCCGTTTACGAGAAAAAAGAATTCAAAAATTTTCCGATTTTTTTTACATCTTATTCAAATGAAAAATGGAAAAAATAAAGTAGGCACCTCTAAGTATCAATATTAAGAGCTCATATTTGGCTGGGACATTCTATTTGAGATGCTTCACCGAAATTTTGATGCGCGTTCAAGAGAATTTTTTTTTTTTTTTTTTTCAATACCCTAATGTATGAGACAAAAATATGTAATTACAAAAAAAAGTAACTACTATTAAACTGTAAAAATCAAGTGTTATTCAGCAACGGTACAAAATATTTTTTAGCCTGTATCAGACTTTGATTTAATAACCTAGTATAACTTGACACATAATACAAATTTTCATGTAGAAAAACGAATAACAAAACAAGACTCTAGAAAATATTGCAATCTAAGATTGGTAGATAAATTATCGGTATGTAGATTTACAATCTACCCACATAAGAATTAACGCGAACAAAATTTCTAAAAAAATTCCCGGATTACGGAAAAATAGTTGAAAAAAGTGACTCTTGCAGAAAAAGTGACAAAAAAGTGAGTTCGTGAAAAAAAGTGACTAATAGTGAGAAAAGTGACACACTATGAGCCCTGTATATATATGTCTAGATTGCAAAAGCTAGATTATTTTGGCTTACTCGTAATCCACATAAGGCTTGTCCCTCCCGCGCAACAGCTTTTGCAGAGTGCTCTGTCGACTGTGATTTTCTTTTAGCGAACCGGGCATCACTCAAAGCTCTGTAATATAAAATGTATAAATTCATGACGCAATTAAAAGTGGTGTGCAAACTATGTTTGTGAGAATAAATCATTAAACATGACTTCAAATATGAGTGACAAGACCTTCGTTAAGAGATAAATTGCGAAATAGTTAGATCCTTAGATACTTACGAATCGTATTGGCCAAGTCTGAGGTAGCAGTAGCTACGATTGAGAAAATGTCGAACATCCTCTGGCGCGAGAAAAATTGCTTGAGACAAAAAATCAATGGCTCTATCCAAGTCGTTATTATTTAAAACAAAATCACAACTTTGCATGCCCAAAGCTTCAGCTGTTTCTGACTGGCTCTTGGTGATCTTTGGTTTTATAAACTTAGGCATCGGTGTCGACATCAACTGTAAAAAATATTCAGGGTCTCAATCAAATATTATATCAACAAATAAAGAGTAGAGCATCTAGTCGGATCTCGATACCAAATGCCACGATCAGACCATACCAGACTAATTTTCAGTCTTTCGAGCTAATTATGATTACATAGAAAATGGAAATGCAGATTTATAATATACAAAGCAACAGCATAATGAAGTTGAACTTCGTAACGTTAACGTAACATAATTTTTGGAAAAAAATCACTATTTCATGACTGAAACGTTGTTAAAGTTGCCAAATAGGCGAGATAAGTGTGTTTACTCAATTCGGGAAATTATGGATCGTATTTTGCTGTTTTTGAACCGTTCAAGTCATGAAATCAAGAAATTTGCACAATTATTTTGTTGCGTTAACGTTACGAACTTCAACCTCATACAGCATAAATCTTATTATTATCAACACAGAGCGGCCGAGATCTTGACATTCTGAGTATCAGGAAACTCATTCTCTGTCTCCAAGTCCGACGTTGCTTCTTCGAATTGAACTAACTTGTTATGAAATGGGTCTCAAATTTGAAGACATGAAACCCCCTGGCATTTTCATATTTTTCACAGGTTCTACCAATCTCCTCGATAATTCCATGATTCTATAATTTCAATAAATCAAACTAGACAAAACATATTATAAACAAATCGCAAAGGAGTCAACTTACGTCCACCGGCGGACTAACTTTCTTCGCTTTAGGCACTGAAGCTTTATTTAGAGCAATATTTTTATTCTGCTTGAGAGCAACTTTAACAAATCCAGCCTTCATATCCAAAAAATCATCATCCATATCTTCGTCTTGATGAAACCATCCCGAGGTTTCATCCTCGCTTTCTTCAACAGACTCAGCGATTTCATCAGTGGTTGCCGTATTTGACGAGGTCTTGTTTTCCTCGCCGTTATTACCCTTCTCTGCTCGCTTTTTTTCCTTCTGTCGTTTCTTTTTTGCTCCTTTTTTCTCTGCTTTCAGTTTTGCCATTTCCTCACTTTCAATCAACTGATCAGCATTTTTGCTTGCTTCTTCTTTAGTAGTACATGGTATGAATGCCTCCTCCCGCTTTTTGTAGTTATATGCTTGTGTGGTTTTATAAACCCTATCCCACGAATCGTCGAGAGCTGTCATAGTACTTATTTCCTGTGCGCGGTACCCGTCTTTATTCTCAGCTACCAGCCTTCTTATCGCCTTGTTTTCCTTAACTTCACAAGTTTGGACAATTTTTTGACAATTTCTAGTACCGTGCAATTATCTCTGTTGATAATAATATTTGCGGGATAAGAAACAATCAAATAACAATTTTGTATATCACAGTGTTAAGAAACTTCCAAAGTTGTTCAAACAGTTTAATAATAAATATAATTCTAAGAAAATTAAATTTTTCACTCACAAGGATGCCTTTCACACACAGGCTTCTCGACTGCGTCTGTTATGACTGCTGATGACTGCTTCAAGTTCGACTTTCGAGACTGAGCGGGGTGGGGATCTGTGCCACAGAAGTGAGATAGAAGCATGTCCTATATATATGTCCTATATATACATTGTGACGTCAGAAGCGTCAAATACGAGGAATTTCTTCGACAAATTGAGCCTAAACGGGGAGACGAATTTCACGGTAATGATTTTTTTATGGAAGCCTAAATTAAACTGTAGGGCGCTTGCCTAATGATTTGCAACGTAGAGTACCCAGTAATGTGCACTACGAATAAATAAAAATTACATTACGTTTATACACATCCAACATGGCGGCATCGGAATCCCTGCCATTACCGACTTGTCGTATTTCCACCGTATCTAGGAAATGAGAACGTCTATCACTCAGCACACTTGGCAGGCCCCCGGTAAAATACACACTTGGTTCGAAAAAACTTATTTCACCCATCTGAGTCCCGTAAATAAGGCTCAATTTGTCGACAAAATTCCTCGTATTTTACGTTTCTGACGTCACAAGATATAAACCTATAATATACAATACGCCTGTTGCGTACCGCCGGTGGCGCCGTCTATTTAGGATGCCGGTTCATTAGTGAGGGACAACACAGTCACAGACTACTGTTGCAATAGCTGTGTCCGCGTTAGCTACACTCTATACACTTTTCTTACACTTTTTACGCTCGTCCAATAGGAGGTGTGGATTTCTAGTGAAAAGTGTAAGATCTAGTAAAAGTGTAGAAAGTGTAGCTAACGCGACACAGCTAGTGACTACGTTTCCACCGGAAGGTCAGAGTCGGGTTAGGTTCAAATTCGAGCCAATGAGAAATAAAATTTGAAAAGACTACCGCAATTTATTTTTAAATCTTATTTCTCATTGGCTCAAATTTGAACCTAACCCGACTCTGACCCTCCGGTGGAAACGTAGTCAGCATAGACATAGAGCATGGACTGCGCATTCCCTATACTGCCTGTGGTAATACCAAAAGTGAGAGAGAAGGGTAACACACGCGGCCAATCTCTGTCTCTTTCTAAGCATTTGACGTTGTTGGTTAGAAAGAAACAGATTTGGCCGCGTGTGTTACCCTTCTCTCTCTACGGACCGAGCGATTCTCGGCCCGAATGCGCAGTCCATGCTCTAAGTCTATGGTAGTCAGAGATACCAGTGACCCCCCGGTCTTTTCTCTCTTTCTACGCAGAGGACAGCATTTCTTTCAGTTCTCTTTCCTACTCTACTCTATGTCTATAAGCTCTTTGGTGGCAACCCGCTGCAGACGACTAAGGCTGTGTTCTGATATTCGCTTGAAGCGCTGAAAGTCTAGAGGGAAAGAGACGGAGCTTTGGGAAAATCAAGAAGTGTGACAGAGACACAAGATTACTGACAGCGCTTCAAGCTAATATCGGAACGCACCCTAAGCAGACGACACAAGTTAATTCGAATAGGCGGGGCGGAAGGTTTCTCTATCCTTGTTTCTCAACTGGGAGTGTGACGAGGCGGGTATGCGCGTTCCAGGAGTATATGGTCTAATGGTGGATTCAGATGGACGCGGTCGAGCGTACCCAACAAAAATGTTTGAAATCTGCTCCGCGCATTTTCACGGTCTCTCAGGGCTGTGTTCCAAAACTTTACTCTAGCGATCCGAGTATGTTGTATCTTTCACGATTGTCATAGGTGAAGAAAGGATAAAGACACACTCGAGAGCACTCGAGTGACGTTTCGGAACGCAGCCCGGGATCAAGTTACGCGCTATCGCGTCTCCGCGTCCATCTGAATCCACCATAAGGGTACAGCTGACCAGTGCAGCCGACAGTGACTGTCCTTGTTGCCTTTCTCTTGTGAGCACTTGTATAATCATAATGACTATAATGAGTTTTGTAAACTAATAGCGAGTGTAGTCACTGCCACGACATTCACGGGTTGATTAAAAAAAATTGTTATTACAAAAGGTAGGTACATACGACCGCTCGAAATATTGCTTAGATTCCATGGATTATTAGCCATAAAATGAATTCCGCCAGCATTAATTGAAGCTTATTAACCCACCGATAAAACGGTATTTCTGTATCCTTATTTCCCAACGATATATTGCGCCGAAAGATAATTACATATGTCCGCGAGACATCATCCATAGAATTTCCTCATTTCCTCATATGTCAGCCTGAACATACGCTTTTTTATCGTTCGCAAGAAATATCTGCATATTATTGGTGTCATTTGCATATAGATGGGGATTGTACATGATTCCTATTGCCTTCTCTTATTAACTGCTGCCGAGTTTATTCAGAATCCGAAGAATGTTGTCAAGACATATTTACTATGTCAATGGTCTTTCCTTCAATCGCAACCAGATTTCTCGTTATCTTCGCAATCAGATTACTTGTAGCTTCGAAAGCGGGCATAGACCTATTACAGATCTATGGTTAGGTTGCTTGATTGTCGCAAGGAAACGACAATACCACTGGATTTGTTTTAGTAATATTAAATACATATTTTATATCTTGAATTTTTATCGTAGTGGAGTGGACTGAAATCTGTCTGTGTAGGCGATGAAGAATAATTATGGTAGATCTGAGAATTTAAATGAACTCAGAACTTGTTTTATGAAGTGGTTCCGCTACAGTATTATGATTATGGAAGAGGTTGCGCTTTCACAAGGACAAGTATTATGATTAGGATTTTGATTTCGTTGAATTCGTACCTTGTGTTTACATCTTAGGATAACCTGAGTTAGGCGGTGGATGGTTGAGGTGAATATCATGTATGGTCACTGAATAATCGTTTATTGATGGTTGATTACTGCGATGGTGAAAACCATCTATAAGTGAATTACAAGCCTTTAGAGTTAGGTGTGTAGTCTTTAATAATTCAAGATTGATTTAGATGTTCAGTGTTTGAGAGTTAACTGAAGAGAGTGATTTTTGAGTTTACTGTTCGATTCTTCAAGAGCAAATGCTCTGTTTGACGATTGACTTAAGAGTGATTCGTGGACTACCGTTCAAGAACCGATTGATGAGTGATTCTATTGTCTCTTTGTTCCTTGGGCGTGAACGTGTTTAGGCAGGTGCAGTTTTATTGATGCGTAAGTAGGGATGACGTTCTTCAAATGAGACTTCCTCTGATTAGAGGTGATCGGGTGCATCCAGGATGTTATGTCTCCAATATTGAGAGTGAGAGTATGGAAGAAGAGTATGGAAAACGTAACACTTGCATAATGCTTAGAAATTCAAAATTGTGCCTCATCAACTCAGTGCCCGAAAGTTGAAAAATTTGATATCTGATACTTTGTATTCTTCTCCGTGTGAAATGGAAGCCTGCATATATGAGTAATCATATGAAATTCAAATGGCAGTAGCCGTGATAAACTCCACAAATGTGTAATTATGGAAAAATAATTAAATTATATTTTCATACTTTGTAGCGCAAAGTCACAAGCAGCGGCACAACTGTGAATCTTCCAGTGCCAATAAGATTAGTCACTTTAAATTAATTTTTTTTTTTTTTTTTTAATGATTTTCAGGTCCTTCAATACCTAATACTCGAGATTGAGCAGCCATGGAACAATTTGCCAGACCACCGCAGGAATTGAGTTCCAAAGGGCCGATGGATGTGAATTGGAGAAACTGGAAGCAACAGTTTTTAATATTTCTGAAAGCTTCAGGCGCGATGAGTAAAGCCGATGATTACAAGGCTAGCCTTTTGATGAACCTGATTGGTCAAGTTGGCCAGCAAATTTTTCAAAATTTCATGTTCGATTCCCCAAGTGACAATGAAAACATGGATATAATATTACAAAAATTCGACGATCATTTTGATCCAAAAAAAAGCGAGGCTCATGAGAGATATGCTTTCTTCACGTCCAAAAAGAAGAATGGAGAGAGCTTAGAACAGTACATCAGCGAGATGAGGGTAAACGATTTTTTGAAGTGATTAAATTCATACCGTGTTTGGTTGTGTTCCTTTTAAATAGGCGGGAATTTCATCTGTTATGTGGCATACAATTTCTCACAATTTGGCGAATTTAGAAAATTTTGGGAGCACTAAACCTACATACTTCCGAGCTTGAACCCGAAAAATGTCTACATTTCTTTTACCGTATTTGATTTACAATATTTATTCAAAACAATGCATAGACGAGATTTGAGCGTTAATAGTTTGATATTTTCATACAATTTCAGATTAAAGCAAAGACGTGCAATTTTGGTGATTTGACCGACAGCCTTATCAGGGATAAAATCATATTAGATGTTAAGGATAAAACGCTCAGAAAACATCTACTGAGTGAACCTAATTTGAGCTTGACTCAAACCATCCTTTTATGGCAAACTCATGAACAAACAGCAGAGAAACTGATGCAATTATATGAAGTGAAAAATTCACTAGACAATGATGTGAAAACAAAAGACTTAAGATTAAGCGACTCAGATGCGAAAGCTAAAAATAACCCATCGTCAAGCAAAACTGATAATCGAGCAAAGAAGGATAAATCTGGCTGCTGGCGTTGTGGAACACGTCATGACCCTAAGAAGTGTCCTGCATGGGGAAAAAAGTGCGAAAAGTGTGGAACACCAAATCACTTCACGCAATACTGTGGCAATGCACCACCAGCAAAGAATAATGCACGAGACAAGATGGTAAGGCCCTTTTTTTCGTATACCTGCCTATTCGGGGTAGAAGAAATGACATTTTTTTTCGGGCTGTTTAATTATTATCCATGCAGAAATAACATTTGCACAACAAAAAAAAAACAAATGATTGTACCATTTTATGAAAATTTCTTTTCCAATTTTGTAACGTGACTGAAAGATTTTTAAAGTGGGATGAAAATAGTACATTGTGTACCAAGGAGGGAAAGTAGGTCTTTTTCGAATGCTCAGCGTAAAAAGACCTTTTGCTTTCATGGTGCACACTATACTTTATACAACAGAAGCATATTTTACAAGTTTATTCTCGATCCGGTACACAAAGTAGACACGGGTCGAAAGCTAATGCGCAAATGCAGAGTACAAAACACACTTTTCAGTCGTAGGAGTTTAAAGTGCCTTTATTTATACAGTTGCGTGCTCCCCACCACTGACTCCCTGCGATCGACGTGCAAACAGCTACCTTGTGGACCAAAATCGAGCATGCAAAACGATTAAAACATGCTTGCATTGCATAAAAATGATTTTAACTAAGAAATTTGTAATCGAGGCATGAAAAGCTTTCAACAGCCAAAAGCATTGTAAAATTTGAGTTACATATGTAGACCAATGCTGTCTTGGCCTCAGATGTTGAATAATCATAATAATAATCTCTCTTTTCAGAATGCACACCTGAAAAATTTGACCCCCGGACCATTCAACCAAATTCCGGCCAAAGTTATGAATAAGGATGCCGCCTTCAAAAATAATAAGTGATGCGCGAAGATATCAGTTATAATCATATCCTAACTACCTTAAGTTCTCATAATCAAATCAATTTTTCTCAAGCATTTAATACTGACATGCATTTCAAAGGCAAGAATTCTGAGTTTCAACCTCAACAGGGCAAGTTGAATTTTCTCAAAGACTGTAAATTACGGAACCTTTTATTCGTCGCTGGGCTAGTAGCTTGGTCGGAAAAACAGGTTAATTCAGTTGAAAAAAATCGAACCGAATTTTGTAAGTTGTGAGGCGTACACGGGTATTTTCTCGTTATTGTGTACTGTCATTTTATTTTGTGTTGTTACGCTGTCTTGATTAATGGTCGATCGTTCTTTCTACTCAACCTACCGTCCCAACCACTACTATGACCACTACTCGTTTTAAATTGATGCTATTCAAGCAAGTTTTCGAGGAAAGGCCCTCGTGACGAGGTGAGGCCTTCGTGACTCACGATTCGGAGTTAGCTTGGAGGCATTAAATGCGCCCTCCTGGGATAATCTATTCATACATATATTCGTATTATAAAAATTATTTGCAATGTAAGTTTGATGGGCACAACTAATGTGGTATTATAATAATGAAGCATTCATATTACTAGAAATTTGTTTATACCTCTACACACCGTGGGACACACGAGGATCACATAGCAGCCGACAATTCAGAACACAAGAAATACGGCATACAAAATTCACATCCCAATGAATTGCCTGATGGGATATAATATACAGGGTGAGTTTTCCCCGTATCCGAATGAGGAGGGGGTAATCTAAATCTTATATCAGAAGTTGGATTTTGATAACAGTTTGATTATGCGAGAGACAGGGTATCGACAGTGATAAGCCTCTCATTATTCAGACCCGTAGAAAACGCACCCTGTATATGGCATGCGATATTTTGGCACAGAACAACAACCTGTTGAAATTTAGCACGACATAACGAGCACTGATTGACGTAGGGCATGAGTGAAATGGGAAACAGAATTCTGGGAGACAAGAAATATAACTGAAAGAGAATGATAGCACCTAACAATGGTACAATCAAACTTGGCAAAGTAGAGTGTGGATTCTCTGACACCGGAGAAGCACACACGCTGATAAAACTCGTTTCTAACTTTGCACACAAATGTGACAAGCGTCCGTTAAGCAATAACACGTGAGCAAAATCAAATGTGAACTATTCCACATGTTGTTGCTGTAATTACAAACTTGGTGCTCTCGCCGATTCCGAACAAAAATGTGTGTTTTTATTACACACGCCTGGAAAGTACCCTTTTGCGTACCGTTTACAATGGTCATGTATACACCGTACACTTGATACGTATATCAAGTACCAAATGGCGTACCAGATCGATTGGTGCGCACAGTACTAGGGTGTAAACAGTGGTAAACAGTTGTATATCAGCTTGGTCTAATACCCCAAAACAAGGGTATCAGACAAGGCTGAGACGCGGACCAACTGTTCAACTTGCGGTGTAAATAGATGGCGTGCGCGTACCAATTCAAATAGGCGGTACAGTTGTAAACACCTAACCTTTTTTTTTATACAGTAAAACCTCCCTTATAGTCCCCTCTCGTTTAGTCCAACCTCTGATATAGTCCAAGGACAACCTCTCTTATAGTCTATAAGCTCCGCCTACCGTGTACCAATACATCCACACAGACTCGAGCGTCGGTGAGCTTGGGGCCCCTTTACGTTTCATGACGTCACGCGCGTCACGACTAGTAACGACCATAACCTCGAATGCTGTTTGAAGTTGGAGTGTTTTATTGAGTAGTATACGAGTGTTACTTTAGTACGATGTATCGTGGTACATTCTTGAAAAGTTTTTCCCAAATATCTGATCACTGGTAGAAAAAGAACAAATATGGAGGTGCGAAAAAAAAGAAAAGTAGCTCATAATTTTCCATTTAGTCCAACTAAATTATTCAAAAATCAGGCTTCCTAAGGATACACACTTGATAGAAAAACATTTTACAGATTTAATTTGTCAATTGACTTCTGATTGATGAGCAATTTAAAAGTGTACCGTAGTATTTTTGATAATAAACAGACAAATTTGTAGGCACATGCTACGGCCCTGGGGTAAGAAATTCGCATAGGGTTCCATTCTTACATATCACATCCCTGAGTGCTATTCGCTGATTGGCTGATAAGCGTAGCTCGCGTTACGCCTCTTGTGGACTATAAGAGAGGTTCTGAAACACGGACTTGGACTATAAGGGAGGTTTTACTGTAACATCCGGCACACGATGTAAAAAGAGTAGGTGGGTCGACTGCTGTGTTTTTCCATATGATGCGCTGTGATTTTTTGCTGTGGCTATTCGCAAGGTAGAGTGACTCTAATAGAGTCACGCAAGAGTCACGCAAAAATTTTCGGAGAATTGGAGTGACCGAATTATTAATTTTTTTTTCATAATATAAAACTAGACTGGGGCCCTTACAAAAGAAATGTATGAATTCCGTCCGAGAATCCGCCCACTAGATGGTATCCGAGCGAGACTGATGATTTTCCTAAATCGCTTCGCGTCGTGACCCATGCGAGCCACCCACCCGGTGGTTCAGCAGTCCAAAAAAGCAGTTCAAAATTTTTGCGTGACTCTATTAGAGTCACTCTACCTGGCGAATAGCCACAGCGGTGATTTTTAGGTGTTATTACCCGAGCATTTCGCCAGGGTTCGCCTCGACAGAGATACTCAAAAAGCGGCGAATTTAAATTGCTATTTACACATGCTTTTACAATTATTACATGCCAATATTCACGCGCCGCTACAGATGTTAGTTAATCAGTGAACGGATACGTATGGTCATACACAAATATAAGTAAAGTACTTATTCGCTATGTGCATTCGGATGGAGGGGATAGCCGAAGCTATGACAGCGCCCATGGTGGCGATAAATAGCATTTACAGGGGACAAATTCGGCACTTTTATTGGCTAGTTTCGAATTGTATATACGCGTCACGAAATTCTAACTAATCAGACCATTTCCCGCCGCCCCTGTTTTTGCCATTTTTCGTCACTTGTGGCGCTACATGTAGATATGCACATAGCGAATAACAATGCCATCTATACCTATAAATCATCAATGTCCATTGTATGACATTTTGAACAGAATCGGGAATGTGCTAAAAATCGGAGGAATCGGGTTTTTGCGAAAATTGAGAGCACTTTTTACCCATTATTTCGGGAGGTTTATAAATGCTCTTTGCTGCATTTTGTCAGGTAAACCAAAACAAGCGGTCGTGGCTGTGACAGCCAGTAACAGCTGAGGGTAGGAAACACGTGACTACGGTGACAGCTGTGATTGGTGTATCTGTATCACAGCGCCGCCTGTACGAGAGTTACGAAAACAACACGCAACAATGACAGGAATTGAAGCCTAGTCGACCCACCTACTCCTCTTACATCGTGACTATGGAGCACTGAAATATCTTCTTCTTCCTTTTTTCGATTTATCGCTCTTTCGAGCATGTAGTCATAGCACATAGCACTAATAGCTCTTTCAACTGGGGCTACACCAAGCTACACTGGTGCAGTGTAGCCATCTTCATCTCTTCTTTTTCTGTGAGGAAGAGAGAGACAAACATGGCTACACTACATCAGTGTAGCTTGGTGTAGCCCCAGTTGAAAGAGCTATAAAATATAACTACACTATTTCAGTGTAGTTCTATGCAGTGATGCCAGAAGTCACCAGAAATAGAGATAGAGCGTATGGCGATCGCGGCGGAGTAAGAGAGAAACTATGTCTCTTTCTGGCATCACTGGTTCTATGGAGGGTAGAGGTAAAGAGGACCAACTCCGTGTATAGAAAGTGTCCGTGAAATCGAGTCAATTAGATGGCGCTGTTGTAGCAAAAATCCCGAATTTCAAAGCAAGCGCCCAAGATGTGACGCGACGTCACGAACTAACGGCTGATTTTGGTACTACGATCGGTTGCGTGTGTTACGTAGGTGTTTCTTATAGCTCTTTCAACTGGGGCTACACCAAGCTACACTGATGTAGTGTAGTCATGTTTGTCTCTCTCTTCCTCACAGAAAAAGAAGAGATGAAGATGGCTACACTGCACCAGTGTAGCTTGGTGTAGCCCCAGTTGAAAGAGCTATTAACATCTACGCACTGAAATATACATACTCATGAGCACTCATAAGTTTGACAGTGGCGCTTCCGTACTCCGTAGTCGCGTGCTCTTTCCGTTGGCATTTTTCCTATGTACTGAATTATGTTCCGCCTATTTTTCAGAAACGTATTAACAAAGACCTGAATTTGTTTGCTGAAAGTTCACTTGCCGTATTGGTTTCATCAAAAACTAGTCCTATCTCATTACTTACCGACTCACATTTATTTCGAAACATAACCTATACGTACTATGAAGGTCTTGAAGGTTATTTAATACTACTGATAATAGAAAACTCAATACTACACTTCGCCTGGATTCATTTTTTGCTGGAATAATTGAGCTTCCAAATACATAAATGATACCAGCAACACGACGCATCTCTGAGTCCCTACTTCGAAGAAGTAGTGTCCTTGGTTCCACCTTACAAGATAGGTATATTGTTGAGTGATAACGTTTCTGAATAACACGATATTTCGTCATCCCCTATGTTTATTCTTATTCACAAATATATAGATAAGCGCTCTCTCTAGCATCTAGACTCCGAATAGAACTCGAGTCCTTGATTCACACTTGTTTGAAGAAAGCATTCAATAAAACACAACAAATTCTAATACCTCGTAATGCGAAACAACAATTTGTCAATTGCGTAGGTATAACTCACCTATTTGTACACAACTTTGACTAAACATACAGTGGATAAAGACCATCGTTTTAATTATGACCAAGCTCGCATTCTAGATGAAGAACCTGTTCATCACAGAAGGTCATTAGTAGAAATGTGCAATATTGTGGGACATCTTAATTCTGTTGATCTCCGATAGCATGTAGAGTATCTTGGCACTGTTTACACCTTGGCGATCCCAAGACACAAGCATGTCCAACTTATATGACACTATAAGCTCATTACGGACCGTCCTTGGCTCTACTTATTGCTTGTCTTTGCGGATTTACGGTCTCACGTCGTTTAATCTATGTTTAGTCTAAGCTCAACATTCCTAGAATTGACTTGTCGTTTGTCTTTTACTTTTACCTTATTATTATTGTATATAATCTTCAAGTTTGATGGAGAATTGGCAGGCCAGAATCGTTCTGGCCTCCCTAAAACAACCCTTCGTGTTAGGCCATGGCTTCCAAAAATTATCAAATAGTCCTTAATTTCAAGGTGAGTTGCTTTTTGTGTTGTTGTTGGCTTATTCTTTATGTTACAACTACCAACTGAAATTTTCCTTCGGTTACTTGACAAATGTTTCGATTTTCAAATTTGTTCTGAGGAGGGCTCTTACTTGGGCCAAAACGTCAACAATTGTCATGCTTTACTGAACTACATATCCAAGAATTATTTTTCCCACATATATATACGGGGGTCAAGACTACTAATAGTACTACTAAGACTACAATATACTAATTTTCATAACTCCGCTATAAAATGGAAATGACATTGCCGAATCCTCGTTGTTTCAAGATCTTTTCTTCTATTCACTTATCGCGCTAAATTTCAGGACTCGATCGGGAATTGAAAAAAGAATTATTTCCATTCGTACATTCATTCTCGATAATCTGGTAAACTTGAAGAAATAACATTAGAACCAATGTTCGTTATTTTCGCATTATTGATGGTTAATGATAAACCGTTTTCCAGGTACTGCAGAATCGGAATATATCTGGCCCAACCTTTAAGGAGGAAGAAAGATGATGCGAGTCCAATTACTTCACTCTTCAAGCCCGTTCCCATCAGGGCTAATCCAGATGATATTAACGTAGGGGCCGAACTCAGCGGAACTCTGAATAAAGGAGACTTGCTGAAGGTGCTCAACAAATTCTATCAGCAAAAGGAAATTAAAGTACTTGCTATGGAAAATGGATTAGACAGTGAGTACATAAGACCGTTCAAATTTATATAGAATACGAAAACATATAATAATGCAAATTGACAAGTCTGAGTCAGGAGTCTCTCTAATTGTTTTTTTTTTCAACCCGGATTTAGCCGAACCTATAGATCTTATTCACAGTTTCTATAGACATGAAACTTGATACCTGAACTATATGTTGCATAACCACCTCACTACAGCTCGTACTTAGAGATCAAATAATTTTCCAACTCAATTCTTTCACCCAAATACACTGATATTAAGATCCACCTATTGATAATAATGAGCAAACAAACATTGAATAATGTATATCATATTGAATTGACGGATCTACAACCACCACGTTGATCCAGGTATGATTTGAAACCGGTTTCAGATCTCAGGAGAAACAAAGATTGAGAATTATCTTCAAGCTTGATGTTTGTGTGCACACATAGGCCTTAGAATAAGAATAAAAGTCAGTATCAAGATATTGAGTGAAATAAACCATATGAATGCATGTGAATATTTGTCAGGTTACTTACAACACCAGGCTTTTATAAGTTTCCGACGCTACTGCCTAGAGGCTGAAGCATTACCAGTAGATTTGCATGTCGTAATAAGTGACATTCTACAAGGGGCTGGTCATGTCGATGACATATTTCCCTATTTTATACGTCATGCAAAACAAACATTTCCCCATATCGAATGTATGGATGATCTCAAGAAAATAAGTGACCTGCGCACGCCAGCCAACTGGTAAGAAAAATTATATAATTATGTATTACAGAGACAATTTATTATTATTATTAAATGCATAACTAGCGGCATTAAGGGGGTATGATCATTACGACGAATCCAACTTTCAGACTCGAAATTTGTTGACGATCTAGTTTTTTAGTTTTCATCAATTAATGTGCTATAAAATAATCATTTACCACAAATTCAGCACATTATAATCGAAAATACGAATATTCAACATAAGTGAACATAAATCGGAAGAGCTGTGGCTGAAATAAAATTGAGCTCTTTTTTTACCTCTAGGAACTGATTGTACCCCCTTAAACATAATCGATTAAACTTTCTCACTGTTCGATGTAAGTATCCAGAACAGAAGATAAAATAAATATGAACTAACTCACAGGTACCCATTAGCAAGAGCTAAGACGAGGAAAGTTATATTTCACGCAGGACCAACCAATAGTGGTAAAACATATCACGCACTTGAGAGGTTTATGACTGCAAAAAGCGGAGTGTATTGTGGTCCTTTAAAATTGTTAGCAACAGAAGTCTTCAATAAATGTAATAATAGGGTAAGGTGTTTGATAGTCATCAATCAGATATTGATGCCGGGAGAGTGGCTTTGCTGAGTTATGGATTTATTTCTAGTTTTATGTAAAGTATCATGGTATTTAAATATTCACATATATCTTTCCAGGGTACTGACTGTGATTTAATCACAGGAGAGGAACGCAGGCATGCAAAGGGAGAAGGAGATCCATCTAATCATGTATCATGCACAGTTGAAATGACCAGTATAAACACTCCATGTAAGACTCCATCACGTTGGACCTATGTAGACTGGATATGTGTTCAATTAGTAGTTGAATTATTTGCTTATCAAAAAATGTATAAATGCACGCATGAGTGAAAATGCTGCTTCAAAACTACCTACGAATTCAGTTTGAACAGAATTATTTCATTCCAGACGAGGTTGCCGTTATAGATGAAATACAATTGATGAAAGATCAGGGAAGAGGTTGGGCATGGACCAAAGCTTTGCTGGGAATACCAGCAGACGAAATTCATCTTTGTGGGGAAGCTGCTGCCCTAGACTTGGTTAGTGGAATGACAAGTATCTAATTCGGAAAGTAGCACTTACACGTTATAGTTTGTTAATAAGTTATACTAGCTACTTTATATTGCCAGGTACGTTCGATTTGTATCACAACAGGTGAGGATGTTGAGGTGCGGAGGTATAAACGTTTAACTCCATTGGAAATTGAAGAATCGGCACTCGGATCATTGGACAATGTAGTAGCAGGAGATTGCATAGTTTGCTTCAGTAAAAATGACATTTATTCTGTGTCACGTGCGATAGAAGCTCGTGGTATTGAAGTGGCAGTGATATACGGAAGTCTTCCTCCAGGCACGAAGCTAGCTCAGGCAGCAAAATTCAATGACGTTAATAACCCGTGTAAAGTTTTAATTGCTACAGATGCTATTGGGATGGGACTAAATTTGTTAGTACCGTTTTTTATTTCCTAATTTTATAATAATTGGAAAGTTCCTTAAAGGTGTCTTCGGGGTCCCGCAATTTTTGG
Source organism: Tenthredo mesomela (assembly GCA_943736025.1). NCBI lineage: Eukaryota > Metazoa > Arthropoda > Insecta > Hymenoptera > Tenthredinidae > Tenthredo > Tenthredo mesomela. The sequence goes on from OX031013.1 coordinate 39,046,001, forward strand.
ATCGTTCAATGACATTAGAAACTTCGATGCATTTCAACATAGGTATACGAACTTCAATCACATAGATTTGATCGAGGAGTGCAATGTTACGTGAATACATTGCATATACAGTGTTGTGCGTGATAACGCATTTGATAATTTAGCTTGGCACAAACTCGTTTATACACTCCTCAAAAGTTCTTAAGGTGATTCAGTAATCCTTCTCAAAGATTCTGTAGCGTTCCCCTGTACTTGACAAAAAATAAATATGCGCAGCAGTTTCATCCAAACGAAGATATCCTACATGCCTATGTTACATAAGATTATGTACAAAATGTGCAACATAGTTTATGCACGTTGACATTATTGAGCACAGACAGTTTGTCTACGTGTATGATTCAATACGGCTAATGGGGTAGCTCTTGTTTGGGGGTCAGTGGAACTTTGTCCGCAACGCCCCCTAGATCGGTTCGAAATGAATTCAAAAAAATCTGGGCAAAACTTGGGCTTCCCAGCTTAACGTACTTTTCCCCGGTTGAATAACATGGGATTTTTCACCAACTGAATACCATTTTGTTCACAAACTATCGTTGACTGGAATAATCCGTCACTCCGTCACTTTGCAGTATCATAGTTGGTAAGTTAGTGCAAATTTTTTGGGTCATCTCATATCATGTTTTACAGAGTACCTGCAGCCGACAAGACACCGATTTCGAAAAACTACGATTACAATAATCTGTGATTGATCTTCTTATCATTTTTGGCTAACCTTCATGATTTCACCCAAAACAATTTCAATCGAGGAACACTTCGTACACATCAGATTCTCGAAATCATTATTTATACTTGACAATTTGGGAGGCGAAATTCACCCGTAGGAGTGTACTCGCATATGTACCTTAACCCCCCACCAAGGGACCCCCTCGAACACCCTTAAGGAATAACTCCAAGTTTCGAACTTTAAACGTATTATATCTATCCTTTTCACAGGAGTATACGGAGAATAATATTCTACTCTCTAATGAAGCCAACTATTAACGAAAAAGGAGAAAAAGAAATGGATACCATATCTATTTCTTCCGCTCTGCAAATAGCGGGACGTGCAGGGCGTTATGGTACACAATGGGAGAAAGTAAATTCCATTTAATTACATACTTCACTTCCCTGCGAATGCAAATCGATTGAAACCAATTGAGACGGATTGATCGAATGTTGACACAGTAGAGCGTCGATTATCCGAACTAATTGAGACCGGGCACCATGAGGGTAATCGGAAATTCTGATAACCGTGTCATGAAATATATGTATGTATTAAAAAACAATTGGCATCAATATGCCATCAATGGAATATTTCTTCTCCTTCATCGAGAGAAAATCGACTTTTGTCTTTTGTTCTACAAAGGAACTAGTTCGTGTTTTCGTTATCAAATTGTACAATTTCCTAGAAGTCACCATGCTACGTTGCGCAACAATCGACCGTACAATCATTCGGACAAACAAAATCAGCATTCTTATAATTGACGTTTGGATAATCGACCGTTTACTGTAATTGTTTTTTATTGCAAGTTTTTTTTATTGTCATGTAAAAGAAACTGATCGTTTTTATCTTGAATTTCTTTATGAAACTGAATCGTATAGAATATTGAATTTCAAATAATTGAAAACTAAATTAAACTAAACTCACAACTAAACAGTAATTTTGGTATCGACTACAATCACGATCAGATAACGCCAATCAGAGCTTATTGGCATAAAATATAAATTTCCTTATTAAAACGAATACGAGACCACATTTAACGATGCCCATCAGGGCTGATTCTCATCCAATCTTTATTTTTCGATTCAGTCTCTTACATTCGTAAATAAGTATGGCCGACTATAACTTATTCACGAATAACTGTATTTCTTGAATCAAATCTTACTTCTGAACGATATACGGAGCGATTCTGTGGATAGTGACGCTCTTAAAAGATAGGCAAACGGGCAAAGCCTGCATTCAGCAGCTCAAACATCGACGATTGGTTTTTATTTTCCACATAGTAAATAAAACCCAACCCTCGATGTTTGATCTGCTCCATGCAGGCGTTTCCCGACTACCTACCTATTAGGAGCGTTACTATTCACAGAATCGCTCTGTAAAACCATTGAAATCTAATCACTTTTAATTACGTTCAATTGATTTTTCACCAATATTGTTCTTAGTTTGTTGTTTTTCACGGTAATGAATACTTTCTATATTATTTTAGGGGTTTGTGACAACTTTTAAACGAGCAGATCTAGCCACATTGCGGAATTTACTGTCTCGAGATCCAGAAGTTATTACACAGGCTGGCTTGCATCCCACTGCTGATCAAATAGAACTGTATGCGTACTATCTTCCTAATTCCACCCTATCTAATTTGATGGTAAATACAGCAATGTTTATGTTATTGAATCTCAAGATGGGCTTGTTCAAGGCACTCATTTATGTGCAGGCTTTTTGTTTTATAAACTCTAATATACTTTGTGTAGAACAACTTCTTCTGTACCTTTGTCATTTCAACTCTAGAAATGCAAAAAATAATGCTATTTCTCGCGATTTTTCTTTCCAGCTAAAAGAAAGACTTAAGTATACTTGCCCACTGGCGGCCATATGAGTTCACAAAAATGTACACTTATTAGTAAAATGTCCGTCCTTTCGGACAGCAAATTTTTTTACATCATGACCCTAGTTCAAAAAATAGCAGCCAGCATTCCGAACAGCTCCTCTGAATTTTAGACTGATCCGACAAGCCATCTCAGAAATATTATTTAGACAATGCCGAAGGTTTCCGGTCAATTTTGTCGATATTCCTTTCTCCGGCTTGGCCAACTTTCTTTATATTAAAAAAATTTCAAAAAAAAAAAAAAAAAAAAAAAAAAAAAACGAAAATGTGTGCAATGAATTAATAAATAGTAAAAGTCGGTTGAAAGTTTCAATAGTTGTTCATGCAGCAGAAAAAAAATCGTGAAAAATGCCTCAAATTATTTAATATTCTGAGCTTTTTTCCCGCTTGCAACAATAATACAGATGAACGTTTTTAAACTCTGAAAGTGTTCGTTTAGAACGAAGGGGAGGGTACACTCACTTTTCCAGGCCAGTGATGGAACTTCCAGATGGTGATTTCAATTTCTTGGGTACTTTTGCACGCCAAATTAGAAGAAATAAAATTGCAGAGATAAAAGTCCGTCCTTCCGAGTTATTTTATTGATTTGAATACGAAAAATCGAACGTATCGCAAAATCCATGCCCTCATTGGTAGAAACATAATTCTTTGAGAAAAGAGTATCTTATCGATTATAGTAACATTAAACTTTCGGCCAGAGCAAAGAAATGTACAGTACAAAACCACGCATTCCATTGAGATCTATAAATTTTGTAGAAGCTTTTTCCTCGAAAAAGATATATTTGTCGATATATTCCCGAAACATGTTATTCATATAGGTAAAAATATGCTACAAAAGTAGTGAAAATGTAAAAATTTTCTCTATAATTCAAATGATATTTCTTACAAATGCGGAAGAAAATCACTAAGAAATAGGAGTTTTGTTCCTGCACTTAATTTTATCTACTATGGTGTGCAAACTTACACAAAAAACAAAATCACTAACCCGATCTGAAAGTTCCATCATTGACTTGAAAAAATGGGGGTACCACCCTCCCATTGAATGTCCTCATGTGTTTGGATCTTTAATGTCGACCGTTTATTATGTTTCAGGATATTTTTGTGTCATTGTCAACAGTTGATAACTCCTTGTATTTTATGTGCAACATAGACGATTTTAAATTCCTGGCTGACATGATTCAGCACGTGCCACTTCCTTTGCGTGCACGATATGTCTTTTGTTGTGCACCGATCAATAAGAAAATACCATTCGTATGTACGATGTTTTTGAAGGTAATAATGTGCTACATAAATTTTAACAACATCGACTTACTTATCACAGAACAATGTATGGACATTACAATTATATGCTTATGAATTACAATTATAGTTTGCTCGCCAGTACAGTAAAAATGAAACATTAACATTCGACTGGCTCTGTCAAAACATCGGCTGGCCAGTTGCCTCACCAAAAACAATGATCGATTTGGTTCATTTAGAAGCAGTTTTTGATGTCTTAGATCTCTACCTCTGGTTCAGGTGAGGACTCTGCTATTCACAATCGTTGAGGATCGATTGGTCACATTTTAATCCTAATGAATCGTGATTTTTGTTTAAAAATATCGAACATAATACAATCAGACTATTGTTCAATTGTAAGTTTCTTATTGAAATGGGCTCGATACATAATACAACGGAGATAAGAAGCAGATCGGTTTTTATCTGGAATCTTCTCATGAAAAAAATGTCGAATGGAAACTGATTTATTCACATCAGTACTTTTTAGTGTCCAATCTTTATTTTTGTACACTCAAACCTAGGATAACTATTAAACTAGATTCCTTGACACAGTTCTGAATAAACCCATAAGTGTTCTTATTTAGTTATCGCTTTATGGATCTCTTACCTGATGCTAAAATTGTACGAGATACCCAAAAAGAATTGGATGCTGTGATCCAGGATGGTGTAGTCCAATTGACAAGGCTGTTAAAGAATTCAGAGACAGGTTCGTTGAAAACGGCACGAGTTCAACAAATGAACAATTTATCTGAAATTTATGTCAACAATGATGTCTGATATTTTGGTTCTTTTTCCGTACATCTCTTATATTATATTATATCATTGTAAATGCGAGGTAGGCTTTGTCCAACATTGTTATGGATAAATAAATAAACATATCTATATTTCGCTAACCATGATGATGTACAGGTGTGAGCAGTGGCACTGCTTCAGTTCCAGACGAGGACCACTTTGCATTGAATACACAAAAGAATAATTACTTTAGAGGTAACAGAATCCATTATAAAACTCGCTAGTATTACCTTTATTACTATGAAGTCAGAATTGAGTATACAATTGAAAAGTACCTGAGAATAACTCGAATAATATTCGTTTCAAAGATATCTTGATTTAAAAAGCTCAAAAATAATCATAGCAATCTAAAACTAAGGTTTTATGATTGCAATGTATATCAACGCCAATCAACTGTTGTTTGCATGCAAGAATTGAAAAATTATTTCAAACTTTCAGGTGCCAAGAGTGTGTCGGCTCAGGTTATTGGACAAGGTAAATTAACAGAGAGATTACTGGCCCAAGGACTTCTCACTCCAAGCATGCTTCAAGAATTACGTAAAGAATGGGATCAGGTATAGTTAATATCGAAATAAAATAAATTCATTTTGTGAAATTAATTCATTAAAAGTTATCATATAGTTGACTCATATTTCATGATTTATCGACTGTGTTAAACAAGGACTATTATAACGGGCAGTCGTTGGGTAAGTGCTAGTGACCATATGTTCCTGGACCGCGCATACCCGCCTCGTTCACGCTACTAGTTGAGAGACAAGGAGAGCATGTGAATGACAGAGAAACTGTAACACATATTTTTTTGTTTTTTTCCTCAAGTCCACGACTTCTCTGTCGGTCTAGTATAATCTTTATTCTTTATCTTTGTTTGGCAATGCACGGTCCAGGAGTATATGGTCCAAGGGTAAGTAGATAGTTTCAAAACCGAAAGGGGTAGCCAACTGCAGGCATCTTATCGGGCATCAATTTTGATAAAAAAACAAATATCCTACATTGGGAAATATCAAAGTGGGAGCAACTGTATGTATTTCATGAGTCGGGTAAAACAATATAGGATGAAGTGTGTGAAGTTGGGTCACCAACTTCCAAACATTTTTAGGGTGGGCCGAAATTCATTCCATATAGGTACCTAATATCTTATAAATAAATCATCGGAGTATTTTGCATTATGTCTAATCAAATCGTATCTGATTCCAGAATGATGAAAATGATCCAGCTGGCCCAAAGAAATCGAGACGGAAGCGTAAGACTAAATAAAATAAACTGCATTCATGAATAAAATTGTTGGTCAGTTCAGAAATCAAACGTAAGTATAAAGAGTAAGATTCTTATTTACTTTTTATTATCTGCGATGTAATAACAGAGATCTTATAAGTATAATATGCTCTAACGATACTGATTTATTGATAGTATTTTTTATGATGTTTGATTGCAATCTTAACAAAATATATTTCTCCTGCAGTAATTCATTGAATTTTTGCAATTAGCGGATATAGTGTTGAGAAAAAAAAAAATCAAGAATGTTCAGACAAATTTAGAAATACAATATTGCTTATAATTCTGACTATTTCAAGCCAGGGTTATAGAATACATTCATGTAAATTAGACACAATTTCAGATGAATATTACGAAAATAACTCGCGAACCATGAAACTTGCATAGTTTATATTGAATATACTGGACCTATTATAACTGTGGTGAGAATTTTATTTTTATTGAATTTGTTGAAAATAATTCGAATTGATACAAGTTGTTTACAACTTAGATAACAACTAATCGCACTCTGAAACAACCAGATGTATGCTTTTAGAGTTCCAGCAAGCCAACTGATGATTAAATTCTTGGATGTATTCAAATGCTGTAAGAAATCTACCATATGTGCTGTACAAATGACGAAAAAATCATGTGATCCCGAAAGTGCGAATAAGCTCATAGAACCTACATACCTATGGAAAAATATTATTTCGGAACCTTCGGTAACAATACTTTGTCATTATAGACATAAAGTGGCAAATCGAACATATAATACTATGTTATCCTACGATACTTTAGTATTTAAAGTGAAAGTAAAATATCCTTGTCTGACACATTATAAATAGTAGGTATAATCTGTGAAAAAGCTGTATAACTGTATAATTTCATTTGTATACAAAATAGAGGAATTTGAAAAAAAATTTACAACAATGTTGTATCAAGTAGCTAGGCAATATATGTCATTTGCTAGACTATCTGTCCAATATTCCCCAAGTATCAATACGAGAAATGATATAGCTCTATAATAACTGTACATATTATGGAAGATGACATTTACGTACATATTATTTAGTTGCATGTCAATCAGATATGAGAGCAATATCATTATCGTCTTTCATATAAGGAGAGATCCGTACGAAACCGGAAATTTGTTGTTACTGTGGTTATCATCGCAAGGTTGAAACATATGATAACTTTGAGTAATACATTTTCCATCTTTCTTCGTGTGTAAATAAATTTGAACCGCTAGAATAATTTTTCGTTCATATTTCTGTGCTACGAGTGCACCAACACCAGCATGATGCGGGAATTGGAAGAAAAATTTATATCTTGAACCATAAGAGTGCGCACACGCCGTGGCTTTATTAGGGACGAATTCACACATATCCGGTATAAATTTGAACTGAAAAAAAGTTGGGAAACAAATTCAAAATCTCACATTTCGATTGTTTTTTAATTTTTTGACATGGAATCTTAAAAATATAATCAATTATTCGTTATATATTAAACTATTCGGATCTACGTATAATTATAAAACTTTGAGCTTATCTGTTTCAAGATACCATAAGTCGTTTCAAAGCTATGGCGACTTAAAATAAAAAGCTTTAAAAAAATTTTGATTTCGCTGTCTTTCACAGCTTGAGCCAAATGCAATTTTCATAATTGACAGAAAAAAAAGAACAAATTCTTTCTACTATGCCTCCACTTACCAAGTTATAACAAAACGAAAGGGTAGAGCTAACGAGTCTCAAGTTTCGTACGAATCTCCCTATAAGCATCCTTAGTGTCTGAACTACTTGACAAGGAAGGCCAGACTTGGAAGCAGAACATTTTACATTTATTCGTCAGCCGACCAGTTGCAGTGAAAGCTGCGTATAAAACAAAGTTTCAAGCTGACGGTGGTTCTTCGGCGTCTTGTTCATTGACAGGCTGATAAGGTTCAACAGATCGTTGGAATAAATTATAAAACTGAGGATCAGTCTTTATTTGATTGAAATACTTTTTGATTGTACCCATTGATGGTAGTGCCATGTACTTGGTAATTAAAATATACTTGTACATCCGAGGTGACTCAACGTACAGTAGAAGACAAAGAAATATCCAAGTTTCCGAATAATGTACGTTATTTGTATTCTTCAACATACTTGCCTTCAGGCATTCCTTAATCATTAGCTTTTGTATTTCTGGCATGTTAGATGAACTGATTCTATTCTTTATCGTTTTCTCTGAGCTTGACAACAGTAGTCTAAGTCTGTGCTTGAACCGCAGTTTAATTCCTTCCAGCCTTTCATTATGTCTTGTAATTTTTTTTAACGATCTTCTCAAGTGTGCAATTTTTTTCTGTTTTTCTTTGAGCATATCGAAGTTCAGCCTTTTTTTATTTCTTCTTCGAGCAATGATACTATTCAGACTTGAACATCTCGAACATTCTGAAGACCCGTTGTTGATAATAATAGGACATTCTATGTGCCTCCACTTCACTCCGTCGACGAATGCAAGTCGCATTTCAATGTCTGTGAAATTCTGTATAGGTGGACCACCTGGACAGAAAAACAGATACAAGAGATCTTTGTTAAAACTGTTACATCTAATGACCTTGAAAGTATATTCTGATTGTATGCTTATGAATCTTGGAAGCCGCTCAACAAACAATACTAACGTAACAATTCAATCTATCAAATTAAGGTTCACCTGACGTGTTTGATCATGACCGGTATGAAGTTGGCCACAGTCAGTTTTTTTTGTTCTCTATACAGGGTGATTCAAAATTAGCACATTACAAGTCATTGGTATTAGGGTGTCCGTTATTTCCCGAATTGACTATTTCTACTTGGGTTTGGGCCAAATCATTAGTTTAGAGCCTAAAAACAATTATGCTATTTTTTTTATTTTTTTTCAAGTGCCATTAACCCCTGCCTGTAGGACGATACTTGTCCCATTCGATTAACATGGGATTTTTGCCCTTTTTAGACTTTAATTTTTTTTTCGCTTACTACTTTCATTACCTCATCAAATATTGTTGATTCTACTACTGTGCTGACCTCTTTGGATGGAAATATTTATACATACAACTTTTTGTACAGGACATTAATGCCCGGTTGTATAAAAGAGAGTTATCCCTAGGTTAAAACAAACCCGTGGGTTACCCAACAGATACTATCAAATGGCGTTTTATAAACGTAGGTTAATGACGTTGCACGGCTTAACCGATGGTTACCCTCGTTTCAAACTCAACCCGCTAAATTGCTTGGGTTACCCCAACGTCATCCCTAGCATCTGGAATAGTTTTCAATTGCTCGGAAAAAATAAGAATAAAATGATTCCATATTTCATTTGTTGAATTCTAGTTAGGGCCTTCATTTCTTTCAAACGCATTCACATAGGCGCAGCTGCATTCACTTTGCAAATTAGGTTTATATTGTTTTATAAAACCAACGAAAGGATAACCCAAGGTTTAAATTTAACCTAGAGCTAGCTAACGCTTGGATTAACCTAGGGATAGCTCTCTTTTATACAATCGGGCATTAGTCTTAGATTTACATAAGGAATGCACCCATGATCATTGTTGCGGTAATTTTGAATCACCCTGTATAACCATAAAGGAAAGAACACAGAAGACTGTGGTGCCAACTTCATACCGGTCATGACTCAACACGCCGAGCGTACATACAACTCTACAAGTTATTAAGAATTGGGAACCTTAGAACCTCGATACGCCAACTAGTGGCAGAAAATAGAACTGTTCTATCAAGGCTACAGTAACCAATGAGAGGGCTTAGAACCTCGATACGCCAACTAGTGACGAAAATAGAACTACTCTATCAAGGCTAAAATTTCAAAGCCACACCCATTCCAAGGATCCCAATACTTGTTCACGAGTAAACTAGCAGAAGGCAAAATTTTGTCCGTAATTTTTTCCTTTCGTTGTATGCACTAAGATATGAAAGTCTGCCAAATTGCAAACTTCTAGGTCTTATAGTTTTTGAAAACAACTTGAATTGATTGTCTTACTATGAACAGATTGAACTTTTAATCAGTATTAATCTCCATCTTTGGTCGTTAATAAAGAAAGTATGATTTTATTAGTTGTACACATTGCGAGGTTGATTCTGGCCCGGAAGTAATCGTTTGGTATACGATTTAACACGATAACCCGATCACTTCCGCCAGAATCAACCTCGCCAAGTATACTTAACATAAACTCAAGACCTTCCAGATAAGTAAGTAGATTTTTTGAGAACGTAAGAAATACGAATTTAGATTTTCCGCTTGGACAGGCCATCAAGGATTAACGAATTCACCCTATAATCTGAGCGCAAGCATGTTTGCAGCTGTGAATTCTCACAAACGTTAGCATCATTTATTAATACCTTCACAAATATTACGTTGATCAAATTCATCAATGAGTTCCTCTATGTCAGATAAAGCATGTACTTTGTTATTCCTACCATCTTTCATCAGATTATGAAGAAATGGATTTATTTCTGTGCTACCGACTCCGCAGTGCATCACCATATCGCTCTTTATGTATACTTCTTTTTCCACAACTGGTATATTATTCATTGGCATATTCATGTAAAGGTACACAACAGTTGTGGTTTGACCTTTGGAAGTGACCAGGAATGCCCATCCTCTTGGTAGTGTAACTTCTGTATAAATTTCAAGTAAATCTTCGAATAACATTGTGTCGCATATTTCTGAGTCAACATTTTCTTTACGAGATTTATTCTGGGCTTTGTACTGCAGCGCTTCCAAAAGATTGTCTCCAAGTTCTTGTATTTTCTTAATTTTATGCTTGCTCTCTGAAGCATCAGCATGACTCACTTCATGATCATCCGTAAGATGTTCCACATGCATGACTGGAGCATCATCCTGTATAATTAGTTCTTCATTGAAAACGTGCACATTTTGCTCCAATTTTACATTATGAGACAGTAAAGTTGCCTTCGAATATGCATCGCAGTGTATTCCGGCATCTTGAAACTTTCCATCATTCTTTCTATTCGAGTCTTCTCGTAACTCTTCGTTAATTACTGGCACTTGGGCCACAAATCTATGAATCTGAGGAAATTTATAACCTGAATGATTCCTAGATTGATTGAATTGCTTGTCCACTACCAAGTCCATGGAGTCCTGCATCTGTTCATTATTTGAGAGGTATGTTTTGCATGGGCTATTGTCTGCGACATATTCCGTCTGACTGCAACGGGCATTGTTTTCATCAACAACATTATATCTTACAATTTTAATCGGCAGCTCAATTCCTTCATTTGAATCATTAAAATTAGATTCTATGACTCTAGAATTGACGGCAACGGACTCTGTAGGTTTCTGTCTTTGAATTAGGGAATCTATTTTATTGCCGTGTAATTTATCCGGTCGATCAGTTTGATCAACATTAACTATTCCTGGGGCATCGAGATTCTTCTCTAAGTTCAAACATGGTACAGCTCCGATTCGTAATCTGCATTTTTTATACTTTATCTGAAACATATTCATAGTGTTAGATATGAAATGGTGATCTCTAACCGGTGAACGCTATGAATTGTATGTGTCCGACATGTCAAGTGGCAATTTTTCAAAATCTGAACAATGACATACTGTGATAACGTGTGGAGGCACTCCGCTGACCCAATGTGTGATTATGTCGCTTGTTTTGAAGTGTTTACTACAGACGTAAGTGTCGTCTGTGACAGTGTAGTTGGCGATAGGAATTGCTGCCTGCCATTTTTTTCGGATGTCTGGATTCTTTGGTGCGGAAAAGAAGCTATACGTTCGTTTGTAATTAGTCCCTTTGCAGAGGGCACATTTTCGTGTCATTTTATCTTTGATTTAGAATATCGAGTATACATTCCACTTTACTGACGCCAACCTTCGCGTTATTTCATTGAATTCGATCTGTTTATTTTCAACACTTCTGTGAAAATCATTTCTAACCTTGTTGAGAAATTATAGGTTAGGCTACTACGGAAATACAAACATTGGGGAGGAGTGCGAGGGGGGGCAAGTCAATTTGTTACAGACCTATACCGTGCGATTATGTGGAAATTACAGGTTTCGAACTCGCAGGCGCTGTTTTATTCGAATATCATTGGCCGGCAGCACGGTCGTATATACAGGCCGTATCTCAATTGGTAAGGGTGTACCCTCGTACACTTGCCCTTATAGTAGAGATATATCTATATATATCGATATATATAGATATACATCAGTGGTCTGAACCGAGGGCAAGTGTGCATCAAGGGTACTGCCCTTACCAATTGAGACACGGCCACAGGTCCGGAAACTCCGGTGGTGGGGGTGGGTCTCTTATTGAAGCCAAAAAAGTTGCCTAAATTCGCCACTCAAGTTGGTGCGCTGTGGTCGAGTAGTAGTAGTAATAACAACAGCGTTCTTAAGCCGGGATTACGATCAACTTAACGTAACGTAACGTAACACAACGGAACGTACCTATAGTTTTGAAAGTTAGCGAGCGCGCGGGCGTTTTGAAAAAACAGTGGTCGTGATTGGTGTTTTGAACTATAGGTTCGTTCCGTTGTGTTACGTTACGTTACGTTAAGTTGATCGTAATCCCGGCTTTACAATTTTTTTTTACATGATCACATGATACCAAATATTATTCGGATGCTGTTCGTTGCACGAAATTTCATTCCATTTGTTAACCGACGAAATTGGAGATTGCTACGTGAAAGAATACAAAAAAGGAAATAGGTTATTTTGACACTTGATGATCGCCATATTTGAAACTACTACTACTAGATCGCAGCGCCTCGCTCAAGTGGTAGCTTTCTGAAGTGCACCTGGCTTCAATAAGAGACCCACCCCCACCACCGGAGTTTCCGGACCTGTATATACGACCGTGGCCGGCAGAAGCGCGCTAGCAACTCCACCAACTTTTCAGTAATATCCCTAGTTCTGTCGTCTGCTAGATTCACACAAACACTTAGACCATACAGGATGGACTGAGCATTGCCTATGCTGAAGCATTGTAAGGTTGTTGCTGGGTAATGAGAAAAGGACAGACGTGAACGCACGATACTGAATCGTTCGTCGGACAAGGAAGCAATAGTCCCTAACGGGAGTAGCGCTTATGGGTTACTCGGGCCGTGTTCGGGGAGTCGCTTTTAGCGCTGTCAGTAATCTTGTGTCTCTGTCACACTTCTTGATTTCCCCAAGCTTCGTCTCTCTCTCTCTTGATTTTCAGCGCTTTAAGCGCGCTCCCCGAACACGGCCTCGGCAACACCCCCCACTACTCCAATGCTCAGTCCATCCTATATGGGCCGTGTTCGGGGAGTCGCTTTTAGCGCTGTCAGTAATCTTGTGTCTCTGTCACACTTCTTGATTTCCCCAAGCTCCGTCTCTCTCTCTCTTGATTTTCAGCGCTTTAAAGCGCTTTAAGCGCGCTCCCCGAACACGGCCATGGTCTAAGCCTTTGACTATATACCTATGGACTGCTAGTCCCTATCCCAAGCCTGTGGCTGGATTTTCACGGCAGCAAAATACTGCCGCAGCGCCACGCTGCGACAGGGGCCTTATTCTGATTTTTTTTTCATCGGTGACAACGGTGATAAACGTCGTTTAGGCCAATCATGGAGCCGCTTTAGATGGAAAATCTCTGTTATCACGCGTGATACAGAATCAGAATAAGGTCCCAGCGTAGTACTGCCCGTGAAAATGCGCCGACAGCGGCAGCAAAACGCTGCTTGTCCACAACTAGTTAGATGATCACGTGGTCCATCAGTGGCTCTCATTTCTGTTTAAATTCGCTCGCGATTCCGAGCTCCGATATTTTTCGACCATTCCGAGCGCTGTTATATTGTTGGAGCCTGGAGGTAGAACTAATTGGCATCCAAGGTAAGATGATTATTAAATGTTTTTCTCATTATTATTAACTGATACTTATTAAGTATCAGTTACAAACAGTAACAGAGTGAATGATATAAGAGGAGTTCAAGTTCAACCCCTGAATATTTGATTCAAGTACAAGAAAAAATGAAAACATGCGTAGGGTCCATGAGCTGGCACTTATCATTTTTATGCAATTTCCGAAAGAACGGTATAGCGAAAGTTACTCTTTGACTATATACCTATGGACTGCTAATCGCTAACTTCACGCGTGTACCCAAATGTGACGCGACCTCCGGGGCTAACGGCTGATTTTGGTACTACAATCAGCTGCGTGTGTTATGTAGGTGTGACGCATCGGTGTGTGTGTCACGTAGATGTTTCTTTACGCCTACGTAACCCACACAACCGATGCGCCACACCTACGCAACACACGCAGCTGATCGTAGTTCCAAAATCAGCCGTTAGCCCCGGAGGTCGCGTCACATCTTGGTACATGGGCCTCCACGGCATGGACCTATAAAATATAGGGACGGAGCACAAGGTCCTATCTTAGGCGAGGGGGTGGTCTTGGTATATCGGGAGAGGCGAAGTAACCCCACTCCATCGGTGGGAGTCTACGGATTGGCGGAGCGCATTACGCGCATACTACCGCCGAAACTCATCGACAAATCACCAAGCTCCCACCGAAGGAGTGGGGAGCGCATGCGTAGTTCATGTCACCCCCCTTACGAACGTGCGATAGACAAGGGGGGTTTGTGCTCCGTCCCTATATTTTATAGGTCCATGCTCCACGGGCTTGGGATAGGGACTAGCAGTCCATAGGTATATAGTCAAAGAAGTTACTCTACTCGAGTCATATCGTTATTCCATCCATACCCTCAATTACATCTATAATAATGAGAAAAACATTTAATAATCATCTTACCTTGGATGCCAATTAGTTCTACCTCCAGGCTCCAACAATATAACAGCGCTCGGAATGGTCGAAAAATATCGGAGCTCGGAATCGCGAGCGAATTTAAACAGAAATGAGAGCCACTGATGGACCACGTGATCATCTAACTAGTTGTGGACAAGCAGCGTTTTGCTGCCGCTGTCGGCGCATTTTCACGGGCAGTATTACGCTGTCGCAGCGTGGCGCTGCGGCAGTATTTTACTGCGGCAGTATTTTACTGCGGCAGTATTTTGCTGCCGTGAAAATCCAGCCTGTGGAGGCCCATGTACCAAGATGTGACGCGCCCTCCGGGGCTAACGGCTGATTTGGGTACTACGATCAGCTGCGTGTGTTTTGTAGGTGTGACGCATCGGTTGTGTGTCACGTCGGTGTTTCTTTACACCTATGTAACCCACACAACCGATGCGTCACACCTACATAACACACGCAGCTGATCGTAGTACCAAAATCAGCCGTTAGCCCCCGAGGTCGCGTCACATCTGGTTACACGCGTGAAGTTAGCGGTTAGCAGTCCATAGGTATATAGTCAAAGGTCTAAGCACAAACATATGCCTGGTTTACGCAGCGTCGTAACAACTTAATTTAAGGATTGACCAATCAGGAGGCTCGATTCACCTGGCGTGTGGCTGAAGCAGCCTCCTGATTGGTCAATTTTCACAAAGTCAAGTTATGGCGCTGCGTAAACCAGGGATTAGACCAAGTTTCTATGACTAACGTTTCCACGGAGGGTCCAAATCGGGTCTGAGTCGGATTGGCTTGTCTGTTTCCACCGGGGCAGAGTTCAAACGGGGTAAGCCAATCAGGAACGAGATTCGAGAAGAAAATAGGGAATTTCTCTTCAAATCTTATTCCCGATTGGCTAACCCCATCTGACTCTGCCTCGGTGGACACGTAGTCACGAGCTGTGTTCGTCTTAGCTACACTTTCTACACTTTTCTTACACTTTTTACGCTCGCCCAATAGGAGGTGTGGATTAAAGCTATTGCTTTATAAAACCAACGAAGGGATAACCCACTGATCTCTATATACTACTGGATTGTGAATACGCGTCGTTTAGTGATGGCGATATTTTCCAATTGTATCGATATTTCGTATCGATACGTATTAATGCTCAGTGCATCGATACACATAGAATATCGGCAGCGAAGTATCGATATCATCGGTATCGATACTTACAATGGAAATAAGAACAAACAATCAAAATGAATTCTTTATTCGGATGTGATTTTCCACAGAAGGTTATAAGGACATTGGTTATGCATAGTGAATTCTATAATATTATTATTTAGATATAATTTTTTTTTTTTCGCAATAAAAATGTATACTAATCGCATTAAACGCAACGAGTGACACAACGGTTGTATCGAACTTCGATATCTGTGGGTTGAGTATCGATACTTGCAAATATCGGCATATGAAATATCG
Source organism: Tenthredo mesomela (assembly GCA_943736025.1). Taxonomy (NCBI): domain Eukaryota; kingdom Metazoa; phylum Arthropoda; class Insecta; order Hymenoptera; family Tenthredinidae; genus Tenthredo; species Tenthredo mesomela. Next base: position 39,062,174 of record OX031013.1, read on the forward strand.
ATACAAAATATCGATATATCGATGGAAAAGTATCGATATTCAGAATATCGATACTGTATCGCCCATCATGCTGGGTCTACACGCTATGATTATGTTGATATGATTAGATATGATTAGCCAATCACTGAATTTCCACAACAGAAGTGACCAGTCAGTTAATAGATTTCCTATCATACCAACATAATCATAGCAACATCATCATGGCGTGTAGACCAGGCATCACTAGCGTCGTTGCGTGAAGCGCATTGAACAGCGCCATATTGCCTAATATTGTTATTATCTGGAGGTCAAGTCTACGCGGGAAGTTTGAACAGACATCGGCGGTGCGTTAGTGCGTGGTTAAATGCCTGAGTGCTGTCAAGTAACACCGGTGGCTTGAAAGCAAGGGAAGAAATAACTTTGAAAGCGGAAAAAAAATGATCAAGTGTGCATATTGCAAGAAGAAAGGTTGTGATCCACAGCCGCGAGCTCAATGATTTGAATTTCCCGCGTAGACTTGGCCTCCAGATCCCTCTCCCCCCTGACCGCACCACGCCCCGCTGAGAGCTTCTAATTGCTTCAGCTCCGAGCGGCGGAAAGGTGCCTATCCACAATCCAGTAGTATATAGAGAACAGTGGGATAACCCAAGGGTTAAATTTAACCTAGTGATAACTCTCTTTTATACAACCGGACATAGGACTTTCTATAGCCCGAAAACGATTAGTCCCACGACTTTTCGGTGAAGGAAAATTAGTCTGAATTTACCCAAGGAATGTACCCTAACTAAATGGTGCGCGCAAACAGAATCACCCTGTATTCTAGGGTGGTCCTTATTTAGGGGTCGGTGGAATTTTGTCCGCGCCGCCCTCTAGATTGGATTGAAATGAATTTAAAAAAATCTCGGCGAAACTTGGGCTTTCTAGCTCAACGGAAAAACGTGCGGGTAAGCCCGTACTTTTCCCGTTTGAGAATAACATGGGATTTTCCATTTTTTTTTCGCAGACATTTTTTTTCAATTCATTTCAAACCAATCTAGGGGGCAGTGCGGACAAAATTTCACTGACCCCCAAATAAGGACCACCCTAGTAGATACTTACATGCAAAAGTAAATTGTTTAGCAGAATTTATTAACAGATAATACAAATGAGATGTAGAAATTTGATAGTTATAAGAATTTTATTATATTAATAACTGGGTGCTATGTGCCCAAACATGAGATGTGTAAGTCAACCATATGTATAATGATCGCTGAATTTAGATACAATTCTATGTAACAGGATAGTATATTGAACCAGTACCGACTTACACATTCTATCTTAGACAAAGTAGTACATACATAAGATAAGTTGGCAACTAAAAAGTATTTTTATTTCCTTAGAAGATAATAATGTGAGAAAGATAGAAAAGGAACAGCCAGATTGATAACCCAAGATTCTATTCGCTTGAAAATCCAAATACTTTCAAGCTTCCAGCATCTCTTTTTCTGTCATAAGTATCTTTGTCGTCACATGCGTACGCAAGTAGATACTGTTTCGGGTGCCAGGCTACTGTAAAAGTTGCAGCTTCGACAGGTATATCTGCAACTTTTTCTCCCGTTTGTACTTCTCCAATGTCTATAACTAAGTCCTCAGAAGCAGCTGCTAGCAACTGCCCGTCGTGAGAGAAGGATATGGTTCTAACAGGCCATTCTAAACGAGAAAATGTCCTCAAGCAACATAATTCATCAGCGTCCCACAACGATACTAAAGCATCTGCTGATCCTGTAGCGAAGTAACGACCAGTAGGGTCGAATTCAATGCAAATGCAAGTCCCTGGATGAGCCTTAATCACGTGCAGTAACTCCAAATCTGGATAACTCAGAATATGCACACATCCTTGGCCATTAGTCAGGTAAAAAGTGTCGGAATCCTTGTTCCATGAAATTTCATTGACTTCGAAGTTGAATTGTTCTTCGGCACGGATTTTCATTACTCTGGCATCGATGAACGTTACCAAATCTTCCTTGTTGCCCACGGCTATGGTGTTACCGTCTGGTGACCAGGATATGTTGATGTTCTCGCCCCTCGTGGCTATGTTTGCTGTACATTTTTGAGTCCTGGTATCCCAAATGCGGACTGTTTTATCTCCGCTTGCTGTTGATAGTAGTTCAGGGTGAAAGGAGTGCCAACATAATTGATCCACGCTTCCGCCGTGCCCCCGAAATGTTGTTTCTGGTTTCTAGATGAAAAGTTTTACATTAGCTTCAAAAATTCAATCCTTGAATAACCGATAATGATTGAAATGGGATTGAAGTTTGTAATGTTACCGCTTCCAAATGATCTGAAAGAAATTCTCTATTTTAAGACTCGACGTTTTAAGAACATCATGATGCTGTGCAAAATTTTTCGAATGGAGTAAAACATGTGTAACGCGGATTTTGCAATTCTATCATTCGAGTCTCGAAGTAGTGGATTTTTTACGAACTCTAACCTCGTAGGTGAATGAGTTTTGATCAATTTTTCATTTTGGTAAGTGAATAGTTCTCTTTTCTTTATTATTTTATTTGTATTAGATATATTGGCGCGTTCCATGCCTTGAACTTGAACAATTTTCGGAATTAAAATGTAGACAAGATTTATTATGTTTATTGAGGTTATACCCACCAAACGATCCGTTCCGAGAGAAAAAATACAGACACATTTGTCGAATGAACCAGAAGCTAACAGTCTACCGTCACAACTCCAACCCACACTGTGTACTTTTGCTGAGTGACTTTGTTGTTCTTTAATTTTGTTATGAGATTTAAAATAGTTTGTCAACTCCTCAACGCGGCTGTTTAACGCCGCCATTTTCTGGCACCGGCAAAAGGCGCCAAACTGCTCAAACTTTTAGCCTAGATTTCACAATCCGGCATTAGCCGAAATTATTTGCGCTGCTGCTTGTATGATATTGCTAATTGAAGTTCCAGACTCCACGTATCGTTGAAATAGTATATTGTGTAACAAGGGATTAAACAAGGTGAATGCAGGCCAGGGTGAAGTTTTCACCAAAGTCGGATGCGAGGGCTGACATTACCCGTGTCTGCACTCATGTTTCGTCCCGTGTCACATACTATTGCCGAATTCGACTTACTGCCCTGTGGCGCAATAAGTGTACTTCTGTCGCACTCTGACATAGGAGATAGAACAGGATAAAAGTGCACTCAGTGCGCACTAGTGCAGTAAGTCGAATTCGGCATTTTGTTTTACTCCACTGAGTGTGATTTTGGACGTTTTACCCATGCTTCGCGTGGCTAAAATCCCCATTTTCACACCTCCTAAAGTAAAATTTTGTACAATACTCAACGGAAAAACTTCTTCTGATCTCGTGGGATTGCAAAACTCGCCTTCGGCTCGTGCTGCAACCTCACACTCGTCAGAAAAAGTTTTACCGGACTCGTATTGTAATGTACTAGTTTGTGTACCAATGGCGTAAAGTGGGCTTTTTTAGACCGAGTGTGGAGTTTGCAGTACGAGTCGGAGGCGAGTGCATCTGCGAGCCGAAGACGAGTACTGCAACCACACAAGGTCAAAAAGCCCACTTAGCCCTTGGTGTACACCATATTTTTTGTAACAGCACGATTTTCGCGGTTTTTCTTCATTGTTGATAATTTTGTTGAAAATATTAAAAAATAATTCAGCGGGCGTTTTCAGATTATTATTGCCCGCCTATGCTCGAGTAGCGGGCGTTTTCAAGTTATTATCGCCCGCTCGTCTGAAAACTGTCACTTTAGGCCCGCTTAATGGGTCATAAAAACGTGAAAATCGTGCATGTGTTACAAAAAGCTTATTGCTTCGTGCTGCGACTGGTAGCTTGTCCAGCCGTTGCCATAGCGATACCAGACTACAGCAGATATTTTTGTTTATTCGTAATAAACAATAATGTTGATTTACATCGACAACGACTACGTACGCAACCTACAGTTTGATTTGCACTTTGATAAGAAAATCATTCGGGTGAAATTCGTGTCTGCACTTATCTTCACTTCGGCGCTGAAGTTTCTTCGCATTAGACGTTATCAGATAGAGACTGTGTATACACGTAAATATGGTACTGTGTGTGACATCTGTTATTAACTGGAATTCATGCAAAAAGAAAAACAAGAAATACATTTCTTAGATAGCAACACCGGCTAATTATCGTTTTTTGAATCGCAAAAACTGAGTAGGTATATTTTTCCTTACGAAACATGTTTCGACGGGATGCACAGATAAAAATCTCGATTATCGCGACACCAAGATCACCCTAGTGCGTAGTAGTTATCTGTTCGTCTATTTTATCTCTTTACTCACAATGAAATAAAAAATAACATATATTTAGGATAATTTATTATTTGTACAATTCACGTATATTACAGCATTCATCTAAGACTGGCTATTCTCAATTACATAATAAGGAAAATACTAGATCATGACTTTTTGGTATCCCTGTAAACGTAGGGTGATCAAAAATACTGTATCAAACGAATAACACACTATCGGTGCATAGATTTTGACCATGCATTCTCTATCTAATAAATATTCCAAGTCAACATTTTCGAGTGGATATCACATGAATAATTGATAGTTTCTAGTAACAAACAATTGATCAAACAATGAAGTGAATCACATGGTTATTAATATTCCATTGTAACAATGTACCGAAGAAATTTAGAAACTAATTTGAATAACAAATTAGGTGAGTAATAAGCCAACGTTTATTATACAAGCGACAAAAAGAACAAACGAATCATACTACAGATCTTCGATCAATTATTTCCGACTTGAAATATTTTTTCAGCTCTAAATGCGTGTCAAGTGCCATGGAATCTAGGTTGTCCTATGTCGTTTGATAGAATCTAAGATCAATTTAGCGGAGACTGTAGATCACTGCCTTGGTGAAGTCAGTTGAAGAACTTTGTCCACCTAAATCCTTGGTACGAATTTTTCCATCATTAAGAACGCGATTTATAGCATCCCTTATTTGTTCTGCATAGCTTCTTAAGTTTACATGATTTAAAAGCTTGACCGAACATAACAGCATGGCAGTAGGATTAGCCACATTTTTACCCACAGCCTCTGAGTACGTGTGACGCGCACCCTGAAAATTGCAATTAAAGAAAGTGATTATAATGCGCCAAGTACTGAATTTTTATTTAGATTTTTTAGATTTGAACAAATGGGAACAAAGACTTACGAATTCTTGGCTGCAGCTCGTTTTTTTTTTTTTTTTTTTTTTTTTTACATATTTTGCATCTTGCTTTGAGAAGGCCAATAATGATTGGGAGCAATAGACTAGATTCTTTCAAAATACTTACAGGCTCGAAGACGACGCACTCGCCACTGTAGCTGGCGCCAGCAACAACTCCAGCACCACCAACCAATCCGGATGCTAAATTATCTACAATGTTTCCGTACAAGTTGGGGGTAACCATAACGTCAAATTGACGGGGGTTCGATACCATCTGCATCGTGCAATTGTCAACTATCATCTTCTCGAACTGTATCCTGAAGAAAAAATACCATGAACCTATTTAGTATGATTTATATTTTCCCTATTGTGAGAATCATTCCCATATCTAGGTATAAGGCATTAGGAAGTTTGATTATGTGGATTCAAAATTTGCAGCAAAAGAACATGATTATGTTGATACGAGATGTTTCTATCACAAATGAGAAAGTAGATTGTCTTGGAAAAAATACTCTATTCAATGAATGAATAAATGAATGAATTTCCAGTGCTGATTCAGGCTTATGTCCAGAAATAGGTGAAATACAATATTAATCAATCAATATAGGTAATATATATCCTATAGCGGAAAGAGATTGAAAATAATGAAATAGAATTGAATTTTGTGGCTGGATTAATTGTAATTTTTCGAGGATTTGCATTGAACGAGCTACAAAATTAATCCGAACAAATCTCTTTGAATCTTTCTTTTGTTCGCTGACATAAATTCAGGAAAATTAAATGCCGAACAGAACCGACATTCTGAAACTTCAAAAAATAGGGCTTTATAAATTGATGAATGACTATCGGTATCTTAGGGAGGTCGGACTATTTGTAATTGATTTCACCAAGCGATGATTGCACATGAAAGATTATTCATATTATTCATTTAGCCTTAAGCTACAACAACTTCATTTTCTCTGCTCTGTTTTTTCATCTTGTAAATAGGTAGTATATACCTGGGATACAGCTGGGCTATCTCTTGACATGATCGTAAAAAGAGGCCATCTCCAAGTTTCATAATATTAGCTTTATGTACACACGTCACCTTCTTGCGATGATTTCTGGTCGCATAGTCAAAGGCAAATTTAGCAATTCTCTGCGATTTAGTTGCAGTGACGATCTTCAAACACTCAACAACACCTTTAACGCTCTCATGTTCCAGGGCTGAATACTCGCCTTCGGTTTGTTCTCTGATTATAACACAGTCAACGTTTGTGTGACGAGATTTAATACCAGGGAGAGACTTGACGTGTACCACGTTTGAATACAAATCCAAACTACGTCGGAGTTTCATATTTAAAGTTTGCAGCTCTCCGGTGTGAGAATGATCCGGCGTTGCCAGAATACCCTAAAAAAAAAATACCAATACCATGACATTATTTCGATTGAATTCTTCATTATCTGATTCAAGCCATGATACAACCCTAGAAAAGTGAAAAAAAAAAATAAATAAAAAAAATGAGTCCGCAATGATACGTGTTTACTGAATAATTAAATGTCTTCTGTATTAATTGTTCAGTGTAGAACCCAAATGGTATTAGCGAATTGAATAAAGATATCTTATTCCAGACGACTTGTCATGACCTTGGCAGCCAATTGCAAATTACGTAATTGTCCTCAAATTTAAACGCCTATATTCTATACATTATGGTGTGTTGAAAGACCTACTAAGAAACATTCTCTCACAAGGCTTATTCTAAATGTTTTGAACTTTGAATTCATTTGCATATCTCTCTTGTATACATCCGACATAGAAAGGCAAAGTTCCCTGATATTCTCAAGCTTTTTTGTTTTGTAGCCACCTTCCATGCAAAATGGAAGCACATGATTATTTATCGCTTGTAGAAGATAAAGATATCTCCACAATCCAGTAGTAATATAATACCTAAATACAGTAGCAGCCAGTATATCAATTGTGAAATAAGTGACAGAAATACCTTGAGGCAAACCCGATTTTTTGCAATACTGCCAGAGACTCTTTCTAGCGGAGCACTGAGTGTAGGATTAACTTCTGACAAGAAGTATGTTTCAAATTCGACCGGGACACTAGCAGCTTTGAAAACTTCTTGTACAGAGTAGACCAATTCCGGTCCGACCCCATCCCCGGGAATCAGCGTGCATTTTGTTTTTGCTTCGGGTATATCAGTCTGGAAAATGTCGAAAAAAAAAAAAAAAAAAAAAAGGAGAAGATTACATGTGTGTTACATGTAGGGGCTAATCTAGAGAAGCTGATACAAGTATCTCTCAACTCACTGCTTCTTGCTGATGAACACTAGAGACGTGGAGGGTCCTGGTTATTGGGCCCTTCTGGGTAGCCTGGAATAAACGCAATTTGAAAGATACTCAACTCGAAAATGTTCCATTTAAGTGATTTGAAATCTTGAATGGGAGAAATAAATAATGGCAAAGATATGGACACAGATTTGAAAAATATAAATAATGTTTGTCGTAAAGCTGGACAGATTGAGATTTGTAGGTCAGATATACAATTCGAAAATCGTCGAAGGGTGTCGAGTGTCGATAATTTAATTATAAATTAGAATCTAAATTCCGAATACTTTGCGAATAATAGTCTAGTAAGAGGTGGATGTAGAATGTTGGACAATTAACAGATAATTTCTTTAAATCAGAGCATAAATTATAGATGTTGTATAAATGGTTATACGAATCGTTATCCAATCACAACGTGTATAGTATATTCAATAACGCTTGTCAACTATTATGTAAAACAAGTGTTAAATACCTGAGAAAGAACCTTGCAAAATTTCCTCGCGAGCAGCGCCATTTTTCACGAAGGAGACGAACCTTACTGTCTTGAAGTTGTGTGGTAGTCGATTTACATTAATCGATATGTATCGAACCGCAATCCGCATGACTAGATTGACAACGAATCGAAACTGTTGATGTCTGGTTTACGCAGCGCGGTAACTTGACTTGATTTAAGGATTGACCAATTAGGAGGTTTGATTCACCTGGCGCGTGGCTAAAGCAGCCTCCTGATTGGTCGATTCTTAAATCAAGTCAAGTTACAACGTTGCGTAAACCAGGCATCAAGTGGGCTTGGCGATTAAACATCGTCCAACTTTACCGACCGAAATACCATTGCAGTATATCTATACTGTACGGATTTCAGCGATGCTATTTCGGTCGGTAAATATCTAGTCTTCAGTCAACGATTCAATCTACTAGTGGATTTTAGATTGAAGGTTGTCGAATGACGATACGTAAAGTTAGTGATAAAAAACATGGCGGATTAACACTATGGTCTATTTTTGTGAAAATTAGTGAGGATATTTTTGTAGTTAATCATCGTTTACAATAATTTTTTCCCTCCTTTGAGATCGTGTTAGTTAAAAAAAAAAAAATCAAAATGTCTGGCGAGAAATTATGTGAGTGTACTATTTTGATATTTTATTATTTATAGACTGAAATAGGGACGATATTCACATCGTTAGCTGTAGTACATACATCTAGTATTATGTATCACCAATATAAATAAACTCTAGATCCTTTTAAGATGTGGAACAAATAATTCGAGGTTTTTTTAATTCAGATATTCCATAGATAGTATCTCCTCATTAACTTTACCACCCAGTTTTACCTTTCGATTGTATTCTTGTTTTCATTTATAGAAATCACCTGTTAGCATAAGTTATTGTAGAAACTACGAAATTTTACGGAATTTTATGCCTCGTTTATTTCAGCTCTTGAAGGGAAATGAAAGTCGCATGAAACGGCACGTTATTACACATTGTTGATTGCATTGTTACCGATTGTTTAGTTCCATGCGTCTTCCATTTCCCCTAAAACATACTGTAAAAAAATCTTCGAACACGAGTCTCAATCGCATTGCTGGTTACTATTGTAAAGGAAAAGCTGTCAAATTGTACAAACCTGAAGTCAATTCTTATTTTTTTTTAAACTAAAATCTCATTGATGAAAGGCAATACGATTTTACATGTCACGGACATTATAAGTTCATTCTTTATCAAATTTTACCCCCCTTCAAGCTTATCTAAATGTCTCTTGCTATGGTGATAGGGAATTCTTGCTACCACACATTTCTGTGCATCAGAACAACATCTTTCTACTTCCACAATTAAATAGTTACGAAAGCGTCAAATTATAGAATGTCTCGCCAAGGATTAGGTATTTGAATAATTTCTACTACATAACTATAGTAAAATCGGTAAAAACGGAAATACGAACTATTTAGCCCCCTGTCCACTATTTGTGGGCTCAAAGTTTGTCAAGGGAATTCTAGATGGACAGACTCAAGAAATACAAATTCTTGAATTCACATTAGGCTTTGAAAAATCAGAATTTAACGTTCTTTTTCAACTATATACCTTTGATGTCTCTGTCTATAACATACCTTGTGTGCAACTATGCAATAGGGCTTTGAAAGGAGTGGTCAAATGTAATAATCTGATTGAAGAAATATCACCAATCTAGTATTTCTATGTAGACAAAGATGTTACGTAATTTGATAAATTACCACAATTGTTGATAAGAGAGGTACAGTTATATTGGGAAAAGGAATAAAGAAGATTGCCAAAGAAACAAAGTTTCCAAAATATACAAGTTGAACAGGATTGTCTGGATAATATGAAAAAAAAAATTAGCAGCATGCGAGTTCATATTTTAACACTGCGATATAAAGTGAAGAAAAAAAAGTAAAAAATATCGACAACACAGTAACTGGTGAGTTGGAGAGTTAGATTTAGTTTAGCTGAAATTCCCTATATCTACACGGTGATCCACAGCTGCCCCCATTTTTATGGTGAATTGATTACTTGAGATAAATTGAGGTCAATGTACCTCAACAAAAATGACGAGGGATCAGTTTCTTTCTACTTATGACCGATTGAGATTGACCATTCATAGCTCCGCCAGGCTACTTGGCTTGTCTCACTTGCACAATTTTTTCTAGATTTCTGTAACTTTAGTGCATAGTATTCAGCTTGAGGGTAGCTCGGCTCCTGGCTCAGAAGCTTGTGCTGGTGCATGTGTTAAAATCAATTTCGTTTTTGTTAGAAGTGCCGGGTATTTTGCACTGGGGTTGAAGTTATCCTTCAGGCATAACAAAGTACACACTCTAAAAGGTGATAGAGCTGTTTATATATGTTTAATGTTTTTTATGAAATGTTATTTGAACAGCCGAAGAAGTAACCAAGCAAGGTTTCCGGAAATATGTTTGGGACTATATGATGAAAAATGAGTTGGCTAACTTCCCTCTCAGTGTCCACAATCGTATACCAAATTTCAAAGGCACAGCTGAGGCAGCGCAAAAATTGTCAGAGTTGGACGTATTCAAGAGAGCAAAGACTGTCAAAGTGAATCCCGACAAGCCACAGGAAACAGTTAGATTCTTATGTCTTGAGGCAAACAAAGATATTCTCGTACCTATTCCAAGATTAAAATCCGGCCTCTTTCAACATGTGATACCAGTAGCTGGTGCCACTAAAGAAGAATTGAAGACTGCCGCTATGCGACGAGGTCTGGAACAATGGGGCAAACCTGTGGGATTGGAGTTGAAAATGAAGGTAAACCATCTTCAACATGAAATTGGTAAACCAATACCAGAATATCAGTTACACATAGAATTTTTATCCACACCGAGAGAAAAAATTAGGTATATCCAACAAAATTTTTTTGGTGGTCAATTTTAGTCAATTCAACAAATTTTTTCTGTTGGATTGACAAACTGTTTTGTTGATATCACTAAATGGCTGAGATTTGCTCGTTTGCTTCAGAAAAATTTCTTTGTCACGTGATTTTATTTGAATGAGCAAATAATTTGTTGAAATAACAAAAACGGTGGAATATATTCAACAAAATTATTTTGTGTATTCTGATTTTGTTGGAGTTCCGAAATGTTATGTTGATAGTATATGTTACACCCCCTAGAGTACTGACCCTATGTTAATTGATGTAATTGTCAGATACTGTATTGTACTGTGTAAAACTAAGCTTCAATTCATATGTAGGTATTTTTTTGGTTTCGTTTAACAAAACCGTCTAGTTATATCAACACAATAATTTCATTGATTTGACAAAATAATTTCGTTAATTTCACAAAATGCTTTTCTTCAATGATTCTAGTTCATTTGTTGTTCAAACCAAATCAGCCAGCAAACAATCTTTGTTGAAGCAACAAAGCATTTTGTAGACTGTATATCTACCAATTTTTTTTGTTGATTTAACAAAATTATTGTTGATCCCACGATACTTTTCTCTGAGTGCAGTCCATAAATTTATGAACTCTTATTTTCAATAGTGAATCTATGCATTTCTATCCAAGTCCTATCTAGTTTTCGTGTTATATTTTGGAGTAAAACATGCCATAAAATCGGATGAACAGTTCTCTTCGACTCTGTAAAAAAATGTCAAGCAAAGCTGAAAAATTACGATTATTTTGAAACAAAAATTTACTCAATTTGAAAAAAAGGGGGATCGAGTCGATCTCACAATTTTTACGCGTACCCAACCTTTCCTGGAAAAAGAACATTTCACAATGCAAACAGTTGTCGTGATTGATTTCGATGGAACTAGACTAGATGGGAAACCTCTGATCTCTCTACAAAAAAGAAGGTGACGGTTTGTTGATTTATTTAGGTAGACTTGGTAGTCCTGGGGTCTGTATGCGTAAGCCCTAAGGGATACAGAATTGGGAAAGGAGAAGGTTTTGCAGACTTGGAATTTGCTATGATGTTGGAAACGAAGGCTGTTAACGAAGACACAGTTATTGTAACAACAGTCCATGATTGTCAGATTATTGATGACCTTCCCGCAGAGTTATTTAAAGAACACGACGTGCCAGTAGACATAATTTTGACTCCAACTCGAACTATAATTGTTAATCCGAAGCTTAAAAGGCCACCTGGCATTATTTGGAATATTCTCAGTCATAGGAGGATCAAATCTATGCAAATATTGCAACAACTCAAAGAAGAGCAAGAAAAGTGAGTGTACAGTAAATTTTTCAATCACTATTTTACTGAAAAATTTGTGTTTCTACAAGTTCGAGATTTATATTAAATTAATCATCGATGATGTTACTTATAAAAATAATACGACTAGTGGCAAATTATTTCTTTCAGATCAGGGAAAGTAATTATACTGAAAGAAGTTGACTCTGACGTTGAGGCGAAGCAGAGTGAAAGAGATAATCGCAGGCGGATGAGAGTCAGAAGACGCACAAAGTCAAAGCGCGAAGGTACCGATACAGAAGCAGCTGGAGGAGACAAGGAGGAAGGACCGAAACCACGATTTTTCAAAAGGAGGCAAAACTACAAGCGCAGAGGAGACCGAGATAATAGCTCTCCTACCGGCGAGGTGGGGAATATTTGATTGAGATAATGATAACTAAAGAATATTTTTTAAGGGAATTTCTTGGAAAGACCGGTATTTCAATAAAAAATCCTTCGACGTCCGCATTTTAGTAATTGAAAAATTTTGAAATTTAGGATAATGAAGCGGAAATTGTAAAAGAAAAATCTGGACAACGTCGCAGGCCATTGAAGCCTCGTTCAAAGCCTCAAATTGACTTCTCTTTGAAGCTTTCGAACATCGCGTCAGACGTTCGTGTCAGAGATTTAAAAAATGCATTGATCGAACGGGGGGTCAAGCCGAGTGATATAACCTGGAGAGGTCATCAGGGCTTCTGTTACCTTCATTTTGGAAAGCTGAGGAATGAAAATGCCCAACCTGACCAGCCTGTCCAGGTAGATTCGATTGTGGCCAACTTGCAAGAACTACAAATTGGCGAATCAGAACATGGTGATAAGGACTACATTGTTGTAGAGCCTGCCAAGCCTATTACTAGAATCGAAGTTACGGACGTAACTTCCGTCTAATTGATATCCTTTATGAAAGTACACACCTGCCAAAGCACGTATACATGTATACGTACATAGCAAGTGTTCCAGTCATCTTGCCATTGGATACCTGAAAATCGACAACACAACGTGTACGGAGGTTCTTCATCCCATAGGCGAGCCATCATTGACGTTACTCTTCAATGTACTGATTACGTGAAACGCTGTTTACGATACCAAAAAGGTTGGAAGTAAATTTGAGAATTGATTACGATTAAAGGGAAGCGGGGGAAGAAAAAAAAAAAAGAAAAAGGTTATGAAAATTGGGACAATATTATATTATATTATATATTATATATGCATTTTATATACATTAGACCGTTTAAAAAAAAATCGATAATTTTTTTTTTTTTTTTTTTCACTTTAAACTACCTAAAACTATACTTTGACATGAAAAAACAACCTGGGTGAAGAATGAGCCCTGTCCTTAAGGATTTAGAGGTACCGCATCGGATTTTTGTCTTTCTGATTTCATTAACATGAAATATTCTTGTTTAAAATAATGGATCATACTCCAAAGTCATATATATATATATAATATATTATATTTTTTGGAGTATGATCCATTATTTTAAACGAGAATATTTCACGTTAATGAAAACTCGTACCCCTAAAACCACACTGTAACATCTCAAAAAAATCTTGTTACTTCAAAATTGCCCTGAAACTTCATGTAATAGCATTTACTATCATTTGAACGCAAATTCCCTAACAATAAATTTTTTTAGATGTTAGAGTGTTGTTCTGAGCATGCGGTAATCAGAAAGACTTCCAAATCCTTAAGGTGAAGTGAAACGTTTCAAGGCCACGGCCGAGTGCCTTGCACCGCGGTAAAACAGAACTACCGAACGTTTGGTACCTCTGTTCACCGCTAGATTATTTGCAAGTATACTGGCTGCAATTTCGATACAGGCTGTGATCTTGACTAAATGTCGATACGGGTTGTGATCTCAACTGAATGTCGGTTTTTTAGTTATGAGTAACGGAGAATCGTCAATTCTCAGCCATTTCTCCATAAAATGACACGGGATTAGGCTCAAAGTGTGTGGTTTTTAATTGCGGAGTGGCTAATTACCGGGAAAATGCGATTATCTACGGCAACAGTGAATAATCTCGCGATTTATGTGGTCGGTACGTCAATCTGTAAAAATTTTTGTCAAATTTTGGAAAAATGAAATAATCAGCCACTTTCTGCCACAATTATGTGTAATCCCTCAAAGTTTCATCGCGATTGATTCAGTAGTTCCGGAGAATTCACGATTCCCGTTTTCGAGGTTCTGACAAACGTTTCACTTCACCTTAAGGACTGGGCTCATTCTTCATGCAGGTTATTTTTTCATCTCAAAGTATAGTTTTAGGTAGTTTGAAGCTCAAAAAAAATTATCCATTTTTTTTTTTTAAACGGTCTAATATACATGTATGATGTCGGATCATGCGCCACAGCAGTGCCGTGCCAATGGGTGGAGCGGTGGAGTGGCCGCTCCAGCCCCATTAGAACGGCGCTGCGCCACAGTATGGTGAAACACTTACAGTACCTAGAGATGACAATTGGTCCAGAAAATATTCTCCAGGTGTGTGCAATTAACAATAAAAAAACGTAAATATTCGCTTAAAATTAGTACATCTATTTCAGCTCCATATCATACGAAGTATGAATAGCATTCGAATATGTCGTAATTGCGAGCAAAGTTGAGATATGTATCTGGTTTACTTGTTATTCGCGGACTCCTCAAACATATTTTATTATGAAATATTATAAAAGAAGGGGTAACTATTTTTATGGAATGATAATAAATTAACGAAATATATATATTTTTTCGTTTTAAGGCTTTTGATTTACTAATTAAAAATCTAAAATTCATATTCTTTTATTAACAAACAAATTAAATATATAAATAATTAATTAATCAATTAATTGATTGACGTATACATATTTTAATGCTCTAACCATTGGAGTGGGCTTTCATGTTAAAGCAAGACCCAAATGGTAAACTGAAATAATAAATAATTACCGAGCCATGAGTTGTATGGCAGTACTTTGTGATATTAACAAATATAATTTGTTGTTTTCTAGGTAGCTTAGCAATGCATAGACTTTTAATATTAAAATCATGTATTGGTTTTTTTATAACGCATGCATGAAAAAGTTGCTTGTTTGGGGCTCTGGAGCGGTTATATTGTGGCACTTTTCTGACGTTTGAGTAGGCGATGCCAACATGAAACAATACTGCATGCCAAACGTGCGCACTGCGTTTTGCGCACATCGAGCGTGCACAACATGATTCTTGTTACGCACGGCGTGCGAACAAGAGCATTTTATAATCATTCATCCCTGTCGACGCGATACTCCGTGCATACTGCTGAATCGATTCGATGTTTTTGGTATGGTTGTTTACATTGACAACAGAGCCCCACAAGCAACTTTTTTCATGCATTTGTTATAAAAAATAGCGTTCGATACTCCCGCGAAGTGAGGCGTTTAGGGTTGTCCGATGTCTTCAGCACTCACCTTCGTCTCGGCTGCGCCTCGACTACGGTTCGTGCTGAAAACATCGGACACACCTATAAACGCCTCACTTTTCGCGCTCGTAGCGAAATCTACTATTATTTTATTCAATTGTTGATGCCACTTTTCTTCATAACACCTGCTCTGAAACTGCAACTTTCAATGCTTCTTCATCTTCAGCCAGTCGAGACTAGCTGATTTCAATCCAATGCCGTGAATAGCTGTTGGCGGGATGAAAACCACTCTTTTCTTCTCTAGGGATCAAAAATGCTGTGATTAATGCCCTGGGGATGAAAAAAAGCTTTGATTTCAGCTCACTAAAGCTAACCATATTTTTATCCCAGCCTCATTAGCATGTCAAGTATTTGTTGCGAATTTCAGACCATTCAATTATATTTTGAATATCAAAATCACTGACGGCTCTTCCTATTCATAGGTAATAGCACATTACGATACGAGTCCGGTAAAACTTTTTCGAGATCAGAAGAAGTTTTTCCGTCGAGTATAGTAGAAAATTTTACTTCATAAGGTCTGAAAATGGGGATTTTACCCACGCAAAGCAAATAAATAAATAAATAAATAAATACATACATACATACGCCAACAGCTTCCCATACCATTAATTAAATTAGCTTGTCTCGACTGGCCTCAAACATTGAAACTTGAAGTTTCAAGCAGACGTTATGAAAAATATAATGAGTGACTCGAGATGAAACGTGAATGCAGGCACGGGTGATGGAAGCCCTTGCCTTTGGCTCTGGCAGACTACTCCACCCTGGCCTGCATTCATATCGTTTTATTCTTTGTCACTTAATCTACTATTTCTTCATTAAATTGAAATATTGTCTATCTGGTCCAACGTAGATAGGCTCTTTTTTGTGGTTTTCATAAGTGAATCTCATAATTATTAATGATTAAACTCTTGAAAGAAGCATTTAGCTAACAAACTCGAATATTTTCGTTATTTTTCTATGAATTCATATTTAATCGTTGTATATTAGTTAATTCGATTAATTGCTCGTTACGTACTAAACCAACAGATGACTACTTATGTATTCATGATGCCAATAAAAAAAATATACATTTGAATGATAATTCATTTGTGTCAATTATTATATAATCATAAGTTTTAGCCACAATATTATTATCCCAGATTCTGTTCTCCACAGTTGTAGATGTAGATCTAAGGGGACACGCAGCTTAATTGGTCTTAAGGTGCCACAGTACCGGAAGTCGATGCTCAGATTTTCGATAGATATATGTCATACCGAGACGTCAAATACGAGGAATTTCGTCGACAAATTGAGCCTTATTTACGGGACGCAGATAGGTGAAATAAGTTTTCCTGAAATAAGTGTGTATTCCTACGGGGCGCTTACTCCCTGTGTTGAGTGATAGACGTTTTAATCTCCTGGATGCGGCGAAAATACGACAAGTCGGTAATGGCCGAATTCTGATGCCGCCATGTTGGATATGTATAAACGACCTGTCACTTTTATTTATTCGCAATACACATTACTGGGTAATCTACGCTGAAAATCACTAAGTAAGCGCCCTACAGATCAATTCAAGCTTTTATAAAAAAATAATACCCGTGGAATTCGTTTCCTCGTTTGGGCTCAATTTGTCGACGAAATTCCTCGTATTTCACGATTCTGACGTCACAAAATATATATAGAACACGCCAGTACTGTGGCACCTTAAGTGATGTAGTACTTATTATTTTAAAATGGAAGCACGGATTCAATTTATACTTGGGCATTGAAGTAATTATCGAGTCGGGCGTATACCCTGATCGAGAAACACGTGAAAATCGAAAAAAGGTATCTTTCGTGACCTAATATCTGTAATAGCATTTTCGACTGGGGCTAAACCGAGCTACACTGTGGTCTAGTGTAGCCATCTTTGTCTCTCTCTTCCTCATAGAAAAGAGAGAGGATGAAGATAGCTACATAACACTACACCAGTGTAGCTCGGTGTAGCCCAGTCGAAATTGCTATAATACGTTACGATGCAGGAGTGCTGATAGGGTAATTCCAGGGAAGATATATAAAATAAATAAAATTACCACATATATAATTTTGGATCGATATTACATTTAAAAAAAAAGTTTCAAAAAAACCTTACGACTGGCCATCTCTCGCGGTATGTCCGGAGGTGATGGCCATATGCTTTGGGGTGAAATAGCCAGCCCCACTTTTGCCTCTTCAACTCCCTTTACCTTTATTCTTAATTTTTTTTACATTTTTATTTTTCTTCTGCCCTCAAAGTTCAAAGTGGGCATAAATCATCGAATTCTATGCAACTTTCGTGCACATATTATCAATGGTGGGCATATTTAATTCCTGCTAAAAAAAAAAATTGCAATGCTCTGCAAACTGGAATGCAAGACCTGTGTGTCAATTCCTAGCAATTTTTTAAAATTCTATTTAATTCGTGTTAATTCCGTTTTGCAGACACTCAATTCGTTCCAATTCGTGTTGGTTTACTGGGAAGGGAATCCACTTGCTTGCATTGTCTTATGCTCGATTACATAAACGTGGGGATCCCTTCGATCACGGGGAACGTTTTACGTGGATATCTTCTCTATTTTAGCGCAAAACGAACATGTTTTGGGCCGTACGTGTTCGGAGTTGCACATAGAATTGCGCGACGTATTTTTTTTCATTGATTCCGGTGACCAGGCAGAGATATTCCGTTTAATAGCACCTTCTGCACGCGTTTATTACAATGTTGTGGATTGGGTATAGGGAAGCCCGTTAACTATTTCTACCATCCATACCCAAGCCCAACGGAGAAGAAAGAAAGCTAGAATATTGTATTGCAAATTGATACGTATATGGGCATATCCATGGAATTTTTAACTTTTGTGAGGGATAGTAGTTGTCTCCATTTCAAGTACAAATTTGAGACCCCAAGGGTGTTTTCGATTGACAAATACTTTTTCTCAAAGGTAACTGTACAAAAATCGTCGAGAAAATGACAAGTCACTGTGAGGATGGAGCACTTTTTTTTTATTTAAACTACTATAATTTGTTGACCGAAGATGATAGCAACTTAATTTTTTTTTTCATTAATTGTGAACACGTAAACAATAGGAAAATGTGGGACAGATAACTGTGCCGGTCAGGAGAGCTATAACAAAAATTAATGAAATAGCGATGACGACATTTTTTGAATTGAAGATGATTTTACTTTTTTAATTACAACTTTTTGACCGATCCATTTGAACGAGTGACCTTAAAGTATCTTATTCTACTTATCTTAAGCTATAAAAAGGTACCTGACCGGAAAGTGTGCCCAGAACCTGAAAAAAGTTTCAAGCTTTTGAAAATGACTATCTGAAGAATAATTCGAAGAAAAAAATCACTATTTCAGCTGGCACACATGTATTTTGATTGCGATCTCATTCCAAGCAATAGTAATTGTTAAAATTCGTAATAAGATAGTAGGGGAGAGCGGGGCAAAACGGGCAGCGGGGCAAAACGGGCAGCTCCCCCGAAAAATAAAAAAAAATGTTGGAAAATTTTAGATTTTTTTTTTTTTTCAATAAAAATTGTTTCCCAATGAATTTTGATTTTTTTCTGAATTTAATTTCGAAAATTTGGCCGAGGTGCCCGTTTTGCCCCGCTGCCCGTTTTGCCCCGCTCTCCCCTATATTGTGCATCAAGGGAAGGAAGTGAGATTTCGCTCCCGAGCGGGTAGATAGTCGCCCGAGCTGGTCGGGGGGACTCGGCGAGCCGAAGGCTCGCCGATTTCACCCGATCGCGAGGGCGGCTATTTACACCGAGAGAGCGAAAACTTCCGACTGTGATGCACACGATATTTTTTTTCACACATGGACGGAAGGCCGATTTCCTACCCGCAGAGAGGTACGACCACGCACGATCGCAAATGCGCAATTTTAGGTTGAGGGACAAGGAAGTCATGCTATTTCGCTTTTAATCATTTCTGATTTCACTTTCTTCTTTGCAACAAACAAACGAACGATCATGAACGACGCGCTTTTTTCTGTTATTTTGTGCGTCCGATGGCGCTGTTACCGAAAACATACGAAGCAGACTGGGAGGAAAATTCATTACTCACGGCCTTCCCTCCCATGGGAGGCAAAACTCCCCTGGTCGGTAAAACTGAACTTCCTCACCTCTCAGCGGGTAAGGAAATCGGCCTTCCTGGCCATGTGGGAAAAAAAGTATATTATCAAATCGGTCGCTATTTTTATGCATATTTGGAAGAGATAAATACAAACGAGTAAATATTTTCAGAAATCATCAATTTTCATAGTTGTTGAAAAAATGTTTACAAACATATCTTTTACGTGCAGTATCCCAAATGTCGTTTTAAACAGCACGAGTAGTTATTTTTTATTCACTTTCATTAATTTTTTTTTATTTCAATTTCTGTTGGATTTCTGTTTTTTTTTTTTTTCAATTTTATTCCATTTTTTTCGTTTATTATACGCGTAAGACTCTAGCCGCCGTCGAACCGGAGCGCAAATTCGATCAAAAAAATAGTTTTTCAAAGATTATTTCAAAAAGAAAATTGAATTTTAATTTTTCCTCCATCAGAACTTGACCGAGCCTTGAAAATGAATTATTTTAATTCTTTTCGTGTATACTGAGACTCAAGAACACAGATCATTCTAGTTTTATAGGTGTGCCGTCAATTTTTCTGAAATTTATTCTTATACCTCAGAAGTTAAAAATTCCATGGATATGCCCATATATAATTTTTTGCGAATTCGCTGAATCGAGTATGGTCAGCAAACAATTATGCATCTAAATCGTTTTTATATAGGCCAGTTAATATCAACGCTTGATTATAAATGTCATCAGCAGAAATGGTATCTAATTTATTTAAAAATCCAAAATGTTTATCAGCCTCATCATAAAGCAGATATACGCTGCGTTAAGAAAATAACGAGCTGGTGGATATTATTGGCGAATGACCTTCAATTCTCACATTTCCTGAAGGCGTTAAAATTGCTGCTTCCCTTCGACCGTAGTCGCGGGGGTCTAGCGAATGTTTCGTCTGCGAACGCGTTCTCGCTGTTCTTGATACTCATCGCATCCAGATAAAATTTGTCCGTTATTTTCGTAAGTCTCAAAATTGTCATCTTTAACCCAAGACGGTCACACCTCATGAGAATCCTGTGGTGGTCACATGGGGTGTGACACACCCCAGCACTTTGAAGCGCTGTAGAATTTCGTAGACTTATCCTGGGGGCCCCAAAAAAATTGAGAACATATTTCAAACGTTTCTCTATTAACCCATCCAAAAATGTAACGCAAATTTTAGTTTTAAGTATGTTTAACCCTTCGTAGTCACTCTGGGTGGATTTCACCCAGGCGTTCTGGCCCAAATATCCATTTTTTGACAAATTGACCTATTTACGATTTTTTTTTTTAATATGTTGTCATTTGAATTTTGACATACCAACTCTTGATACATGTTCTAGAATGTTTGAAGTATTTTCTAGTATTTTTTCGATCCCGATCGAACTGATAGTTTTCACACAGCAGCCATTTGAAAATTGACTGGGTGAATTTCACCCAAGTGTGACTACCGTGTGATTCTACAGAAGTGTGACTACGAAGGGTTAAAAAATAGGTAAAAAAAAAATTCGCGGAAAAAAAAAAAAAAAATTTTTTTACGAAAAAAAATAAAAACTCTAGTTAGGGGCAGAAACGTCGGTTTCCGGGATTAAGAGTGGGAAATTCGAGCTCGGAAATAACCTGGGGTGTGTCACACCCCATATGACCGTCTTGGGTTAAGGGGGAGGTTTACCCAATCGGTTACCGGCTTGTCTATTTTCTCCGAAACGGAGTAATCAATCGACTTGTCCTTTCGGCAGCCGATGTTTGAAGAGTAATGAGTTCGAACTGGTAGGTTTGATCGGATGAAATCAGGATTTTTTTATTTTTTTCGATCGAAAAGTGTTGGTGTGCCATTTATTGCGACTTATATCAGAGCCTACGCATCAAAAATGCAAAATCGGCTTCCTGAGCCCGATTCTGTGAGAAATTTTGAACACAACCATCCCAAAATATCTTTGTTTTCGACAACGATGAAGGGGCAAGTTGTATTCCACGTTTTTGTGGTAATTTTCGCGATTGTCAGAGGCTGGGGGCGGCCATTGCCGCTACAGCTGCTGACATAACGCGGTGGTTCCCAGAACGCCCGTGAGATGTCGCCGCGTGCCCATCTGAACTTCATCTTTTACTACAGTAAAAGTATACACCCTTTGACTATATAACCCTGGACTGCTAATGCCCCCCACTATTCCCATAAGCCGTATGCGAAGCCGATGTTTCCAACATCTACCCCACTCCTTGGACTTCTCGGCAGTCAATTCCGCGGGAAATTTGAATGAGTACTTAGTATTTTGGATGAACACAGGGCAAGATAAGAATAGTTTACTAAATAATATCATTGATCAATGCCGGAATAGTAAAAATTTTTAATAAATGAAACATATTATGAGTTACGAAAATCTAAGAAACGTTTACGTAAGTTCTTAATATTATATGCAGGAATATAGGGTGATAAATTGGTTTCAATGTAATTTTTACGAATTGTTTATTGGCCCGTGAAGATAATTTTTTGTTTTAATTCTCGTGTCTCGGTATTCCGAAATCAGTATCCGGATGAAAATAATAACAGAGCGATATGAAAAGATTTTCACTTCAGAGAAATTTGAGGTTATGAGTGAAGTCACTTGAAGAAAGATACGGGTGATAAAACAATAGCGAAACAATTAAACTCAGTAGTTCTGAACTCGACCGTGGACTGCCTGTAGCGCCACATCCTGACAACACGCCTGAAGTTAGCGTTAGCAGTCCAGGGTTATATAGTCAGGGTTATATAGTCAAAGTCTTTGACTATATAACCCTGGACTGCTAACGCTAACTGCAGGCGTGTTGTCAGGATGTGGCGCTACAGGCAGTCCACGGTCGAGTTCAGAACTACTGAGTTTAATTGTTTCGCTATTGTTTTATCACCCGTATCTTTCTTCAAGTGACTTCACTTATAACCTCAAATTTCTCTGAAGTGAAAATCTTTTCATATCGCTCTGTTATTATTTTTATCCGGATACTGATTTCAGAAAACCAAGACACAAGAATTAAAAAAAAAAAAATTAACTTCACGGGCCAATAAACAATTCGTAAAAATTACATTGAAACCAATTTATTACCCTATATTGCTGCATATAATATTAAGAACTTACGTAAACGTTTCCTAGATTTTCGTAACTCATAATATGCTTCATTTATTAAAAAATTTTACTATTCCGACATTGATCAATGATATTATTTAGTCAACTATTCTTATTTTGTCCTGTGTTCATCCAAAATACTAAGTACTCATTCAAATTTCCCGCGGAATTGACTGCCGAGAAGTCCAAGGAGTGGGGTAGATGTTGGAAACATCGGCTTCGCATACGGCTTATGGGAATAGTGGGGGGCATTAGCAGTCCAGGGTTATATAGTCAAAGGTCAAAGTATACATCTATATGTAAAGTTAGCCGGTAACTTTATTATTTTATATTTTTTTACATACCAAACAATTGCTCCTTAATTGCTCTTAATTGCTCCGGTAATTTCGTTAATTGCTCCAGTCTAGTTTTTGAGAAAAAAAAAAAAAAAAAAAAAAACGAAATCCGGATATTCTATGTTAAAATCATAGAGATATTACTAGAGGGGAGGTGAGGCGGCCGAATCAGCGTAGTACGAATAAAAAGAGACAGAAAACCGATATAGTAATAGCTTCCTTGTCTTTTAGCGCCTTTTAACGCATGCGCAATGAACGACTACCCCTGGTTAAATGTGCTCAGCTATAAAGACTGAGTGCGTATGCGTTAAAAGACAAGGAAGCTTTTACTATATCGGTTTTCTGTCTCTCTTTATTCGAACTACGCTTCCACTTACACGCGGCCCTATGTCTCACCTCCTCTATAGTAATATCTCTATGGTTAAAATGCCGGTTAAATTCAAATCTAGGTTTTGACCAAACCACGGTCGTATATACAGGTCCGGAAACTCCGGTGGTGGGGGTGGGTCTCTTATTGAAGCCAAAAAAGTTGCCTAAATTCGCCACTAAAGTTGGTGCGCTGTGATCGAGTAGTAGTAGTAATAACAACAGCGTTCTTACAATTTTTTTTTACATGATCACATGATACCACATATTATTCGGATGCTGTTCGTTGCACGAAATTTCATTCCATTTGTTAACCGACGAAATTGGAGATTGCTACGTGAAAGAATACAAAAAAGGAAATAGGTTATTTTGACACTTGATGATCGCCATATTTGAAACTACTACTACTAGATCGCAGCGCCTCGCTCAAGTGGTAGCTTTCTGAAGCGCACCTAGCTTCAATAAGAGACCCACCCCTACCACCGGAGTTTCCGGACCTGTATATACGACCGTGGACCAAACGGATGGAGATATGACCTTCTACATGAGACTAAACAATTGCTCCCCTGATGCTCTTAATTGCTCCACCTTTAATTTTAATTGTTCCCTCTTGGTTTTCATGAATTTAAATAATTAAATAATTAAAGCAAGTAAGACAATGGGGATTTACTGCGGCAGAATGGCGGCCAAATTCAAATTTATATTTTAATCAAACGGATGAAGATACGACGTTCTTCAAGGGACTGAAAAGTTGCTCCTCGTCTGCTCTTGATTGCTCTACCCTTTCTTTTAATTGCTCCCTTTCAGTTTTTAGGTAAATGAAATAATAAGGTACGAATTCAGCCAACATAGCCTCACTATCATATGACAGGTAATTTAGAATTATACTGGGACATCGATTAAGTTGACGATAAATGCTGAACAAATCATGAATCAATTGAAGGCCTCGATGCTAAAAGGTCCTGAGCGCTCGGCTCGCATTTTTCAGTAGAAAATTCCCGTCAATATGACCAGTTTTCAAAAGTCACCGAAATAATTTTTAAAAAATACCATCGTGTAGAGGATAAAAAAAGGCAACTTTTTTGTATTTACAGTTTTTTTCTAGATTCGTTATTTTTTGGGAAAAATAATAAAAACCGAAAAATCGCGAAGCTTGTTTGAACTACGTTTTTTAATCTTAACTCGCTCTAACTTCGACAAATATCAATGGATCTTCTTGATTTTTGGCATGACATCGTAGAATACCCTACCGCTGCCGATAAAGTCATAAAAAGCTAATAATTATATATTTTTCATTAATAATTTAGTTGTAAACATGCGAACAGCTTTTTATAGGGTTATGTATGTTCGACGAGAAAAAGTGTGCTACAAAGTTTAAGCATGGAAAAACTTTTAGCGAGACATTTGTTCATTAACATTAAAAGAAGTTTTTCAGAAAGTTTCAGATCGATTGAACGAAAATTGGCTAAGATACAGCGATTTTCTTAAAAGCAATCGATCCGCGTGGTAGAGCGCGTGGTCTTAAGGTGCCACAGTACTGGCGTGTTCTATATATATTTTGTGACGTCAGAATCGTGAAATACGAGGAATTTCGTCGACAAATTGAGCCCAAACGAGGAAACGAATTCCACGGGTATTATTTTTTTATAAAAGCTTGAATTGATCTGTAGGGCGCTTACTTAGTGATTTTCAGCGTAGATTACCCAGTAATGTGTATTGCGAATAAATAAAAGTGACAGGTCGTTTATACATATCCAACATGGCGGCATCAGAATTCGGCCATTACCGACTTGTCGTATTTTCGCCGCATCCAGGAGATTAAAACGTCTATCACTCAACACAGGGAGTAAGCGCCCCGTAGGAATACACACTTATTTCAGGAAAACTTATTTCACCTATCTGCGTCCCGTAAATAAGGCTCAATTTGTCGACGAAATTCCTCGTATTTGACGTCTCGGTATGACATATATCTATCGAAAATCTGAGCATCGACTTCCGGTACTGTGGCACCTTAACGCTTGAAGAAGAAGCGTTAATCAACCACGCGGATCGATTGCTTTTACAAAAATCGCTGTATCTTAGCCAATTTTCGTTCAATCGATCTGAAATTTTCTGAAAAACTTCCTTTAATGTTAATGAACAAATGTCTCGCTAAAAGTTTTTCCATGCTTAAACTTTGTAGCACACTTTTTCTCGTCGAACATACATAACCCTATAAAAAGTTGTTCGCATGTTTACAACTAAATTATTAATGAAAAATATAGAATTATTAGCTTTTTATGACTTTATCGGCAGCGGTAGGGTATTTTACGATGTCATGCCAAAAATCATGAAGATCCGTTGATATTTGTCGAAGTTAGAGCGAGTTAAGATTAAAAAACGTAGTCCAAACAAGCCTCGCGATTTTTCGGTTTTTATTATTTTTCCCAAAAAATAACGAATCTAGAAAAAAACTGTAAATACAAAAAAGTTGCCTTTGTTTATCCTCTACACGATGGTATTTTTTAAAAATCATTTCGGTGATTTTTGAAAATTGGTCATATTGACGCGAATTTTCTACTGAAAAACGCGAGCCGACCGCTCAGGACCTTTTAGCATCGAGCACTGGGAGAACTCCGAGCATTGTGGCGCTTCTGCGCGGGAATCTCTTCTCCCCACGTTTTCGGGGCCTTTCAGCTCCGCGCCGGGCGCTCTAACTTCCCTAACTTGCGGGAAGTCTTGGTAGGACCAATAGTTCACTGTATATGAGGAAGGTGGCGTTACCGGAAATAAAAGAACGAGACGTTTGCCTTCTCGCGCGGGCAGATTTTGCGCCCGCATTTACGGTGAGAAAATCCTCTTTGTCGCGGGGAGTCTGTTATGCCGACGGGAACATATACTGCCCGGAGTTCTCCCAGTGAGGCTTTCAATTGCTCCTCGTCTGCTCTTAATTGCGCCACCTTTTCTTTTAATTGCTCCATCTTAGTTTTCAGGTAAATTAAATAATAAGGTACGAGTTCAGCCAACATAACTTCTCTATCATACGACAGCTAATTTCGTATTACATTGAGACATCGATTAAGTCTAATTCGAATCAAGAACATATTTTTTTTTATAACACGTGCATGAAAAGTGGGGCGTTGCATGTCAGTTTAGCGGGACGAAAGTGGCTGAATGCATACCAGGGACGAAAGTAAGGTTGACGCATGCGCAGTCCACAATTATTTCACTTTCGTCCCTTGGGAACGTCCCGCTACTGACATGCACGCCCCACATTCATGCACTTATTATAAAAAATATCGTGCGTTACTATGGCCATGGAGGTATAATATGGAGGGCCAGCTTCCCCCCGTTCGACCGCAATTTTGGATCCCGATTCGCGGTCGCTGAAATAGTTCGGCAGGCCGCCACTGGAGTGCGTCTCGGGCGGCATGGCTATACTTTTGAATGAAAAGCGCAGCAATTCTATGGCAATTGCACGGGATGTAACAATTAATAACTGTATAAAAGTGATTTATCGTGCTCGTGCTCGATTTAAAGAGTTGTCATATCCTTCACTAGGTAACAGGTAATCTTCTGGTAATGCACTGCGTAAGATTCGAGAGTTAATTCCAGTTATTACGGGGAAAACACGTCGTAGCATTACATCTACTCAAATGAGAGGTAAAACACTTATTATCTGGACTTTGGGGATGGAAACTACAGTCGAGATAATTCTTATGTGTAATTTTTCCAGAAGATTTGAAATGACGGTGCTGATAAAAGGAAAGTATAGTTAGATTATTTCCAAGGCGCAGGCGAATAATTAGGGAAATAGCTATCATGGTTATACACTCATATAATTAATTAGTCATCATACATTGGAAGGCTGCAAGGGAGGCCAGTATTTAAGATTTTTTTTCATCCAAACTAGTATATTAAGAATTTTTAATTTTTAACCAGTAGTTGTTCATATATTGAAAAAGTTATCAACAAATTTTCAATTCAAAATCTTTATATTGTGCGTAGTTATTCGTACACGGAGAAAATTTCATGGTAAGGGCTCTCATACTGTATATAAGAGTTTCGATGTATTCCGCACTTTTGAGAACCAGGACTATAAGTATGGTAACCATTCTCACAATTGAGGCAATGGTTACCATATCTTAAGTTATGGTTAACATACTTATAGTCCTAGTTCTCAAAAGTGCGGAATACATCGAAATTCCTGTACAGTATGAGAGCCCTTACCATAAAATTTTCTCCGTGTATTTTGACGTGACCTCTTGGGTACCTAGTGGAGTTCGAAATTGTACCTGATCAATTCGTCCCTATAGACGAAGGGGTTTATACCTACGTAATTATACAATAAAAAAGATTAATTTCTTTCAATCAAATTGTGCAGAACTAAAAAAATTATAGCTGCATGCGTGACAGCAGTTTTACAGCCTCTGCTATGAAAATCTGGAAATTAATCATCGGAAAACATTTCAAAAACATATCAACGTACTCTCATTTCCTTTACCCAACGCAAATAATCGAATTTACGCGATTCCATCGATTAAAATAATTCAAATGTGTCAAGCGCGCCTATTGCCGGAATGCATAATTCATGAGTCTTTATAGCCAAGCCGACGAGAGCGCTGCCTGTCGGCCACGGCGCAAGTTAATTCTCCGACCGCGAATTGGAGTCAGGTCCGCTGGCGCAGCTGGCCCTCCATATTATACCTCCATGCTATGGCCAACAGTTGCCGATTGCAACTCGTGTGATTGCAGCCCTCGCTTCGCTCGGGCGGCAAACTTCACACTCGTCGCAATCGCCAACTTTCGTCCCTAGCAACGCAATATACTATTGATTTAATCACAAAACAATCAAGAAACTACAATTTCTTAAAACAATGAATCTTTTTCTTGAAACGAAATTTTTTTTTTCTCTGTGTAACGGGATTTTAAAAGGAGAACATCACAATAAAATAATTACAAAAAATAATACATCAAAATAATTTATATTGCTTTATCTTCTTCTGTAGCGCGTTTCATAAATTTCGTTCCTAACTCGACTAATTGTTTTAAACTTTGTGAAATGTCTCCCATGTAGCCATCAATACTTCTCAATACATCTAGAGTTGCATTATTCATGTCTTCAATACGGTCGGATAATTCTGCCTTTCGTTTTTTTGTACGACTAGTCGTATCTTCAGTTGATTCTGTCTTTCTTTTTTTAATTAATTCCGGAAAAATATTTTCTTTTTAAATGTCATTGGATGTAGAAACTTCAGAACTGGTTGTTGATCGTACGATGAATTTTGATGGTAAGTTTTCTTCAACAGTGATACTCTGAAATCCACGTCAACACCGAGAGAAAAAATTAGGTATATCCAACAAAATTTTTTTGGTGGTCAATTTTAGTCAATTCAACAAATTTTTTCTGTTGGATTGACAAACTGTTTTGTTGATATCACTAAATGGCTGAGATTTGCTCGTTTGCTTCAGAAAAATTTCTTTGTCACGTGATTTTATTTGAATGAGCAAATAATTTGTTGAAATAACAAAAACGGTGGAATATATTCAACAAAATTATTTTGTGTATTCTGATTTTGTTGGAGTTCCGAAATGTTATGTTGATAGTATATGTTACACCCCCTAGAGTACTGACCCTATGTTAATTGATGTAATTGTCAGATACTGTATTGTACTGTGTAAAACTAAGCTTCAATTCATATGTAGGTATTTTTTTGGTTTCGTTTAACAAAACCGTCTAGTTATATCAACACAATAATTTCATTGATTTGACAAAATAATTTCGTTAATTTCACAAAATGCTTTTCTTCAATGATTCTAGTTCATTTGTTGTTCAAACCAAATCAGCCAGCAAACAATCTTTGTTGAAGCAACAAAGCATTTTGTAGACTGTATATCTACCAATTTTTTTTGTTGATTTAACAAAATTATTGTTGATCCCACGATACTTTTCTCTGAGTGAAGTGTGATTTTCAGGTAATCAACGAATAGTAATTTACTGATGCAATTTTTGCGTTTATGGTAACATGAAGATATGCCATCAACTGATTATACATACCTCAGCTGTATCTAAACCATACTCTTCTACACCCGCATCCCCATAAAACGCACTTACGCCCATTAAATTTAGCAGTCTTTCTTCCAAAATCGTCAAGACCAATTTACTAGCTGGACCACCTCCAGTTTTATTCATGCTAATGCGTATCATCGCATATTTCTTTTTGGTATGGCTTTTCCAATCAGCCAACGACTACAGAATTTAATTGACAAAATCAATCTGATAATAGCGTGATATAAATTGATCACGCGAACTATCGCATACCTGTTTCCACTGGTGTAAAGTTTTTTCACCTTTACCAATTCCATTGAGTAATTTAGAAAGGTCTTCCCAAACATAAAAGTAAAGGAAGGGCAAGGAAATCAAACGTAATACCCTACACCCAGAAAAAGATTTATTTAATCTAAATAAATTTTATTTGTATATGAACCTAATAGGAAATTCATTTGCCGCAAATAAATTTTTTATTACCCACAACTAAATATATATTACCGACAAATAAATTTTATTTATGTCAAATAAATAATCTATTAGGTTCATCATTCAAATAAATCTATTCTCTGGGTGTAAATGAACTGGTTGAATACATCACGGCAGGACGGGGTGTTCTTACAGAGAGTGTTTACCCTGAGATAATCAAAATGATTTCGGCAAATCTATTCCGCACGCTACCACCTAGTGAAAACCCAGACTTGGATCCAGAGGAAGATGATCCGATCTTGGAGGCAAGCGTTTATAGAGTTGGGAAAATTTTTGATCGAAAAATGCGTCTGGTATCAGGAAAACATCTGCCCCGAAGAGGTGTGCTGAAATTTTTTTATATGTTTTATTTTACTTGTGTCATTCTAATTTTAAAATTTTTTCATACCGACATCAAGAGCCGCTATTACCAGGAAAACATTTGACTCCATAAGGTAGTCACAAATTTTTAAGTGGCTGAAAATGCAGTAATTCTAATTTCTTATTGTTAATGTGTGTCGCCCGCTGCTATTCATTTGAAATGAATAATCATAGGAAGGAAAGAGGGGAAAATAATGAAGCAAGTGATCATTGACATATTATTTAAGAATTTATTGCTGCAGTATCAATACAATATTATTTATTCTAAAATGTATATAGAATTTGTTATTGTTTCTTACAAATAAATATGTACCCATCCCAATTTCGTCTCTTTCCTCGCTAACAGCTTAAAAAGTTCTGAGTGTTCTGCATGATTTTTCATTTTTTTTTTTTTTTTCCTATCCTGAGTCTTCATGATTTGCCTGTCAAAGTCATACCGCGTTAATGTAACCCTTATATCCAGATCCTTTGCCACGAGGGCCACTGGCACCACGACAGTTGCTTTAGGCTGCCGTCCCATGTAGGCCCGGAACGGAAAAACGGAACGGAACGTTGTATGTGTCGGTGTATACATACACGCAATACATAGAAAAAGTCACTAGAATCCGTTCCGTTTTTCCATTCCGGCCCTACACTCAGAGAAAAGTATCGTGGGATCAACAATAATTTTGTTAAATCAACAAAAAAAATTGGTAGATATACAGTCTACAAAATGCTTTGTTGCTTCAACAAAGATTGTTTGCTGGCTGATTTGGTTTGAACAACAAATGAACTAGAATCATTGAAGAAAAGCATTTTGTGAAATTAACGAAATTATTTTGTCAAATCAATGAAATTATTGTGTTGATATAACTAGACGGTTTTGTTAAACGAAACCAAAAAAATACCTACATATGAATTGAAGCTTAGTTTTACACAGTACAATACAGTATCTGACAATTACATCAATTAACATAGGGTCAGTACTCTAGGGGGTGTAACATATACTATCAACATAACATTTCGGAACTCCAACAAAATCAGAATACACAAAATAATTTTGTTGAATATATTCCACCGTTTTTGTTATTTCAACAAATTATTTGCTCATTCAAATAAAATCACGTGACAAAGAAATTTTTCTGAAGCAAACGAGCAAATCTCAGCCATTTAGTGATATCAACAAAACAGTTTGTCAATCCAACAGAAAAAATTTGTTGAATTGACTAAAATTGACCACCAAAAAAATTTTGTTGGATATACCTAATTTTTTCTCTCGGTGTAGGCAATTCCAGTAATTGAGGAAAAATGTAATCAAATCAGTTCAGTGAAATAAAACGAATACAATGTCACGGTTTTCCTCATTGGTATTTTTGATAGCGGAAAGTACGGAGATTGCGAAAAGTCAAAGATCAGAACATCGTCATACGTGTCCTCCAATATTGAACTCTACTGTATCCAACTAGTTCACGTCGCCACTGAACCATTGACAAGAACCATTTTTCCGACTCTTCAATTTATACGAAAAAAGGTCTAGTCAAAAATTCCTGCCACAAATTTTCAGATTATGGTATGCTTATGCCTATTGAAAAAATATTTTAATCTTTTGAGATGAAAGGGCAGTTTACGCAGGGTATGCCTTTAGCCGACTTGTACGCGGGACATCTCTCGCTGTACCTACATTTCATTTTATCTTTGAAAAAGTACGAAAAGTGCTGACTACTTGCCTTTTTTTGAGGCTTACCCTAAAAAACAAAGAGCAAAAAAACTCAGGCCTTCTCAGACGATCTGAGAATTGAGTCCGTTGATCAGACTCTATTGAGTTCCTCTTCCATTGTATGAAATGTATAAGTCTCAATGAGGTTGCAGGGTAAATCCTCTTGTAAGTTTTCAGGTAATTTCGTCTTCTCTGCAATTTGAATGAGGTATGAATGGTTGGGGGTATAACTCGAGATTTATAAATTCGGAGCAAGTAGCAGTTTGCGATTCAAAAAACAACAATACTTTTAGCTCGTCAGTGTACGTAGCAATATACAGTATTCCCTCTGAATAGGGCCGCTCGAAGGCGGTTAGGGGAGTATGATTCCTGGAATCCACTTTCCCCCACCAACAGCTTGCGAGCACGGCTCAACACGGCTGCTGGCCCAACCTCTGAGTGGGGGCACGTATAAACACTCGTGAACAGAAAGGTAGTGGGGGAAGCGCTCGAGCAAGGATTAGGGGAAGCGGCCCTATTCAAGGGGGCCCTATTCGGAGGGAATACTGTATATCAAGCATATTGAACCTACTCAGTGCGTCAATACCTTTACACCTAGCTCGTCAGATTTTAGTACCTATCGAAAAATTCTCCTTCCATTGTCAATCTCAGTCTCAGTAAGTAGTTTTTGAATAAATTTTTGGGCAACTAGAAATCGATATTTGAAGATATCGCGTGACTGAAGGACAAGTACCATAAAAATCCACTAACTTGGAATGCAGCCCAAAGATATTGCGTCGGATATGGTGATAGCCTGGCTGTTATTGATTTGTTCGGAAAGATTGAAAATGTAAAGAGTATACTATATAAGGAACGGCGAGAGTTTCACAGATTGTTTGACGCCACCGAATGGGTCGACATAAAAACGGTGAGACCTAAACTTCACTGAAATCAAAATGCGACAAGCAAGATACATTATCATTGAAAAATGGAACTAATGAAGAGAAAGAAAAAAAGAATTTTTAGACTACATTGGGCTTTATCTGTATATAAGGTTTACTCGCCACAACAATACCGTCAAGATCTGACTCTTATGAGAGCGAAATAGGCAGGAATTGTATGGCAGTCGTGCTGAATGGGGACATCGGGCTTTTTGCGGTGAATTGCATCGAGAAATACGACTTTGCTCGTGAAGTCCCAATATTCAAGGTTTGAAGACCGCAGCGCAGTATCGGCATTAGATGTATCAAGACTTATAGGGATGGAGAAGAATAAACTTATGGATAAAACAGAAAAATTTGAATATGTATGAATATAATCTGTGACCAAAAATTAAATACTTTTCAACTTCTTGATAATCAATTTCAATTCATTGGACCCGTTCCTGATGACGAATAAAGATAAATTCTTCTGCTTACGTGCAGAATATTGCGAAACTTCTGAGTATTTTTGGAAATGGTCGGACCCATCTTGTGTTATCATTTTAGATAAGTAGTGCGGACGATCGGAGGGGATAGATGAGATTTTTCAAATACGAAGCAATTCACCGTTTGAAGTTTAAACAACGACTGTAAGTCAGAAACTAATGGCGTTTTTCCGTGGGCTGCACTGGTACGCACTGAGCAGCACTGAGTGTATTCTCATCTTATTCTAACGCTCACTTCAAAAGGAGATGGAGATAGTTCAGCGCGCACCAGTTTTGCCACGGAAAAACGCCATAAGTGTGCCTAGCAATAAACTGCTATAATGTTGAACCCACTCGGTGTGTTATCTCTCCAACTCGCTTGCGAGCTTCTAGTTCCGAAAAATTATTCGCCCCTTATCGATGGCTGTAATAATAGTAAGTAGTTTCGAAGTGAATCGATGAAAAAATAAACATCGATATTTGTTTGTGCGATTTGTAAGTGTGAATTAAACTATATAAACTAAATTTCATGAGAGAAATTTATTGATCATTCCGTAGGTCTACCGTTAGTCAAACCAGCTAGAGAGTTACCAGAGGGTTACACTGTGTTTGCGGATATAGGAGTAGGATATAAGTTCTATAAGAATCTACTATCCTGGCAGGCAGCCCAAAGATTTTGCAAGACGGAGGGTGGTAACCTGGCTATCATTGATTCATAAAAAAAGGTCGAATACGTGAAACCATTGATGGACAATAATTACAATCCATGGGTGGGAATTCACAGATTCTTCGGCGACGACGAATGCACAAGCGTTAAGCATGGTGAGATTAGATCTTGGCTTATTTGACAGAAAAATTCGAATTTTAAAAACCTAAAAAAATTTATCATTTTATTTCTATCATTTTATCTCTACAGTTATGAGCTACGAATGATTTCGGGAATAACTGAATGGGAAATAAATTAAAACTGAAATTCAATAAACAAATTAGGACACTAAACAAGCAAGAATTTGTTTGAAAAAAAATTACGTTCACCAAAAAAAAAAAAGTTTCTTGATTCATACCGGGAATACCGACTTGACATCAGTCGGTATTCCCGATGTGAATCAAGAAACTTTTCTTTTGGGTGTTTGACTAGTAAGAAATTTCATGTTTGAATAACGAAACCGATGAGAACGGAATGATATTTCTCTTACCATATTTGGTTGTTTGTATCAGGTTTTCTCGAGACGCCACTACCGTGGAGATCTGACTCGTACCGAGGAACTAGTACTTACCAGTGTGCGCGAGTGAACGCAACCTCAGATCTGGGTTTATACGTCTATAAATGCACAGACACATGTTCTTTCATGTGTGAAGTCTCAATATTTAAGGATTGAGGGCTTGTGCTGACCCAATCGTTACAACTGAATTGGGACCCTAGATTGAGGAAGATGAACTTGCGAAAAATTAGAAGAAAATAAATATAATGTAACCCTTGTCTAAAAATAAAACATGGGTCGTTAATTCGAAGTTTCTTCACATTGTTTGACTTATTGCTCAAAAATAAAACTACACCCAGAAAAAAAGTGTCTTGAATCAAGTCAGTTTAAGGATTGGTTCAAGTATTAAACTACTTGATTCAAGTACACTAGAACCTCACTTATTTTACCGACTTGGGACCGGGCTGCTTCAGCTATTTGACGAGAAGAGGGGCCCCCACTCCGTGTCGCAAACTGCGCAGACTTTCCGTGCGCAACGCTAACCGGTTAGACTTCGCATATACACAGCCTTGAAAAGAAGGGGACTCAGTCAAGTGGTGGGGGTACAGGCCGTCAAATAGCTGAGTCAGAGCCGGTCAAATAGCCGAGTTCGTAAAATAACTGATGGTAAAATAAGTGAGGTTCTAGTGTAGTATATCATTTCTCATATCATTCCGAAATTCAGACTCGTTATAAGTGGAAAACAGTCTCAATTCAAGAAACACGGCGTCAATCCACAAGCTACTTGTTTTGAACCGAAAAAAGGTTTAATTCATACCGGAAATCGGCTTGCCTTGGGTAGCATCCGTATTTTTGTTTTACCAGGTGGACATTGAGAGTGAACGTCAGTTAAAAGTAGATTTACTTCACTCAGTGTGATAATGGACGTTTTACCCACGCTTTGCGTGGTTAAAACCCAAATTTTCATACTTTGTAGAGTAAAATTTTGTACAATACTCGACGGAAAAACTTCTTCTGATTTCGTGCGATTGCAACTCGCCTTCGCCTCGTGCTGCAACCTCACACTCTTCAGAAAAAATTTCACCGCACACGTATCGTAATGTACTACTATTAATCGTTTTCGAGAGTAGAGCGATTTCTCTCAAAAATGCTAAAGGTGGGATTCAAGTTGTAAAAAAGCATGAATTAAGCCGCAAAAGAATACTCGAATCAAGCCGCAAAAGAATACTTGAATCAAGCAAAAAAAATACTTGAATCAAGTCGGGATTTCGACTTGACATTTTTGAAGCAGGCATGATTCAAGCTGTCTCCAGCGGCTTGAATTGTGTCGACTCCTGACTTGATTCAGGCCGTTTTATATCAAGTCGGTATGACCAGTATGAATCATGACACTTTTTTTCTGGGTGTAGATATCAAAGCAAGAGAAGAGGAAGAATACACGGAGAAAAGTATTTCACGTAACTTTACTGAACTGTTGAACAAAGTTGGGATATAGAGACAATTTGATGATTTTTCACATTTTTGTAGTAATCAGTGACATACTGAACGTTATAAAATACATGACAGTTTGGTAAACTTCACAATTTTACTGTACATTATTAAAGTGACCCCTATATCCAAATCCTTTGACACCGCGAGGGCTACTGGCTCTACGACAGGTGCTCTTGCCCTAGGTCAGTAATCCGTCTTCCCTCACTGGCGCCAACGGGGTGCTGAATGGTGTTACCATCTCGCGAGAAAATCTACGAACTATGTTATTATTATTTTATATTTTTTTATATAAAAAAATATAAAATAATAAAGTTACCGGCTAACTTTACATATAGGTGTATACTTTTACTATAGTAAAAGATGAAGTTCAGATGGGCGCGCGGCGACATCTCACGGACGTTCTGGGAACCACCGCGTTATATCAGCAGCTGTAGCGGCAATGGCCGCCCCCAGCCTCTGACAATCGCGAAAATTACCACAAAAACGTGGAATACAACTTGCCCCTTCATCGTTGTCGAAAACAAAGATGTTTTGGGATGGTTGTGTTCAGAATTTCTCACAGAATCGGGCTCAGGAAGCCGATTTTGCATTTTTGATGCGTAGGCTCTGATATAAGTCGCAATAAATGGCACACCAACACTTTTCGATCGAAAAAAATAAAAAAATCCTGATTTCATCCGAACAAACGTACCAGTTCGAACTCATGGTGCCGTCCCATGTAGGCCCGGATCGCCGGAATCCGGAATCACGGAACGGAACGCAGACGAAATCTAGTAGATTTCCGAATCCGTTCCGGGTCTTGAAAAACCCTGCCGTCCCATGTACCAAAACTGCACGGAACGACCGAACGAAGCCGATCCATATTTGTGCTATTCGGCTTTATTTGTCTGTCTAGATACAATTTTTGTATCAATATATGTAATTTATTTAATTAGCTTCTATGTAAGATCAAATTCTGTAACTTTAATTGATAATTTCATCAAATAAAAGTAGACGTTCCGGCATTCCGTTCCGGAATTTGGGTACATGGGACGCAGGAAAATGCAAATAGACGGAACGGAACACGGAACTTGTGTATACTTCTACATGAACATAACCCTGCAAATTGTATAAAGACGCGTGTGTAGATACAAATTTGATCATGGATCCTCAAATGTGTCTATTAATGATGATTCGGTTAGTCAAGACTTCCAAAAGTACATCAATTTCTGAAAGCAAAATTATTTACGACTATAATTTGCGAATACCGGACGGATCCACCATTCCGTAAAAATACGACGGAATGAAATTAGCGGAACGCGGATTCTAGCGACTTTTCTGTCCATTCCGTTCCGTGATTCCGGATTCCGGCGATCCGGGCCTACATGGGACGGCACCATCATTACTCGTCAAACATCGGCTGCCGAAAGGACAAGTCGATTGATTACCCCGGCCGTTTCGGAGAAAATAGACAAGCCGGTAACCAATTGGGTACCCCCCCCCCCCCCCCCCCCCCCAACCGTAGTCTTCCACCTCCTTTTGGTCGAAATGTATCACATTTCGATTATTATCCGAGCCCAGGCGTAAAAAACGCAAATAAGGCCAACTTAGCGCAAATTCTATTTCAATTCCGAACACACACGTCCAAAAAAATGTTCGTTTCGTGCGAAAATAGAGTCTACAGATGGTTTTTACATTGTTCGCCGAGGAAATCGAATTCGAATAATTTTGTAATCTATAGTCCGATTCTTTTTATAAAAATATAAAGTCAAATTTTTTTATCGAGTCAAACAAAACACACTTCTGTCTCCGAATGTATCCGCTAGAACACTTTCAGTATCTGATTATAAAAAGACGCTGTTGATGTCATGGACCTAACCGCGGTATTCATGAACGTCCGTTAAACAATTACGAGCGTAAAAGTTTAACAGCCGCTTGGTAACCGGCGATTATTCGTCTTATTCGTCGGTTTTTTGATGAAATCGGCTGTTATTATCTACAAAAAAGTCTTGATGTTTTTTTATCCTCAAGTCAGCCGTTTTCGAGATATGATATAAAACGCGTTTCTCAAGATGGCGACTGACGCCGGGGCGGGGGGACCGCAGACTTTTGAAGTTAAGCTCCTCATCTGTCAATAAAACGATTGCGAAAATAAAAAAACTTATCAGAATTTTTGCATTATGATTTGTGGTCTATTGACTGGACTACTAGGCGACACTACGAGTGAGGTGCTCAAAATGGCGCAACCAATCAGAACACAGCAGTCCCCTTACTGATGATGGCTAGTCCCCCCGTACCAATCTATTGACTTCACGCTCCGTCCAAAGAGGATAGGATAGAGTGGAAGGTCCCATAAGGCCGCTGTGTATTATTTCGTAGCCAGCTCCGTAGCGCCCCTAGTGAGTCAGATCCCCAATTACTCACCCCCCACTCGCCAAATTCGCGGTCATTTCAAATCGGAATTTCGAAGTATAAGTATCTGATGTGTAAAAGACAGTCAACACATATTTGAAAATTCGGTAAAGACGTATATTATTACCAATATGTACAATATTAAAAATATTTACATATATGCACTATTTACAATATTCACATTACTTAATATAGTTTATACCATTCACAATATCAGACACACTTTTTCCGAATATTCTCATCTTTTTGTGCGTTTGCTGAGCTTTGTCTTTGTATCAACAGCCACTGTGCGCGTCTGTAATAAAAAAAAATATTGGAATGCATTGAACTGATTTGCTGCAATTTGTACGTTTAATACGCGTACAAATATTTCATATACAGCGGAGCTACATTAGGTTATGTTAGGTTATGTATTGTTATTCTGCGTTTCATACTTACAATTCAGGTTCCCGTGGGAGATAGAAAAATGTATTATTACGAGGCACGCGGGCGTTTTTGTTTTACACTTATCAGTGACAAATAACTTTTGACTCTACAATCAGCATGCGGCGCTACTAATTTTGCTAATATCCTCAGCAAAGTTGTGTGCACGCCACGAAGTAATAGTAAGGAGACCGGACTCAGCCGAGGCCTCGTTTCAAAATGGGGCAGCGGTTTCTGTATGACAAAGGAGGAGTCCGCTGAAAAGAATACCAAAATTTTCGCGCCGGCGCGTTACGCATTCTAGCGGTGTCTCTTTCTCTCTCACAGAAAGTGCAAGAGAGATAGCTCGGCCGTCATCACAAAATAATAAACAGTGATTTAGTGAGGTTATGGTGTTTTGTTGTTTTGTTGTTATCACGAAGTAATATAAAAGTATTAAAACCGGCAAGGGTATAACGAATATTAAACGAATATTATTATTATTATGATCGAACTATTCATCCAACATAATGACAAACATTAAATATATTTACGGAGGGAGCTCTGAATAACGTATGTTTGTTTTCATCATCCTAACCTCAAAATCGCAACTTCGCGATTTCTTGGCAATCCTGATGAAAAATAATGATCGTTATTTGTACTATTATACTGCAAATTGATCCTGTTTCATACTAGCTTTTTTCTTTATATTTTGTATTCACCAGTTAAAAACGCTCGTTAATGTCGCTACCCTTGCCGGTTCTAATACTTTTATATTACTTCGTGATAACAACAAAACACCATAACCTCACTAAATCACTGTTTATTATTTTGTGATGACGGCCGAGCTATCTCTCTTGCACTTTCTGTGAGAGAGAAAGAGACACCGCTAGAATGCGTAACGCGCCGGCGCGAAAATTTTGGTATTCTTTTCAGCGGACTCTTCCTTTGTCGTACAGTGAACATAGGCAAAATTGTATAACGAAGTCCGGTCTCCTTATTATTACTTCGTGGTGCACGCACACGGACGTCTCAACACTTCACTAACACAACTACTGTAATTATGGTAGGGGATCTGGCTCAACAGATGGCGCTCGCCGCGGTGGCTATGTGGCGTCATAACATCTTCGTGCGTACCCACTACGCGGCGCATAAGCAGAATTACTATCTCACTAGCGCTATACTGGACCATGCCTCCGTATATATACGAGCATCTAGTAACTTCTAATGTCCACTGGACAACATGCGCGTCTAGGGTACGGTGTGTTCGGCTTAGCCCTACTGACGAGTCCGCCGAGCACACCAGGACGAAACGCAACTAAACTCATAGAAGGTTCGATTCCTTCGACGCGTGGTTCGACTCCACGTGGTCACAGGAATGGATTCCTTCAATTGGTGACCCCGACGTGATGCTTCACAACACGGTCTCGGCTTAACAGAACGTTCATATAACGTATATGCCTCGAGTCTTGCTCTCACGTACATTCTGAGTTTCTGACCTTCCACCTCTCGCATCTCAACAGATGTCAAAAGGACAATAATATTCTCTCTGGGACAACCTATGAAGAATGCTATTCGACTTTCGACTATCTCGTTCGATACTCCTAGACAGCATATCGTTGTCACTAGGAGGGGAGTGATGTGGCGTCATAACATCTTCGTGCGTACCCACTACGCGGCGCATAAGCAGAATTACTATCTCACTAGCGCTATACTGGACCATGCCTCCGTATATATACGAGCATCTAGTAACTTCTAATGTCCACTGGACAACATGCGCGTCTAGGGTACGGTGTGTTCGGCTTAGCCCTACTGACGAGTCCGCCGAGCACACCAGGACGAAACGCAACTAAACTCATAGAAGGTTCGATTCCTTCGACGCGTGGTTCGACTCCACGTGGTCACAGGAATGGATTCCTTCAATTGGTGACCCCGACGTGATGCTTCACAACACGGTCTCGGCTTAACAGAACGTTCATATAACGTATATGCCTCGAGTCTTGCTCTCACGTACATTCTGAGTTTCTGACCTTCCACCTCTCGCATCTCAACAGATGTCAAAAGGACAATAATATTCTCTCTGGGACAACCTATGAAGAATGCTATTCGACTTTCGACTATCTCGTTCGATACTCCTAGACAGCATATCGTTGTCACTAGGAGGGGAGTGATGTGGCGTCATAACATCTTCGTGCGTACCCACTACGCGGCGCATAAGCAGAATTACTATCTCACTAGCGCTATACTGGACCATGCCTCCGTATATATACGAGCATCTAGTAACTTCTAATG
Source organism: Tenthredo mesomela (assembly GCA_943736025.1). Taxonomy (NCBI): domain Eukaryota; kingdom Metazoa; phylum Arthropoda; class Insecta; order Hymenoptera; family Tenthredinidae; genus Tenthredo; species Tenthredo mesomela. Next base: position 39,103,421 of record OX031013.1, read on the forward strand.
TCCACTGGACAACATGCGCGTCTAGGGTACGGTGTGTTCGGCTTAGCCCTACTGACGAGTCCGCCGAGCACACCAGGACGAAACGCAACTAAACTCATAGAAGGTTCGATTCCTTCGACGCGTGGTTCGACTCCACGTGGTCACAGGAATGGATTCCTTCAGCTACGCTCACCTTCCACTCTATCCTATTGTGACGTCGGAGCGGCGTTCGCGGGCAAATCTGGAGGCTAGCTGCAGGATTTTATCGCGGGAACGACTCAGACGGTCACTCGATAGTTGTGGGTCACCAATTACCGATTAAGTATTAAAATACAATGGACCGGATTAATCTAGTAATAAACTCGGGGAAGTTATGTCGTCTACTTATTATGTCTTTCGTCTATCTGGCTCTGATTATCGTGATTTTCGCATGTATCTTAATAGGGTATGTCGATATTAGGAGAAAGGATTATTTAAATAGTTTGCGTGATTTACTCTTACCTTACGCTGGGTTTCTAACTTCGTTGTCGGATCTGATGATCTTCGTTGACGTGTCTGATGATCTTCGTCGACGGAAAGATGCAGCAGGTGGTTTTAAATAAATTATCGATAAATTGAAGTAAGAGTAGTATTTATTGGTTTGATTATTAGTTAATTAGTAAAATGGTGAATTTGCAAATAAATAACCTTCACTGAATAATTAAGGTTTAAGAAATAATAAAAAGAGGCGATTTGAACTAAGTCGAATTTTGACTTGAATAAAACAAATGCGTGTGAGTGGAAATTGCGTTGCGAAGTATATGTTTAAACTTGTTCTTTTAGGATGTGTCGTCGACGCGTAGAAATGGTTAATGAGAAGCGAGCCTTTATGATATTGATGAGCGTAATGTAGATTTTAATAATTGTGAATTTAAGTTTGAAGTGATTGTCTAAGATGCTCTTCTAGGTTTATGCGAAGTGGATGATGAGCGAGCGGAGTGATCCGAGTGATCCGAGGGAACGCTGCTCACGCTGCTGACTCCTGGTGAGTCGAGGGTGTTATATACGAAGATTCGGGGTACGGGGGTCCGTTTAGGTCGTGGGGTAAGCTCTTCGTTGGTTGGTTTATCCCATCACGTGATGTCCGTTGTTCGTCTAGGATTGGTCCAGGGCCGAAAGAGGCTGTGTAGCGCATAGAGTCGTGTGGGTGAGGGTGGACCGCGCCCTTCGTCTGCTTGTATGATGTATTTGTGAAATTCTTGGAATTCTGGGCCTCAGGGTTGTGGGGGTGGTTGTGGACCGCGCCCTTCGTCTGGTTGTGTAGTATATCCGTGAATTTCTTAGAATTCTGGGCTTCCGAGTTGTGGGGGAGGTTGTGGACCGCGCCCGACTTCTACCTTACGGTGTGGTGTCCGTGTGGCTTTGCGTTTCTCCTTGGTTTTTGACTTTCCCAGCGTAGTTGCATGCGTCTGGATTAAATAATAAAAGGCTGGGGTTTTTGGCATTTGGTACGTCGTTTCCTCTCGTTGTTTGTTTGTCCTTACGGGTAGCATGTTTTCCGTGGTCGTAAGGGTTTCTTGGGCTTTGCATGATGTCCTATACCTGGGGTTGCATCCACTCATTCTTTTAGGTTCGCACGTGTTCACGCTATTTGACTGTTTATGACTCGAGAGTTTTCAGTGAAGCTTATTTTTACATAGGTTACAGTAGTTATTTTATAAATCTTTCCTTAGAGCTATTTCTTAATATTATGACATATTTTTAGAGGGGTCGAACCTCTCCTTGAGGCGCTCCCCGACAAGATGGCTCCCGATAAATTATCCTCGTTTTGACAGTTATGGTTTTCCTTTCTTCTTCCTATTTTAGTTGAAACCTAGTTTCGTCTCTATCTGTCTTCCGAGAGATTTCTTGTTTTCCCTTTTGGTCGTAGTGGTCACTTGACTCTTTTTCTTTTTTAGGCCTTTGGTGACCATGTGAGTTCCTTTTCTCTTTCCTCTCAGTGACTTCTTAAGAGTTCGTCCTTGTCTTCGTTGGGTGGTATGTGCCTCCTGGTCTTTCCAAGTGGTATGGGGTAAAAAGGGGAAGAGAGTCAGACCGTGGGTTCTCGATGCGGTGTTGCACGGGGAGCCATGGTATAATATTGGGTGGTATCGTGTTATTAGTAAGTTTTGCGTTAAGAGTAAAAGAGTAATATCAAAATATAATATAATTTGGTAATAGTAATTTTGGTAGATAAGAATATGAATTAATAGTATAATATAAATTCGTAATAGTAATTTGGTAGACGAATGTATGAATTAATAGTATAATATAAATTCGTAATAGTAATTTGGTAGATGAATGTATGAATTAATAGTATAATATAAATTCGTAATAGTAATTTGGTAGACGAATGTATGAATTAATAGTATAATATAAATTCGTAATAGTAATTTGGTAGATGAATGTATGAATTAATAGTATAATATAAATTCGTAATAGTAATTTGGTAGACGAATGTATGAATTAATAGTATAATATAAATTCGTAATAGTAATTTGGTAGATGAATGTATGAATTAATAGTATAATATAAATTCGTAATAGTAATTTGGTAGACGAATGTATGAATTAATAGTATAATATAAATTGGTAGTAGTAATGAACATATGACTTGATAATATCATAGTGGGTAAAAATATGGTATTAAGATAAGGTAATTTAAAGGTATGATATATAATATAGCAACCGCATATCAACTGGATATGTGATTATAATGTGTCTTTATATTTGTTCATTTCATATAACGCGAATTAAAGCGTAAGCTTGAATATATACGTATTTGACGATGTAGTAAAATGTGGTCATCTTGTGTATGATTAATATTATGGTTAATATGAATATAAAAATAGGTATATGTAATATATGTGTGTGTGTGTGTGCGTACGAGATCAGGTAATGGTTAAGTGGAAATTGGTAGTGTAGCGTGGTTGAGGATGTGTAGTGTTGGGTTCTAGGGTGTGGTTTTTGGGGCCCTGTTGCCAGGTTGTCAGAGTATGTGTATGTGTATATGTATGTGTGTGTGTTTTGGATCGAGTAGTGTGGTATAACTATCTCAACATAATTATCGTATGTTGTTTAATGTAACTTATTTATATATATACTTAGGTGTGTAATTTATATTGTAATAACGATTGATGGGGTTCTAAACCTAGAAATATGGTTTGTAATAGTAATAATAATAAGATAATATTATGGATAGTAAAGGGGGTATATATAAGTAATGTTAAATTCAATTAAGAAGGTAATTCAGCCATTGTTGCAATGATGGGTATTTTAGTGGTTATTCATAATGTAAGGTATTTATCCGTATTTAATTAATGAAGTTAATTAATATGCATTATGGTAGTGAAATGGTTGCTCGTACCATAAGTGGTAGAGGATCATCATTGGATACAACAGAGTGAATTTACGTTCCTAAATAAATGGGGAATCCTGAATGTATATTGTCTAATATCTTTAGCATTAGTTGGATGTAGGGTAAGTCGGTAAACGTGCGTGTATCGTATGTCAGTTCTGTAGGTTCCCATGTCTGTCGGTAATGTAGTGATTTCTGGTGATTTTGTATAGTGGAAAGCATGAATAGGGTATATCGTCCGCTCGGACGTTACACTATCCTCTTCGGCTCCGTCCATATAATTCTTAGGTCCATGATGCCTACCCCTGAAAAACGTCCCCGTTTTCTGGGCTGTATATCTATAGCTACATAGGCCGTGTTCGGGGAGCGCGCTTAAAGCGCTTTAAAGCGCTGAAAATCAAGAGAGAGACGGAGCTTGGGGAAATCAAGAAGTGTGACAGAGACACAAGATTACTGACAGCGCTAAAAGCGACTCCCCGAACACGGCCATAATATAGCCTAAAGTTCGCTACGCCTCTAGTGGTACTACTTACAAGCTCAGGTCGTCATTAGTGATGGGCGATACAGTATCGATATTCTGAATATCGATACTTTTCCATCGATATATCGATATTTTGTATCGATATTTCATATGCCGATATTTGCAAGTATCGATACTCAACCCACAGATATCGAAGTTCGATACAACCGTTGTGTCACTCGTTGCGTTTAATGCGATTAGTATAAATTTTTATTGCGAAAAAAAAAAATTATATCTAAATAATAATATTATAGAATTCACTATGCATAACCAATGTCCTTATAACCTTCTGTGGAAAATCACATCCGAATAAAGAATTCATTTTGATTGTTTGTTCTTATTTCCATTGTAAGTATCGATACCGATGATATCGATACTTCGCTGCCGATATTCTATGTGTATCGATGCACTGAGCATCAATACGTATCGATACGAAATATCGATACAATTGGAAAATATCGCCATCACTAGTCGTCATGGGAACTGCAAACTTCAACTGTTATTAAAAATCAGCTGAGTTATAGCGGTTATAACGACAACAGAAAATATTCTAAATTTCAAGTTTTCATATTCAACAACCTTTATTATTGTATAAATAATTACAAAGATGAGTTGTTCGATTCCTGACTGGAATGTTGGGTACTTATCAACTCGAAATGATGATAAGCGAAGAGCTATCCGGAATAAAAGTTGATTCGCGGTTCCTAAGGTGAGCTTGAAACGCGCAATGATAATTATGACATTGAAGTCTGCATCGTTGGAACGCAACGAAATCCGAAAAAAAATAATTTAAATACATTAATTTACCAAAAATGATCCTGCTATGTTTGAAAAGTGAAAACGATTAGAAATAACTTTAAAATGTTAATAAACCTAGTAGGATCATTTTCATGCTATGTATATTTTTTTTTAATTTACGTTGAATTTCGTTGCGTTCCAACGATGCAAACTTCAATGTCATTGATAATTCTGATAAATATTTCAATTATACTCGGCGCGTTTATAGATAAATTAGTGTGCTTGAGTCATTTCCGTGATCTTGAGCTCATTTCTGTACATCGTTATATGTACAATTATTTTTCAAGTTTACTGAATAAATTCCCATTACAATTACTAGACTTGAGTTCTCATCCTGCTGCTTATGATTGTCATATCGTAATATTGGTCTTGTCACATACCTACGATGTTTAATAATTAATTAATTTTGAATAATAGCTTCAGTTGCAATTGAGTGATTGTGATATTATACAATTACATTTACTAGGCAATTGAGTTCCAATTCTCGTGCTTGTCTGTATTGTATTGTAATATTGGACTTGTCTCATATGTATTAGGTAAATAAATGAATAAACAAGCGGAGCACTAAATAATTTGCAAATTTTATTAACATATAATATAGTATTTCATACGGTACAAAATAAGTTCTTAATCACCTAGAATAACAAGCAACTCTTCCAAAAATGGAGAAGCGCTGTTCATCAGACGCACATGGGCAACATGTTTTTGAATTTTCAAGTCTGGCATCGCTGGACATCTTGTATACTATCCGACAGTACTGCCATCAATAATGATACATGAGAACTTTTATACTCACGTTTTGGATCACATTCCTATAGATTATATATTATGATCGGCAAATTACTACTGACAATATCTGTAAAAATGTATGTAACCGCCAAGATTTAGTGAAGGCACTTTAGCTATTGGATGAACTGAAATCGTGTCCGGGAGTGCAAATTAAAGGTCAGGCGATTAGGTACGTGTCATTTGAATTGTTACCTGCTTGTCGAAGTAGCTTTATTCGCTGTAATACATTTCTTGCTCAGGTCAGAATTGTGCACATCATACTTGCCGAATGAACCTCTCAGTGCGAAAGCCTTACTGAGGTCTCGATGTAATCACTCCCAAGAATACAGAAAATGTTGTTCAGATAATTTGCGTCGAAAAGTTTTAGATGTATTAAAAAAAAAAGCACGTACGAACCAAAGGTGTCGTTAAGTGCGTTGAACGCGAAAACCTGAGGCTGCAACGGAAGATACTGAACTTGAAGGCAGTTATGGAATCGGCCAAACAGAGGTGCACTGCAGCCCCTGAAGATGCTGTAGAGAGTGCAATTGTTTCTTTGCCTGAGCCCCAACATCAAGCCGTAAAGGCTTGCTTCGCTGCTTCAAAAGTGAAGAGTTCCAGTGGCAGACGCTATAAAATAAGTTGGGTGTACGAATGCTTGTTGTTGAGAATCAAGAGTCGTAAATTCTATGAGCATCGTCGATCCCATCAAATCTTAGCTCTGCCCTGTGCTGACACCCTGAATAAATATATTAGGCGAATGAATGGTTGTTACGGCTTCCAGCAAGTAATGTGTTCGACCTTCTGAAAAAAAAAGTCTATCGTTAAAACCAGAGGTATGGATGAAGCTGAAGTTCCTAACGTTATTGTAACACGAGATTTTAAAAACAAATGAGGCGCAATTCACTCCGCGCACACCTATACACTCTCGCCAAAGTAAGAATGTGTATTCGTGTACAGACATTCATTTTTTTCGGGAAACATGCCGATCCGGACTGATAGCATATATTCTAATCTTGAAAAATGATAACTGGTGAACGGAGAGTTGGATAATGCCGATACTTTGGCATTAATTTCTTTTTCTACTTCTATTTTTTTCTTTTTCTATTTTTTATTTTTTTTTTATTTTACTTTTATTTTTTATTTTTATTTTTTAACTGTGTTAAAAAGTTTCGTCGGTAGCCACCCTCAACACATCCCCTAACTCATTGAGTGATTGTTTGATTCGTTGTAAATTCGTGAAGAATGAAAAAAAGAATCGGTCACTTTTTCATTCACGCGGATCCGTTCTCCCCTTGACCTTCAAGCATAAAAAAAAAAGTTTCGTCAGAATCATCTCGTCGGAAGCCACCCTTAACACATTCCCTAACTCATTGAGTGATTATTTGATTCGTTCAAAATTCGTAAAAAATGAAAAAAAGAATTGGTCACTTCTTTAACACTGCGAATCCGCTTAACCCCTCCCCCTGAACTATCAAAAAAAGTTTAGTCAAAATCGGCTCGTCGGAAGCCACCCTTATCTCATCCCCTAAGTCATTGATTGATTATTTAATTCGTTCAAAATTCGTAAAAAATGCAAAAAAGAATTGGTCACTCTTTCATTGCGGCGAATCTGTTAAACCCTTGCCCATGAACTATGAAAAAAAGTTTCGTCGAAATCGGCTCGTCGGAAGCAACCGTTATCACATCCCCCAAGTCATTGATTGAGTATTTAATTCGTTCAAAATTCGTAAAAAATGAAAAAAATAATTGGTCACTCTTTCATTGCCGCGAATCTGTTAAACCCTTGCCCATGAACTATGAAAAAAAGTTTCGTCGAAATCGGCTCGTCGGAAGCCACCCTTATCTCATCCCCTAAGTCATTGATTGATTATTTAATTCCTTCAAAATTCGTAAAAAATGAAAAAAAGAATTGGTCACTTCTTTAACACTGCGAATCCGTTTAACCCCTCCCCCTGAACTATGAAAAAAAGTTTAGTCAAAATCGGCTCGTCGGAAGCCACCCTTATCTCATCCCTTAAGTCATTGATTGATTATTTAATTCGTTCAAAATTCGTAAAAAAGGAAAAAAAGAATTGGTCACTTCTTTAACACTGCGAATCCGTTTAACCCCTCCCCCTGAACTGTGAAAAAAAGTTTAGTCAAAATCGGCTCGTCGGAAGCCACCCTTATCTCATCCCCTAAGTCATTGATTGAGTATTTAATTCGTTCAAAATTCGTAAAAAATGAAAAAAAGAATTGGTCACTCTTTCATTGCCGCGAATCTATTAAACCCTTGCCCATGAACTATGAAAAAAAGTTTCGTCGAAATCGGCTCGTCGGAAGCAACCGTTATCACATCCCCCAAGTCATTGATTGAGTATTTAATTCGTTCAAAATTCGTAAAAAATGAAAAAAAGAATTGGTCACTTCTTTAACACTGCGAATCCGTTTAACCCCTCCCCCTGAACTATGAAAAAAAGTTTAGTCAAAATCGGCTCGTCGGAAGCCACCCTTATCTCATCCCCCAAGTCATTGATTGAGTATTTAATTCGTTCAAAATTTGTAAATAATGAAAAAAAGAATTGGTCACTTCTTTAACACTGCGAATCCGTTCAACCCCTCCCCCTGAACTATGAAAAAAAGTGTAGTCAAAATCGGCTCGTCGTAAGCCACCCTTATCTCATCCCCTAAGTCATTGAGTGACTTGTTAATTCGTTCAAAATTCGTAAAAAATGAAAAAAAAAATTGGTCACTCTTTCATCGCCGCGAATCTGTTAAACCCTTGCCCATGTACTATGAAAAAAAGTTTCGTCGAAATCGGGGCTCGTCGGAAGCCACTCTTAACACATTCCCTAAGTCATTGAGTGAATCAAAATTTTTTTTTTGATTTCAAAATTCGTGAAAAAAAAAAAAATAAAGAAAATAAAAACAAATCATTGGTCACTTCTTCACCGCATCGAATTCGTTTTCCATCCATCCCTTAACGATGAGAAAAAGTTTCGTCCTGAACGATTCGTCGGAAGTCATCCTCAACACTTTTCGCAGTCATTGAATGATTATTTAATTAGTGAGAAAATCGTAAAAAATAAAGATAAAAAAAAATAGTCATGCAATGTTTGGCTTTCATTTCATGTGTAATCTAGATTCATCCTGCATATCATTTCATGGATAGTCCTATCATCATTAGCTGAAAAAATATAGATATACTATAATACTTCGTGACGGGATAGTCACTGTGAGAACTTTAATGTTTGCAATGTTTCCGAAACCCTATTCAATTTCATTCCAGACATGGTCTGTCATTGGTTTATATATTGAATGTATTCAAAGTCCTCTTCAGTGCTTAATATTTTAAATCAAAGCAGTGAGGTGGGCAATTCCGGATATCTTGGCGTTAACATAGCGCCGACGTTCACTTTTAACGCCTGTGCTGTCGGTGCGTTTTCCCGCTACACCCGTTAACCTCCGCTGGCCACTACATGTTTTCACAATCAACAATTGCAGACGACGAAATCCTGACTCTGTGATAACGCTACCTACCGATCCTGCGACGAGAGTTTTTAGCGCCCGCCGTAACGCCAACGATTCGTTACGGGCTACGGCCGTAATTCCATTTGCTAGTTAGCGTCATCACAGTGTCGAGTTTTACTTGAGTTCAATTGTTGATTGTCGATAATAAATGTTGACGTTGCCTAGCGACCCTTAGTGATTGTTTGTTATACCATTTTTATGAACATCGTAGCATCGCCTCATTCTACGGTTTGCCTTCGAATCAGTGAGATGTGTAAGTACGAATTAATTATTTTATTCATAACATTTTCTTAGGCCTAATAACCGATACATGTACATATCAAATGTGGAACTGTGTTAGGGCATTTATCTACTTCTCAATTTTATACTCCAAAATAGAGTTAAATGATTATTATTATTGTCTATTTTCTTATTTGGCTGTGATTATATTTGTTTTACTTTTTTTTTTTATTCTTCAGTTCGGCAATATACATTTTGGAGTAAATTTCGATGCGTTAGAAATGTACGTTCTAAATAAATTCATGTTATGTGTGAAATAACCTTCTATGTATAATTGTTATATTTTTGTTATAGCTGATTCTGAAATTATCGCCGCTGCTAAAATGATCACCGAGGAAGATCAAAACGCGCGTCTTCCGCCTCACTTTTTTTCATAGTTCAGGGGAAGGGGTTGAACGGATTCGCAGTGTTAAAGAAGTGACCAATTCTTTTTTTCATTTTTTACGAATTTTAAACGAATTAAAAAGTCACTCAATGACTTAGGGGATGTGATAACGGTTGCTTCCGACGAGCCGATTTCGACGAAACTTTTTTTCATAGTTCATGGGCAAGGGTTTAACAGATTCGCGGCAATGAAAGAGTGACCAATTCTTTTTTTCATTTTTTACGAATTTTGAACGAATTAAAAAGTCACTCAATGACTTAGGGGATGTGATAACGGTTGCTTCCGACGAGCCGATTCCGACGAAACTTTTTTTCATAGTTCAGGGGGAGGGGTTGAACGGATTCGCAGTGTTAAAGAAGTGACCAATTCTTTTTTTCATTTTTTACGAATTTTGAACGAATTAAATACTCAATCAATGACTTGGGGGATGAGATAAGGGTGGCTTCCGACGAGCCGATTTCGATGAAACTTTTTTTCATAGTTCAGGGGGAGGGGTTGAACGGATTCGCAGTGTTAAAGAAGTGACCAATTCTTTTTTTCATTTTTTACGAATTTTGAACGAATTAAAAAGTCACTCAATGACTTAGGGGATGTGATAACGGTTGCTTCCGACAAGCCGATTTCGACGAAACTTTTTTTCATAGTTCAGGGGAAGGGGTTGAACGGATTCGCAGTGTTAAAGAAGTGACCAATTCTTTTTTTCATTTTTTACGAATTTTAAACGAATTAAAAAGTCACTCAATGACTTGGGGGATGTGATAACGGTTGCTTCCGACGAGCCGATTTCGACGAAACTTTTTTTCATAGTTCATGGGCAAGGGTTTAACAGATTCGCGGCAATGAAAGAGTGACCAATTCTTTTTTTCATTTTTTATGAATTTTGAACGAATTAAATACTCAATCAATGACTTGGGGGATGAGATAAGGGTGGCTTCCGACGAGCCGATTTTGACTAAACTTTTTTTCATAGTTCAGGGGGAGGGGTTGAACGGATTCGCAGTGTTAAAGAAGTGACCAATTCTTTTTTTCATTTTTTACGAATTTTGAACGAATTAAAAAGTCACTCAATGACTTAGGGGATGTGATAACGGTTGCTTCCGACGAGCCGATTCCGACGAAACTTTTTTTCATAGTTCAGGGGGAGGGGTTGAACGGATTCGCAGTGTTAAAGAAGTGACCAATTCTTTTTTTCATTTTTTACGAATTTTGAACGAATTAAATACTCAATCAATGACTTGGGGGATGAGATAAGGGTGGCTTCCGACGAGCCGATTTCGATGAAACTTTTTTTCATAGTTCAGGGGGAGGGGTTGAACGGATTCGCAGTGTTAAAGAAGTGACCAATTCTTTTTTTCATTTTTTACGAATTTTGAACGAATTAAAAAGTCACTCAATGACTTAGGGGATGTGATAACGGTTGCTTCCGACGAGCCGATTTCGACGAAACTTTTTTTCATAGTTCAGGGGAAGGGGTTGAACGGATTCGCAGTGTTAAAGAAGTGACCAATTCTTTTTTTCATTTTTTACGAATTTTAAACGAATTAAAAAGTCACTCAATGACTTGGGGGATGTGATAACGGTTGCTTCCGACGAGCCGATTTCGACGAAACTTTTTTTCATAGTTCATGGGCAAGGGTTTAACAGATTCGCGGCAATGAAAGAGTGACCAATTCTTTTTTTCATTTTTTATGAATTTTGAACGAATTAAATACTCAATCAATGACTTGGGGGATGAGATAAGGGTGGCTTCCGACGAGCCGATTTTGACTAAACTTTTTTTCATAGTTCAGGGGGAGGGGTTGAACGGATTCGCAGTGTTAAAGAAGTGACCAATTCTTTTTTTCATTTTTTACGAATTTTGAACGAATTAAATACTCAATCAATGACTTGGGGGATGAGATAAGGGTGGCTTCCGACGAGCCGATTTTGACTAAACTTTTTTTCATAGTTCAGGGGGAGGGGTTGAACGGATTCGCAGTGTTAAAGAAGTGACCAATTCTTTTTTTCATTTTTTACGAATTTTGAACGAATTAAATACTCAATCAATGACTTGGGGGATGAGATAAGGGTGGCTTCCGACGAGCCGATTTCGATGAAACTTTTTTTCATAGTTCAGGGGGAGGGGTTGAACGGATTCGCAGTGTTAAAGAAGTGACCAATTCTTTTTTTCATTTTTTACGAATTTTGAACGAATGAAAAAGTCACTCAATGACTTAGGGGATGTGATAACGGTTGCTTCCGACGAGCCGATTTCGACGAAACTTTTTTTCATAGTTCAGGGGAAGGGGTTGAACGGATTCGCAGTGTTAAAGAAGTGACCAATTCTTTTTTTCATTTTTTACGAATTTTAAACGAATTAAAAAGTCACTCAATGACTTAGGGGATGTGATAACGGTTGCTTCCGACGAGCCGATTTCGACGAAACTTTTTTTCATAGTTCATGGGCAAGGGTTTAACAGATTCGCGGCAATGAAAGAGTGACCAATTCTTTTTTTCATTTTTTACGAATTTTGAACGAATTAAAAAGTCACTCAATGACTTAGGGGATGTGATAACGGTTGCTTCCGACGAGCCGATTCCGACGAAACTTTTTTTCATAGTTCAGGGGGAGGGGTTGAACGGATTCGCAGTGTTAAAGAAGTGACCAATTCTTTTTTTCATTTTTTACGAATTTTGAACGAATTAAATACTCAATCAATGACTTGGGGGATGAGATAAGGGTGGCTTCCGACGAGCCGATTTCGATGAAACTTTTTTTCATAGTTCAGGGGGAGGGGTTGAACGGATTCGCAGTGTTAAAGAAGTGACCAATTCTTTTTTTCATTTTTTACGAATTTTGAACGAATTAAAAAGTCACTCAATGACTTAGGGGATGTGATAACGGTTGCTTCCGACAAGCCGATTTCGACGAAACTTTTTTTCATAGTTCAGGGGAAGGGGTTGAACGGATTCGCAGTGTTAAAGAAGTGACCAATTCTTTTTTTCATTTTTTACGAATTTTAAACGAATTAAAAAGTCACTCAATGACTTGGGGGATGTGATAACGGTTGCTTCCGACGAGCCGATTTCGACGAAACTTTTTTTCATAGTTCATGGGCAAGGGTTTAACAGATTCGCGGCAATGAAAGAGTGACCAATTCTTTTTTTCATTTTTTATGAATTTTGAACGAATTAAATACTCAATCAATGACTTGGGGGATGAGATAAGGGTGGCTTCCGACGAGCCGATTTTGACTAAACTTTTTTTCATAGTTCAGGGGGAGGGGTTGAACGGATTCGCAGTGTTAAAGAAGTGACCAATTCTTTTTTTCATTTTTTACGAATTTTGAACGAATTAAAAAGTCACTCAATGACTTAGGGGATGTGATAACGGTTGCTTCCGACGAGCCGATTCCGACGAAACTTTTTTTCATAGTTCAGGGGGAGGGGTTGAACGGATTCGCAGTGTTAAAGAAGTGACCAATTCTTTTTTTCATTTTTTACGAATTTTGAACGAATTAAATACTCAATCAATGACTTGGGGGATGAGATAAGGGTGGCTTCCGACGAGCCGATTTCGATGAAACTTTTTTTCATAGTTCAGGGGGAGGGGTTGAACGGATTCGCAGTGTTAAAGAAGTGACCAATTCTTTTTTTCATTTTTTACGAATTTTGAACGAATTAAAAAGTCACTCAATGACTTAGGGGATGTGATAACGGTTGCTTCCGACGAGCCGATTTCGACGAAACTTTTTTTCATAGTTCAGGGGAAGGGGTTGAACGGATTCGCAGTGTTAAAGAAGTGACCAATTCTTTTTTTCATTTTTTACGAATTTTAAACGAATTAAAAAGTCACTCAATGACTTGGGGGATGTGATAACGGTTGCTTCCGACGAGCCGATTTCGACGAAACTTTTTTTCATAGTTCATGGGCAAGGGTTTAACAGATTCGCGGCAATGAAAGAGTGACCAATTCTTTTTTTCATTTTTTATGAATTTTGAACGAATTAAATACTCAATCAATGACTTGGGGGATGAGATAAGGGTGGCTTCCGACGAGCCGATTTTGACTAAACTTTTTTTCATAGTTCAGGGGGAGGGGTTGAACGGATTCGCAGTGTTAAAGAAGTGACCAATTCTTTTTTTCATTTTTTACGAATTTTGAACGAATTAAATACTCAATCAATGACTTGGGGGATGAGATAAGGGTGGCTTCCGACGAGCCGATTTTGACTAAACTTTTTTTCATAGTTCAGGGGGAGGGGTTGAACGGATTCGCAGTGTTAAAGAAGTGACCAATTCTTTTTTTCATTTTTTACGAATTTTGAACGAATTAAATACTCAATCAATGACTTGGGGGATGAGATAAGGGTGGCTTCCGACGAGCCGATTTCGATGAAACTTTTTTTCATAGTTCAGGGGGAGGGGTTGAACGGATTCGCAGTGTTAAAGAAGTGACCAATTCTTTTTTTCATTTTTTACGAATTTTGAACGAATGAAAAAGTCACTCAATGACTTAGGGGATGTGATAACGGTTGCTTCCGACGAGCCGATTTCGACGAAACTTTTTTTCATAGTTCAGGGGAAGGGGTTGAACGGATTCGCAGTGTTAAAGAAGTGACCAATTCTTTTTTTCATTTTTTACGAATTTTAAACGAATTAAAAAGTCACTCAATGACTTAGGGGATGTGATAACGGTTGCTTCCGACGAGCCGATTTCGACGAAACTTTTTTTCATAGTTCATGGGCAAGGGTTTAACAGATTCGCGGCAATGAAAGAGTGACCAATTCTTTTTTTCATTTTTTACGAATTTTGAACGAATTAAATACTCAATCAATGACTTGGGGGATGAGATAAGGGTAGCTTCCGACGAGCCGATTTTGACTAAACTTTTTTTCATAGTTCAGGGGGAGGGGATGAACGGATTCGCAGTGTTAAAGAAGTGACCAATTTATTTTTTCATCATTTACGAATTTTGAACGAATTAAAAAGTCACTCAATGACTTAGGGGATGTGATAACGGTTGCTTCCGTCGAACCGATTTCGACGAAACTTTTTTTCATAGTTCAGGGGGAGGGGTTGAACGGATTCGCAGTGTTAAAGAAGTGACCAATTCTTTTTTTCATTTTTTACGAATTTTAAACGAATTAAAAAGTCACTCAATGACTTAGGGGATGTGATAACGGTTGCTTCCGACGAGCCGATTTCGACGAAACTTTTTTTCATAGTCCAGGGGGAGGGGTTTAATAGATTCGCGGCAATAAAAGAGTGACCAATTCTTTTTTTTATTTTTTACGAATTTTAAACGAATTAAAAAGTCACTCAATGACTTGGGGGATGTGATAACGGTTGCTTCCGACAAGCCGGTTTTGACGAAACTTTTTTTCATAGTTCATGGGCAAGGGTTTAACAGATTCGCGGCAATGAAAGAGTGACCAATTCTTTTTTTCATTTTTTACGAATTTTGAACGAATTAAATACTCAATCAATGACTTGGGGGATGAGATAAGGGTAGCTTCCGACGAGCCGATTTTGACTAAACTTTTTTTCATAGTTCAGGGGAAGGGGTTGAACGGATTCGCAGTGTTAAAGAAGTGACCAATTTATTTTTTCATCATTTACGAATTTTGAACGAATTAAAAAGTCACTCAATGACTTAGGGGATGTGATAACGGTTGCTTCCGACGAACCGATTTCGACGAAACTTTTTTTCATAGTTCAGGGGGAGGGGTTGAACGGATTCGCAGTGTTAAAGAAGTGACCAATTCTTTTTTTCATTTTTTACGAATTTTAAACGAATTAAAAAGTCACTCAATGACTTAGGGGATGTGATAACGGTTGCTTCCGACGAGCCGATTTCGACGAAACTTTTTTTCATAGTCCAGGGGGAGGGGTTTAATAGATTCGCGGCAATAAAAGAGTGACCAATTCTTTTTTTTATTTTTTACGAATTTTAAACGAATTAAAAAGTCACTCAATGACTTGGGGGATGTGATAACGGTTGCTTCCGACAAGCCGATTTTGACGAAACTTTTTTTCATAGTTCATGGGCAAGGGTTTAACAGATTCGCGGCAATGAAAGAGTGACCAATTCTTTTTTTCATTTTTTACGAATTTTGAACGAATTAAATACTCAATCAATGACTTGGGGGATGAGATAAGGGTAGCTTCCGACGAGCCGATTTTGACTAAACTTTTTTTCATAGTTCAGGGGGAGGGGATGAACGGATTCGCAGTGTTAAAGAAGTGACCAATTTATTTTTTCATCATTTACGAATTTTGAACGAATTAAAAAGTCACTCAATGACTTAGGGGATGTGATAACGGTTGCTTCCGACGAACCGATTTCGACGAAACTTTTTTTCATAGTTCATGGGCAAGGGTTTAACAGATTCGCGGCAATGAAAGAGTGACCAATTCTTTTTTTCATTTTTTACGAATTTTGAACGAATAAAATACTCAATCAATGACTTAGGGGATGAGATAAGGGTGGCTTGCGACGAGACGATTCCGACGAAACTTTTTTTTTCATACTTGAAAGTCAGCGGGAGAACGGATCGCGTGAATGAAAAAGTGACCGATTCTTTTTTTCATTCTTCACGAATTTACAACGAATCAAACAATCACTCAATGAGTTAGGGAATGTGTTAAGGTTGGCTTCCGACGAGCCGATTTCGACGAAACTTTTCAACACAGTTCAGGGGCAGGGGCTTAACAGATTCGCGGCAATGAATAAGTGACCAATTTTTTTTCACATTTTTATTTCGAATTTACAACGAATTGAATAATCACTGAATGACTTAGGGGATTTGTTAAGGGTGGCTTTCGACGAGTCGATCTTGACTCCAGGGGGTAGACCTTATTCGTCAGAAATAATGAAAAGAAATAGAAAAGAAATAGAAGTAGAAAAAGAAATAGAAATAAATGCCAAAGTATCGGCATTATCCAACTCTCCGTTCACCAGTTATCAATTTTCAAGATTAGAATATATGCTATCAGTCCGGATCGGCATGTTTCCCGAAAAAACTGAATGTCCGTACACGAATACACATTCTCACTTTGGTGAGAGTGTATAGGTGTGCGCGGAGTGAATTGCGCCTCATTTGTTTTTAAAATCTCGTGTTACAATAACGTTAGGAACTTCAGCTTCATAGGTATGGAGAGGTACGCTAAAAAAATGTTCATGCAGTATTATAATAGATGAGAGGATTGAAAGTATTTAAAATGTGGGATTGTAATTACATATGAAATAATCATGTAGGTACACTTTTGATCAATGAAATGAAGCTTACTGAAAGGCTTAGCTTCAATCGGCATACCATGACTGTCAATGGCTTTACTGATCTCGGAGACCATACACCTGTCGATCAGCAATCACAGAAAGGAGACCACGCTTTGGTGATGATTTTTCAGCCGTTCCGAGGATTGTGGATTCAATCATTGGCAGCTTTTTTCAACAGACGCTGCGCCACATCAAAAATTCTGCATCACCTAATCATGGAATGCATAATATTATTAGAAAAAGCAGGCTTCCACGTCGATGTAGTTACTACTGATGGTGCAACTTGGAATGGATCCATGTGGAAACTTTTTGGCATTAGCGAGGAGAATATCAGTTGCGAACACATGTTCGATGAGTCAAGAAGACTTTGGTTTCGCTCTGATTTTCCGCATCTGATGAAAACCTTACGGAATTTTGTGACAAAAAAATTCACAACATGGGTAGAAAATCAATATACATACCTATAGCGTTATTTAAACACAGTATCACATGTATCTTCGAATTATTTTATTTTTCAGACACCTAATGGCGATGTCCATTTGAAACACTGGGATGCTGTTATAACTAAAGACAATCCTTTGGGATTCAATTTAAAAGTCTGTCCTAAATCATCGCAAGGGGATGTCTGCCCAAAGAGATACCAAAAGATGAACGTTGCTCGGGCTTATCGGGTGTGAGTGATGCTCATGATTGTAAACTTTGCATCAGAATGTTCTTTGAATTGTATATACCAATGCGTAATAACATTTTTAGTTCTTCGGGAAACAAACTGCAGTAGGCATGCTAGTATACTAGGTTGACCATGAGGACTTGGTTTGCCTGCGCTCCTAGCGTCAGCCTAATAAACAATGTTCACGAGCTCATTGTAGCTATGAGTTCTAGAACACCTGCACAAGCCTTACGAAAAAATGGCGATGCAATAACGGTACTACATATTTTCTCACAAATAAAATGGTGTCTCTTTGCCAAAGATACTTTCTTGTTGCAATCCAAATGTAGTACTATTTATAGACATGTAATCGACCAATACGAGTACATAATTGAAGCAAGGCGAGGCATTTAGACCACGATGGAAAGTGTCTCAGAATCGTTCATTTTCAACCCACAACATTTTGACACAGCACATCCATTCATTCTTGGATTTCCTCAACAAGTGGGAAGTATTAGTAGGTGCAACGGAAAACGAACTTCTCTTTATGCCACAGAGTACTTGTTACGGACTCAAAATTTCCCTAAGAGCCACAATTGAAGTTTATGAATATCTTGCGTCGAATTACAATTACGAGTACCTCATGACTGCAAAACTGAATCAAGATTTCTTAGAGGTTATCTTGCACATCCTACTATCCTACCTTATCCTATATTGTGCTATTTTATTTAATTAAATTACCCTAACTTAGTCTATCTTATGCTATTTACTATTAACGTACTACCCTATTTTATTGTTTTATTTTAATAAATTACCCTAACTTAGTCTATCTTATGCTATTTACTATCAACGTACTACCTTATGTTATTCTATCCTATTATCCTGTCGTATCCTATCTCATGGTATCTTATTCCTAGTCGTAATTCGATGCTTTTATGCACTCCCGTCGAATTATAATATATTACAGAAATTTTTCGGGCTGATGCGAGGTGCATGTGGATCAAATGATCATCCTGATTCAAATATTTTTGCCCAGTTGTTCTTTCTCATCAGTACGTATTCCCTGGTAAACCCTCCCAGGGGAAGTAATATTGCAGGAGGTGAAATGCTGAACATGCTGCTGCAATCTCAAGACCTCACAGATTCAAACGTACGACTCAGCCAATTTCAGTCACATGTTGATGTCATGATTGACAATGGAGCCGCGACAGAAGATATCGCTGTAATTGCAGCAGCCGCAGCAGACCATGGTTATAAATTATAATGTTGCAAGATCTTCTGATTTCGTTACGTCGCTTATTTCTGGATATGTAGCTCGAAGGTCTAGTAGGCAGGGCTGGGTAAAATGGTATCTCGCATCTATTTAAAATGGAAAATGGAAAATGGTTGGAAAAAAGTATTTGAAATGGAAAATAGGTATTTGAAATGCAAAATGAAAAATAGGTATTTGAAATGGATAATTAAATGCAAAATAGTTTCTTTAAAATCATTATATTTTCCAACAACGAAATCTTAGTTCTTTACATCGACTCTCAACTTGCAAGATTTTTATAATGCGTTTGCCTTAAGGGGAATCCTACTGTAAAATTTTCAAAAAACAAAAACAATGTGTCTTCCTTCAAAAAATACTTTGAAGCGTCCAGAATCCTATGCAAAGGGTCCCATGTAGATATTCAGAGTGTTTTTTTGAGTTATAGCGTTTGTAGCGAAGGTAGGATTTGACACGCAGGTAGACAACCGAACTGGCCCGCATGGTAAATTAAACGCATTTTTCTCGAAACTGTTTTTAAAAATAGTGTACACGATATCTCAAGCTGTGATTGATGAATCGACTCAAAATTTGGTGCATATATTTAAAAGGAAACGTGTTTCGACGTGATGGACGGTTATGTCGATACGTTTTTTTTTGTAATATATATCAAAATCCCAGAATTGGAAAAAAAGTTCAGGAATTGTTTTCTGAGAACCTAAGAGGAAAAACAAAAAAAAAAACCTCCGTCATGTCATAGCTAATACCATGTAGGAGAGAGAGGTCATGAATAGGACGATTATTGAATGGGACAGTTGCGTGATAGGTACAAAAGAGACAACGCAAAATTTTTAACCAAACACCATGGGATGTCATTTGTTTCGCCGTTGTCGAATCCCGTGTGCTATTCAGTCTGAACGTGTTTGTTTCGACGGTAGATTACGATAAGGAGTCAACATCAAATAAAGTTACGGAGTGTAGGATGCCCCCTGCGTATGCGGTTCTATGCGGAGCGTATTCGGTTGAATCTGTAATGTATGCGCACATAAAAGTATGCTCGGGTTAAGGTCCTATCCGGAACGTACAAAAATTACATCAATTAAGGTGGTTCTTCACCTACAGTCCCACCAAACGTGGGTTCCAGAGCAGATTTTGAGTACTTCTCGATGGGGGAAAAATCTGAAAAAAATCAAGCATGTAGAAGATATTCGGGAGATTGATTTTGCATAATAATAATTCAAAAAAGTTATTAACAAATTGATGGAAAAAAAAAAACTGTTCAAGAAATTAGCCGATGACCCAACTTTTTTGTTAGGTGAAAATTATTTTTTAATTTTTCTGAATACGTATGAATTTTTTCAGAATTTTGTTAAATCTTTAAAAACCTGGAGAATGTTAGTCACCAGTTTGACTACCTGGACAACGGAAACTAAGTGGCGAAAGTCCTGGAGGACGGAAATCAACAACCCGATGACAAAGAGAGCGAAAACTACGAAGCGGACGACCTGAGTAACGTAAGTCATCAGTTTGACCACCTGGACAACGCAAACTACGTGGCTCAAGTCCTGGAGCACGGAAATCACTAGCCTGACGACCTGGATAACGAACGCTAGGAAGCAAAAGAAATGGGGAATGTAAGTCACAAGTTTGACCACCTGGACAAGGTCAACCACGGGGCGAAAGTCCTGGAGTACGGAAATCACTAGCCTGACGACCTGGATAACGAACGCTACGAAGCAACAGACCTGGGGAATGTAAGTCACTAGGTTGACCACCTGGACAACGTCAACTACGGGGTGAAACAACGTAGGGCACGAGAATGACCGACCGGACGACGTAAAGACTAAAAATTACGAAATAATCAACCAAAATTTCGGGCAGAGTTCATACGACGCGGGCACTATTAGTTTGACAGGATTGCTACGAGACTGAGCACGTCACATTACGGCCGTCTTATTGGGTGGACTAAACCTTCTATAACTCAGGAACGACCGCTCCCTCGAAGTTTTTGACAAGAAACTTTATTCTTAGATTTCGACAAGGAATCTGCACGTGAAATCTTTTCCGCAACTTGGGAATCATGCTGTAGAGCCGTATACATCACTGAGCTCAAGTTTTCGGTCCCGAATATATTCCTGATAGGGACGGACTGAGCGCCGCGTGGGACTCTGATATTATATAAAATGCACGATCGCAACCAGATAGGGACGGGTGTAGTCCCGTGACGGACTTTAAAATATTTGAGACGCGATATATTTTGATGACGAACGCTGACCGTATAGAATCGTATACATCACCGAGCTTAGGTTTTTGGGCCCGAACATAATCCGGATAGGTCCTCCAGCGGCCCGAGTACATTTTGTCAATGCGATAGGATGCGGATAGAACCGTATGAATTGGTGTCGGACATAAATACTGAATTCTATACGAAATTCTATACGTTCCTATAAAATCCTATACGGCATTTTAACCAGGGCTATAAAGGCCAACGCGCACTATGCGGAACCGAAGCGATCGGAAGTTTTCATTAACATGCTTTCTTAGGAGTGTGCGTGCATACTTTCATAAAAAACAGAAGCAAAGCATGTTAATGAAAACTTCCGATCGCTTCGCTTCGCTTCCGCGTAGTGCGCGTTGGCCATAATGTTTCGATCACTGATTTTGTGAAGATGTTCGATCATTTGATATATTCACTGCATTTTACCCAATTACGTGCTATTATTGAATGGGACATGCAAAAAGTGGATTTGTAATGAATATAATGGCGCTGGTAGGAAGATATTCTACGAGTGTGAAGCTTGCGAGGATGCGAATTAATCGATTACCAGAGAGATCTGTGGTAAATTCCACTCAAAGTGATTTTTGAGCCAACGTTATTAGCATAAATACTAGGGTGGGTTGAAAAAAAAAAAAATTTCTTAGCCTGGGGGTAGAATTTGTAGCTTATAAAAAAAGAAAATTTTTCCATAAAAAAAAAATTTTTTTACTCAACGCTTTGAGGTAGCCCACTCGTGTTTTAAATAAATATTTAATCAAATGGGGTAGTTCCAACGGGAAATTCTTTTTTTCGTCCGAAATCGTGGAAAACATGTCCAAATTGTAGAATGTGATTTTTTTTACTCAACTTTTTTTTTTTATTTTTATTTTTTTATTTATTTAAAACACGAGTGGGCTACCTCAAAGCGTTGAGTAAAAATATTTTTTTTTTATGGAAAAATTTTCTTTTTTTATAAGCTACAAATTCTACCCCCAGGCTAAGAAAATTTTTTTTTTTCAACCCACCCTAATAAATACATCCGTCCCATTTAATATTTATAGCGTCCCATTCAAGCATCACTTCTCCAATGAATGGGGCATGTGTGATCTCATGTATACATAGGTTTTACGACTCTATGAAAAAAGAAATTATATTTTGATGTCCCTAACTTCATTTATAAAGAGCCAGAGTTGACTGTGTTATGCGCCATCTCCACGCGCTGTTTAACTGGGTCTGTTTTTCCAATCCCAGCTCGAGCCTGACTCTAATGATTGATAAAACTTGAATTAAACGAATATATTAACCCGGAATTTGGAATAGTCTTTACACTGATTCTAAGATATAATAGAAGGAAACGGTTTGGATTTGAATTGAATGATTGTTCTTAGAACTACTTATATCCAGGAGGATATAAGGCGTGAGGCAAAGTTTATTATAGTCTGATTGTGTCTCTGCACTGAATCTATACCTTAAGTAGAGATGTTAGATTGACGAAAACGAATCACTAAGTTATTAGATTAAATCGCGTTTTAACTGAATTTATTGACAAGTACTGAGTCCTTTGGGTCGACACTTATAAAAGATTGAACACCAACTCTTGGCTCTAATTAGCACACGGATCTTTACAGCCACGCGTCTCGCGATTTGACGGAAGAAAGATCACTAAATCGAATATATTAAAGTAATATATTTCAAAGTATTGAACGATGTTCTAAAATACTTAAATCTTGAAGAGATTTAATGTAAGTCTAAACGGATCACTAGACTTCTAGATTATATCACGTTTGTATGAATTGATTAACGGGTACAGAGTCCTTTATGCTACCACTTTACTTTAAAGAAAGAAAAGATTGAACATAACTCGTGGCTCGATTATTGCACACGGATCCTTACATCCACGCACTTCGCGACTTGACAGATGAAAGACGCTAGTTCAAGTTCAAAGGCGACGAGGTGCACGCGGTTGCAACAATGTACTTGCAGTTAGGCGCAGGAGCGGGGCCTGGTGACGTTATGCGGTCCCATGTTACTCCATACCTCACATATAGTCTCACTCATATTAACTTAGTTCTCCCTATTCTTCTAAAAGGAGAGAGAGAGATAGAAACTAATTTACGTACACTGAGAAACTTTTCCTGGTAAAGATTCCAATAACTGCGAGTAAAACTGGGATATATCTGCTGATTCGGCAATATTTCTTACAGTACCGGGAAAATCTATTATTTGGATAATGCATTCTGACATTCTGTGATAGTAACAAGTAATAAGCGGATAGAAAAAATTACTGTCCGCGTATAGGAAAACGGAGAGTAGTAAAAGATGGCATAGATATTAGTAGGTATTTCTAGAGGGATTGGATAATAGACTAGTCAAATAAGACGTTTTGCTACACACGTTAGAATGATTACCAGCGAGTATGGTAAATTTCGTCGCCGCGAATCGACGAACAAGTTCGGAGGGTCTCACGTCGTCGATAGATGGCGAGATATCAGAATATTTCTCTCATTTGTGCCAGATGGTTATATCCGTTTGTATATAAGGAAAGCTAGAAACCACACTATAACATGTATCTGCAATGCGTCCGGAATTGCGAGCGTTGAGTTGAGGTTATGTTGAGTAGGTGAAGTTAGGCTAGAAGTTTAAGACAACGACTAGATTGCCGTAACAATTGCGCCAACCCCTAGAGTGCGGACGAACACACACATGTAACAAACTCTGAACAACAATGACCACACAACAGTAAAGCTACACAATGTAAGATCCAGGAACTGCCGAACCGCCTATCACCTCCTTCCAGCTTTTTAATTTTTGACATGGAATTTTTCCTGAAATGACTGGTAAAATTTCCAAGTCAGTATGGTAAATTCCATTGCGCCGCGATCACGACTTTACCATACTGACTTGAAAGAGGTACTGCTCGTTTTAGGTATAAGTATAAGATTCGCTATACTTATTACCATCCTAACTAGTAAACTTTCTCATTTGTAAAAGAGTTTGTACAAATATCTTGGGTTATATTCCAATAATGATAGTAGCTTACAGGTTTACTAGGCAAACTAGTAATAAGTGCTAAAATGCCGATATATCCCAAAATTGCATCGAAAATAGTAAATTCTGGTAAGAATTTTAAGAAATATTACTAGGAAAAGTCTCTCCGTGTACTAATAAGGTAGTGTGATGATGAGGGGTCAGCAATACTGGGTGCTCCAGCGCTGCTTCGCTCTCATCGACACCTACGTGACTTATAAGCCATTTCAAGAAGGAATAAATATTAGTTACAATTTAATATTATGTTTCTACTGCGACTCGCTCTTGGGCTCTAAATCACGTTTTGAAGTAAACGAGAGCTCTACTGCTCGCTGTTTAGAAATGAAATTAATATTTATTCGGTTTCAAAAATATGATAGGAGAATGAAAGAATTAATTATAACAGAAAGAGAGAATTAATGAAATTAGTGAATTAATGAAAAAGATTTTTAGAGATTTAGGTATATTGAAAGTTGCGCACGTAACACATTGATTGATCGCGCACGGAAAACATCAGCCGACGCGAAGAAGAATAACGTGTGAAACCTTGAACATTTTTTCATGACAATTTTTACACATACTCATCAAGATGTACCTAAAAACATATAAAAAAGTTGATAATATTGCATTCGTAGTTTTTCCGAAATAAATTCCCAAAAATTAAATAAATTCCAAAAAACGTAGCATCATTCATGCTACGCCATTTACCATTTAGCATTTTATATACCTATGGCTAAATAGGTTGAGTTCACCATTTTAAATACAAAATGAAAATGCTTTCGGAAATACCATTTAAAATGAAAATGCAAAATGCCATTTTACATTTCAAATGCATATTTTAAATGGAACCATTTCAAATGCATATTTTAAATGGAACCATTTCAAATGTTACCCAGCCGTGCTAGTAGGTTTACACAATGCTCAGCTTGTTTAGACGCTTTGAAAAGTTAGCATTCTTTACCACGAAACAAAATGATAGATGTTGCAAGCAAAGGTTATTTACTTCGCCCATCTGAGATGCTCTTTCGGGTGGAGGTCGAAAAACCGAAAGACCAAGATTCATAATGACCGAAATTCCGAAAATCGGATACCCGAATACCATTACTGCCGCAGAACACTCTTACGGGAAAAAACCCTCAAATTTAAGGGGTAAATTCGCACCCCTAAAGTTTTGGGGGTTTACCATGAAAACTTAGGGCTTACCCCGTACTTGGGGGTAAAATTTGAGGCCAAACCCTGAGTTTTCATCCCTGCTCAAAATCCCGGACTGAAATCGACAGGAGCGGATAGCTTTTCGGACAAGTTTCCAGATAAGACCAGATCGCGTATCTGTCTGTCTGTGGTCTGTACCTATCGGGTCGAAAATTCCTGTCTGGATTCTGCGCGAGCCTTGTCTGCATTCAATCCGGCTCGGAAAATCCGCGACGGGGTAACTTATCCGGACCAATCGGCATTTTGTCGGTTGACGAAATTAATCTGGTTTTTAGACTAGTTTTGTCTGGACTGTTTCTGGAACAAGCGCATCACCTATTCGGAAGTTCATTCGGTTGGATGCGCATCGTATTCGGCGGTTTAAACGATCTGTTTCGTATCGTTCTGTCCGCATTTCATGCGGAATCTTTGATCCGCCCCGTGCGGTCCCGTCCGTCACTCAAATCGGTTTTGGAACTGTGTACGTATCTATTCGGTTTGGGTCCCGCAAATCATAACGTGATTATTTACATCAAATTTTCCAAGTTGGAATCGAAGCTCTTTCCGTACCTATCCGGTTTCGTTCCCGCCAATCATAACGTGATTATTTACATCAAATTTTCCAAGTTGGAATCGGAGCTCTGTCCGCACCTGTTCGGTTTTGATCCCGCAAATCATAACGCGATTATTCACATCAAATTTTCCAAGTTGGAATCGGGGCTCTATCCGTATACCTATCCGGTTTCGGTCCCGCGAATCATAATGTGATTATCAATACAGCTAATATTCTAAGTTGGAATTGGGGCTCTATCCGATTTCGTGCCGTAATCAATTGATAATCACGTTATGATTTGCGGGACCGAAACCGGATAGATACGGACAGAGCCCCGATTCCAACTTTGAAGATTTGATGTAAATATAATCACGTTATGATTTGCGGGACCGAAACCGCATAGATACGGACAGAGCCCGGATTCCAACTTTGAAGATTTGATGTAAATTTAATCACGTTATGATTTGCGGGACCAAACCCGGATAGATACGGACAGAGCCCCGATTCCAACTTTGAAGATTTGATGTAAATATAATCACGTTATGATTTGCGTGACCGAAACCGGATAGATACGGACAAAGATTTCCAAAGTTGGAATCGGGGCTCTGTCCGTACCTATCCGGTTTCCATGTAATGCACATTACTTCAACATTTTCTCGTAAGGCGGCGACCACCGCTCTCAATATTCTCGCGAGTACCACTAATAGAAGTTGGTGAGTATATATAGAGGCGGAAAATATCATCTATAAGCATCGCCTAAGTCCTGTACTGGTTATGTGTACATACAGTGCGTATTCGTGGATGCGGGTCACTTGATGATGCTTAAGGTAGTAGTCTCGCTGCAATCGTTATTAGATTAATCCTTGATTTTGAAATATATATGAGTTCATGTGATGAACTTTCATATAAACCTAAGTATTTGGTACCTTACCGGAGATTTCAAGAAGTAATGTTACGTCGAAAATGGAAAAATTACCTCGGCGTCTTATGGGAAAACTGTTCCGCCAACATTGTGATTGCCGAATTCATCCCCCTGTTGATTAGATAACGTTAATAATAATGTTACTACTTGTGAATTAGATTCTGAGGATTCCAACGCGACTATAAAAGTATATGGTCACCGAATTATTCGAAGAGAACGTTTAAGATATTCATGATAAAATGTTAGTAAATAGCAGAAAATCGACCGCCGTGAAGTAGTTGATCATAATCTATCGACTGCCATGAAGTAGTTGATCATAATTTGCCGATCATAACCAAATCAAATCAGCAGTAGTAAATTATTTATAATCATAAATCATAAAATTCGAATTTGTATCCGTGAAGTTTAAATCGACCAAAGACTTATGCAATACAGAAAATACAGAAAACCTTTTTTATCATTCTGTTTTATTTCGACGATTGATAAGCGGTCATTTGACCACAACGTAGCGAGACTACTACCTTAACAATGAATCCACAATGAATTGAACACAGGTCATTCAACAAGTTGTTGACCCGCATGCACGAATACTCACTGTATAAGTATGTCTGTTGTCGATATATGTTGCGCCCCCTGAAGCACTGATACTTGAGAAGGAAAAAAAAAGAAAAAAGAAAAAACGAAAAAAAAAAAGCTTCAATTTTTTGCAAATGGATCCGGATAGAACCATCCCGAGTCGAAATTTAACGCCTCATTAGAACCTCAAAATTTTACCGTTGGGAGGTTTTTGAGGGTCTAGAGAGGTTTATTTTGTATGGGAATTGAAACCCTCTTTAGCGCCTAAAACTCGTAGTTACCAGACAAATGCAGCATTTTAGGGTCAATTGAGGATCTCACGAGAACCTCGCAAAACCCTCACTGCGCCCTGCCGCGTAGCGGTGCACGGCTGCATGGTGATCGGACTTTATGAGTATCAAAATAGGCGCTAAATTATTATTACGGATTGAGAAGAGGTTCATTTGTGCGCTATGAGTACTCAAGCGGGCGCTGAATTTCGACTACAGAGTTGTAGATTGATAATAGGAGTTTGAGGTCTAAACAGGATCTGTAGAGACGTTATGAGTTGGATGCTATGAGTATCAAAGCAGGCGCTAAATTTCGACTACGGAGGACTGGTAGGTTCAAAATAGGAGTTTAAGGTCTAAATAAGATCTAGAGACGTTGAGTTGGATGCTATGAGTATCAAAGTAGGCGCTAAATTTCGACTCTTGAGGACTTGTAGGTTCAAAATAAGAGTTTGAGGTCTAAATAGGATCTAGAGAGGTTGAGTTGGATGCTATGAGTATTAAAGTAGGCGCTAAATTTCGACTCGGGATACAGGAAAAATGCCTAGGGCGGGGTTACTTTGCTGATAGAACCCGATAGGAAGCCTATCTGTATGTTCGCGAAAATGGCAGGATAGGTCCCGCATAGCACCAGATAAGGACACGACCGGAATCCCGGACAGATTCCGGACAAGCCCGGAGGTCTATCGGACCCAAATTACGTATAAAACTGGACACACTGCCGATTCAGTTTCTATCCGGCTGTTTAAGCAGGGCGTTTCCCGTGCGCGTACTTTACGGATTCAACCGAATTGGAATGCTGACACGAGAAAATATTTGACCGTCAAAATTCCGGACAGGACCAGAAGTTTCCAGGTACACAAAAACCAGAACTCGGACGTATACAGGCGGATATAATGCCGCCTGTCCGGTTTTCTGTCTGGGATTTTGAGCAGGGATGGTAAATCCCCAAAACTTTAGGGGTGCGAATTTACCCCTTAAATTTGAGGGTTTTTTCTCGTAAGGGCAGTCATCATATAGTCCAGTCACCTTAGGGGTTTCACCTCGGAATAAAACGGAATAAGCTGAATTTTTGTAAGAACCTTCATTTTGGCATTCTAAATGTTGTTTCAAAAGTCTCATAAGGTCACCTGTGGCCGTCCTTAGATATTCAAGGTCAAAGGTCGCAAAAATCAGTTTTTTTAAAATATCTCCCTTCCTGTACCTCAAATCGTTTTTGCATTTCATATAAAAATTGTAGAGCGTAAAATTCTCTACAAATTTTGTCTGAAGCAATTTTTTATACACTGAACAGTTTTTAAGATAGAGGGCGGTGAGTGCGGGGCGCTCAGCCATACATGCCAAATGATCAATTGCGACTTCGATGTTTTAGCGGTCTGAAAGCTGCGTTGCTTTCATCCCTTGGGAAGAAAGCAATTCAGATTTCAGATCGCTAATGTTAGATTCATATTTATTTTCATAATTCTAACCTCAAAATCGCAACTTCGTCACAAGTAACGATCATTATTTGTCATCAGCAGGGCCCGGATCTCGGTGCTCTAAAAACAATATGACAGTCTAGCTAGCAGCGAGTGGATTGCTGAGAAGGCATATACTGTCACTTATATTATATATAAGTGATTCTATAATATATATATACATCGCGTTACTAATGCCATAAGATCGTAAGCGACATTATACGACCTTTTGGTCTTCTTAAAACCAGAAGGCCGTATAATTTTTTTTTCATGCCATTCGCCTAAAAATGCACAAACCCGTGTAGAAAATTGTTGGGGCGTCCCAATTAGAAAAGAGGCCCTTTCTGGGCGTCAACAGGGCATCCACTATAAAGGCATCCTCACTGTTGCCTCACTGGGGCATAGGTAGGGTTTATTTTGGCATCCAAGTTAATTTTGTTTAGGCTCGCCCAATCTGTGCCAACGTTGGCCCAAGTCGGGGCTTAGCTAGGCATCCAGTCTCATTCTATCGAGGCTTGCCCAACTTGTGCCAAACTTGGGCCAAGTCGGGGGTTAATTAGGCATTCGGACTCATTTTGTCAACGCTTGCCTAACCTGTCCCAAACTTGGGCCAAGTCGGGGTTTAGCCAGGCATTCAGACTCATTTTGTCCAGGCTTGCCCAATCTGTGCCAACGTTGCGCCAAGTCGGAGTTTAGCCAGGCATTCGGACTCATTTTGTCCAGGCTTGCCCAATCTGTGCCAACGTTGGGCCAAGTCGGAGTTTAGCCAGGCATTCGGACTCATCTTGTCCAGGCTTGCCTAACCTGTCCCAAAGTTGGGCCAAGTCGGGGTTTAGCCAAACATTCAGACTCATTATGTCCAGGCTTACCCAATCTGTGCCAAACTTGGGCCAAGTCGGGGGTTAATTAGGCATTCAGACTCATTTTGTCCAGGCTTGCCTAACCTGTCCCAAACTTGGGCCAAGTCGG
Organism: Tenthredo mesomela; assembly: GCA_943736025.1. Classification (NCBI taxonomy): domain Eukaryota; kingdom Metazoa; phylum Arthropoda; class Insecta; order Hymenoptera; family Tenthredinidae; genus Tenthredo; species Tenthredo mesomela. The sequence continues at coordinate 39,133,419 of OX031013.1, forward strand.
CGTTTAGCCAGGCATTCAGACTCATTTTGTCCAGGCTTGCCCAATCTGTGCCAACGTTGCGCCAAGTCGGAGTTAAGCCAGGCATTCGGAGTCATTTTGTCCAGGCTTGCCCAATCTGTGCCAACGTTGGGCCAAGTCGGAGTTTAGCCAGGCATTCGAACTCATCTTGTCCAGGCTTGCCTAACCTGTCCCAAAGTTGGGCCAAGTCGGGGTTTAGTCAAACATTCAGACTCATTATGTCCAGGCTTGCCTAATCTGTGCCAAACTTGGGCCAAGTCGGGGGTTAATTAGGCATTCGGTCAACCATATCAGACGCCATCTATCACGGCGCGGTCAACTTACAGTAAACGCCATTCTGTCTAAAAATCTTTCTCGCTAACAAAGTAACTACGGAAATTAACTAGTCAGGCAATAGAATAGCATTTAATCTGAGAAAAAATTATCTCTCTGGATATAGCAGAGTCGGGGGTGTAGCCAGGCATTCAGACTCATTTTGTCAAGGCTTGTCTAATTTTTGCCAAAATTGGTTAATTGGGCATTTGGACTCATTTTGTCTGGGCTTGCCTGACTTGTGCCGAGCTTGGGCCAAGCCGGGGGTTTATTAGGCATTTGCGCTGATTGTTTCCAGGCTTGCCTAACCTCTGCCAAAGTTGGCCCGAGTCAGGGTTTATCCAGGCTCGCAGGATAATTTTAAAACCAATATTGGCCCAAACTCGGTATCCCATAATGGCCCACCTTTTATACCCAATGTTGCTCCAAGTTTGGACAGCCCATATATATTATATATATCCCGTGTAGAAATTTTTGTTGGGCGCAAACAGGGGCCAAGTTAATTTGGCTCGATATTATTCAGGCCCAAGTAAGGTCACCTGTATTGGGCCAATGTTGGATTGTCCCACGTATTTAATTCGGCCCCATATGCGTGGTCAAACTGGGGCCAATTTGAACAGCCAGTAGGGCCCAAAGTGGACACCGTATATGGGGCCACAACAAAAACGCGGGACAAATCGATATAGGCCCAATATTGGTGACCAAACTTGGGCCTATACATTATTGTGGAAAATTAACTTGGCCCTTATTGGCGCCCGGGGAAAATTTCTACACGGGAATATGAATAAATCCATCAAAATGTTGAATATCGAAAAATTTATTTCGATACGACCTTCTGGCTTTAGTTTTGAGAGAAAATCGGGGAAGATAAAGCCAGATCGTATCGACCAAAATGTGAGCAATAACATTATCCACGAGAACAACATAAATTGCAAGTGACAGTAGATAAAATAGAGCATAAACATGAATTTTGGTGGAGGCTTTAGTTTTACGAAAAAATCACGCCAACTAAAGCCAGAGGTCATATCCGCAATTTTTTTTTTTTTTTTTTGAATCGTCTGGAAATTGACGAAAACGCGTATTTCCATTGAAATTCTCAAACAAAAAAAAAAAAAAACAATTTTTGGCGGATACGACCTTCTGGCTTTATTTTTGAGAGAAAATCAGGAAAGATATAGCCAGAAGATCGTATCGACCGTAATTTTAGTTTTTCCTGTTCTCTCGGTTACGATCATCATTGGTTATTTTCCGTAGAAAATGTAATTCCGAAGATTCTCAAAAATTAAAATAGAATAGAAATTATTTTTATTCTTTAATAAAAAAAATTGTAAATTTTGTTTTGTCATTTTGAAAAAGTGCTTATTTCATCAGATTTTTTTTTCACTGCACTAATTCGTTTCTGTTCGTGAATAACGTAATTTCTGAAATTTTAATATTATTTATTTTAATATAATTTCTGAAATAAAAATGAAGAATAAAAACGAAAAAATAAAAATAAAAAAAAATAAAAGTAAATAAATAAAAATAATAATAATAACAAGAAAAAAAAAAAAAAAGCCAGAAAGTTGTATCGACAAAATTTCAAAAATTACGTTATTCACGAACAGAAACGAATTAGTGGCGGTGAAAGAAAAATCTGATGAAATAAACACTTCTTCAGAATAAAAAAAAATTTTGCAATTCTTTTGATTGAAGAATAAAAATTTCTATTTCTATTTAATTTTCATTTTAATTTTTGAGAATCTTCGGAATCACATTTTCTACGAAAAATAACCAGTTAGAAGTGATCGTAAGCGAGAAAACAGGAAAAATTAAAATTTTGGTCGATACGACCTTCTGGCTTTAGTTTTCGTGATTTTTTCGTTAAACTAAAGCCAAGGTCGTATCGACCAAGATTCATGTTTTACGCTCTATTTTATCTAGTATCACTTCCAATTTATATTTTTTTATAACGCATGCATGAAAAAGTTGCTTGTTTGGGGCTCTGGAGCGGTTATATTGTGGCACTTTTCTGACGTTTGAGTAGGCGATGCCAACATGAAACAATATTGCATGCCAAACGTGCGCACTGCGTTTTGCGCACATCGAGCGTGCACAACATGATTCTTGTTACGCACGGCGTCCGAACAAGAGCATTTTATAATCATTCATCCCTGTCGACGCGATACTCCGTGCATACTGCTGAATCGATTCGATGTTTTTGGTATGGTTGTTTACATTGACAACAGAGCCCCACAAGCAATTTTTTTCATGCATTTGTTATAAAAAATAGCGTTCGATACTCCCGCGAAGTGAGGCGTTTAGGGTTGTCCGATGTCTTCAGCACTCACCTTCGTCTCGGCTGCGCCTCGACTACGGTTCGTGCTGAAAACATCGGACACACCTATAAACGCCTCACATTTCGCGCTCGTATCGAAATCTACTATTTTCGTGGATAATGTTATTTCTCACATTTTGCTCGATACGACCTTCTGGCTTTATCTTTTCTGATTTTCTCTCAAAACTAAAGCCAGAGGATCATATCGACCAAAATTTTCGATTTTCAAAATTTTTATGGATTTATTCATATTTGTGAATTTTTAGGCGAATGGCATAACAAAAAAATTATACGACCTTTTGGTTTTAAGAAGACCAAAAAGTCGTATAATGTCGCTTACGACCTTATGGCATTAGTAACGCGATATACATATATTATAAATCACCTATATATAATATATAAGTGACGCAGTCTACGCCTTCTCAGCAATTCACTCGCTGCTAGCTAGACTGTCATATTGTTTTTAGAGCACCGAAATCCGGGCCCTGGTCATCAGGATTGCCGAGAAATCGCGACGAAGTTGCGATTTTGAGGTTAGAATTATGAAAAGTTAATTAACACATGTGAATGAATTTGTCGATGAATGAATAATTTATTGGTTCAGTATAACTATAAACTATATAAACTTATCTCAAACGGAACTTGAGTAAAAATAATAAACTTGAACGACACCCAATTCGACGAATGCCGTTCAAAAGGATAAGTAACCAAAAGGTTGATGGATATCAATCTTCGGAATTTTAGAATAATTACCTTATTCATTTTTCCGATGCCCATTTATACTATTTTGAACTAAATTAACTGGTGAAAAGCGGCAAAATTTAGACCAGACGTTGGGTTAAAGTAACAGCACCACTGAAACAGCGCGCTATTTTCAGAATCTCAGAATGCGAGTCAGGATGCGTATAAGATAGGCGTAAAAATGTAGATTAATTATGATAAATTCTTGCCTTTTTTAACAGCCATCTTTTCGCTCCGTCTGCAAGCACACGTCTGCTAAGCTACTTTTGAATCCTTTCTAACCGTTTTTTTTTTCCACCAATAAAACAGACATATTTCAGAAAATTCAGAAAATTTATTTAACATCAGTTACAAGACAGAGTGTTACAATTAGTGATATAATGACATAAAAGTAACCTACAGAGGTGGATCATTTACAGATGAAGCGACCTGTACACGCAGGCGCGGTTTGAAGGCTTTTGAGCGAGCTCCGACAACTCCTCGATCGGAAGAGCGCCTCTAGCGCCCCAGTTGTAATGCTGTAAACTCTCGATGGCGGAAAATTACAAACTGGAAGGCTCAGGACTGGCGTCAATAAAATCGATGTCGGAGGAAGTCGTTCCCTTCCGACGATTTGATTTCGGCGAAGCGTTGATTCGAGCCTTCCCACTTGCTGTCGAAACGCTCAGCCGACTTCCAGTTTTCGTTTGATGTTTGGGTCTACGAGAAATATAATTATCAGCGTAATATAGTCTTAAATCTTCGCAAGAGTATGCTAATAACTTATAGTTAAGTAGGGGGATGGGAGCACATATAACAAAACAGTTTTCCCCCTATAGGTGGAGAAGACCAATACTGTTTAAAAGAAGCGTATGTTTCGGTAAATCGGTCCGCTGTTCTTCACGGCGGTTTCATGGAGGAAATTCAACGTAATTTTCATGGCCAAAACTCAAAAGCTCAATACATTTGATTCAACACGTGACTCGTAAGGATTTCCTTTTCGTGGAAGTGAATGGACTCACAAAAACTAACGGAAGATGTTTTGAATATGAAGTTTCAACATGTCGCGTTCTGTTTATGTTTATTTATCTTCATCAACCTCGCGATTTTATCAAGAAATGTAAACAATGATCCCGGTCTAGAAGTTCTAGATTGCTGAAATTTTAAACTTCTGAATTTTTGGGCAGAAGCATTTCATTTTTAGACCATTGGGGCAGTTTTCCGGCGTTGGCTACAATCTCTCCGGGGCACTTGTATAATCAACCAAACGGCTTCTGTGAAGTGATCCCTGAATGAAGTGAAGTGTTTAAAAAATTACATGCGCATAGTGAATAGTAAGAATCTGTAATAGAGTCATCATTTTATCTCGATTATCATATCTGAAAAAGAAGATAAGCACAAAATGGTTAAATGTGCGTGTCCTCTTCTTCATTACTAACAATGAAAATAATAGTTATAGCTATCCAGAAAATTCGTCCGCATATACCGTGAAGTTTACAGATGGAAACGAAACTTGAAAAGTCGACTTTCGACTTTTCGATTAACTATAGTTGCTTCGATTATTAAAGTCGATTAATCGTCATCCGCAGTCGATTTTGATCGATTTATTACGATTTGTTTTTTTATTACTTTAAAAATCTGAAATGAATTATATTGTAGAAAAATTAGTCATTAAGGTGCTTCCCTACCCAATTCCACAACATTGTAATAAACGCGTGCAGAAGGTGCTATTAAACGGAATATCTCTGCCTGGTCACCGAAATCAATGAAACAAAATACATCGCGCAATTCTATGTGCGACTCCGAACATGTACGGCCCAAAACATGTTCGTTTTGGGCAAAAATAGAGAAGATATCCATGTAAAACGTTTCCCATTACCGTTTTTCATGGATGTCTTCGAGATCCCGCACGGAAATATATATATATGCGAAAAATATATGCAACATATATGTCGCACTTATAACATATATGTGCGTAAAATCCAAAGATGTCGTATATATTATAACATATATGTTCGCATATACATATATGTATCCCATATGTTTGATGAATTTTACATAGTGTTGACATCTATGTCTGTGATGTATGTCGGTAATGAAGAAAGTGATGTATGAAGGTATGGCTTAGCGTTAAGAGGATCCTTAGTTGTATCATGACCATGGCTGAGGGCAGTTGTATTATCAATAAACTTATATTATATATTAACTTCGAAACTACTTAATTTCTTACTTAAATTATCCATCTACAACTCCACAATTGGCGACGAGGAAAACGAGGAACAAGTTTGTAGTTTTCAAATAATCGAAATTTTAATTTACACGTTCCAAGATGACGGATAAAGCGTCGTTAGACAAGTTTGCTAAGGAATTAACTGAAATGAAACGGCAACTGGATCATCAAAGACAGCAATTAGCAGCTGAGAGTCAGGCAATAAATGCTCAACGTCAAGAGATTGCAGCAGCGAATCAATTGTTGCAGAATGCGTCGCAGCAAGCTATTCAGGTGGCACATGGTCAAGTGGGAAATTTAAGTGAGTTTTCTGCTAAAGAAAATTGGGTTCATTGGAACGAACGATTTGAATTGTATACAACTGTAAACGGTATTCCTTCGGAAAAAAAGTGCCTCTCTTTCTTACGTTGTTGGGGGCTGAAAATTATTCGTTACTGCGTAATTTGTGTACTCCGGTGTTACCAAGTGCTAAGAATTTTGAACAGTTAAGTGCTATTATGAAAGATCATTTCCAACCGTCATCGAGTGTTATAACTAAACGTTATAATTTCAAAGAGTGTAGACAGAAAGACAAAGAGGGGATTAAGGATTATGTAGCAAGTATTAAGAGTTTGGCTACAATTTGTGAGTTTGGTGACAACTTAGATAATGCCTTACGTGACCAGTTTGTTTGGGGTATTCGCAGTGATGCAATAAAAAAAAGGCTTTTGAGTGAGAGCAGTTTGACCTTTCAACGAGCTGTTGAGTTGGCTTCATCATTAGAGGCAGCAGCTAAGGATGTTGTTAAAATGGGAATCGGTAAAGAGGATTCGAATAATGTCAACAACGTCAAGGTGGGAGAGCATCGAAGGTCTACGTTTCCTACGAAAGGAAAGAAAACATGTTATTGTTGTGGCAAATTCAACCACGACAAATCTGAGTGCAAGTACAAATTTTATAAGTGTAATAAATGTGGTATACAAGGTCATCTTGGTACAGCTTGTAGAAATAAGAAGAACTGGCGTGATAATAGTAATAGGGGCAATAATTATTGTAATAGTTATAATGATAATTTTAACTACAGGAGAAATGCTACGTCGAGGTCTACAAATGAAAATAGTAATAGAAGACAAGTCAATAGTGTTGATGAATTTGACAATCTGTTCATTGTAACAGAGCATGACACATCAATTATTGATGAGGTATCATTAGTCGGTAAAGTAGACCCGTTCACGATTGAGGTTGTAGTTCAAAATGAGAACATGTTGTTCGAGTTAGATACGGGATCATCTATATCCGCAATTTCTGTTAAAACGTTTGATCAATATAAAGAGTTGTGGAAATTAGAGAAGACATCTAAACAATTTAAATCTTTTCAAGGAGATGTTATGTGTCCAATTGGAGTGATTGGAGTAGAGGTATTATTTAAAAATGTCCGTCATAAGCTACAATTATTTGTGTTTCCAGGGTGCAGTAATCCAATTCTCGGTAGAGATTGGATGATCGCTTTACATCTGTTCGCTTGGGGGCCGAATAGTAGTAGCAAAGGCGAGATTAATCATGTGGAAGTTGGTATACCCACAGTCGGTGATGTGGTTAAAGAGTTTGATGACGTAATGAATGGCAGTTTGGGTAAATATAATAAAAAGGAATTTAAATTAAATCTTAAAGAAAACGTTAAACCGGTGTTTTGTCAACCGAGACCTTTACCTTACGCCATCAAAAATGATGTAGAAAAAGAACTTGACAGACTTGTTAAAGATAAAGTTTTAATACCTGTAAATAGTTCTGAATGGTCTACTCCAATTGTTCCAGTTTTGAAGAAAGACGGCAAAATACGAATATGTGGAGATTATAAGGTAACTCTAAATCCTCATCTTATTATCGATCGACATCCGATACCTAGGGTTCAAGATTTGTTGGCAGCCACTAATGGTGGAAAAATATTTTCGAAAATTGATCTGCAACAGGCGTATCAACAGTTGTTGTTAGATAAAGAGTCACAAAAATTGGTAACAATAACAACGCATAAGGGTTTATTTACTTATGATAGATTGTGTTTTGGAGTGGCTCCGGCTGCTGCGATTTTTCAAAAAGAGATAGAGATCGTTTTAGGGGGTTTACAAGGTGTAATTTGTTTTTTTGACGATATTCTGGTAATTGGATCTTCGCTTCAGGAGCACAATTTCAGACTTAAAGAAGTTTTGTCGAGATTGAGAGACTGTGGTCTCACTACGAAACCAGAAAAGTGCAATTTTGGAGTCGAATCAGTAGAGTTTTTAGGATATGTTATTAGTGCATCAGGGGTTTCTATTTCTAAGAAAAGAATTGATGCTATAGTAAATGCAAAAAAACCTATGAATGTATCACAATTGCGTTCATTTTTAGGAATGATGAATTATTATAGCAAATTTATTGAAAATTATGCAAATTTAGTTTCTTCTATGTACAACCTGTTGAAGAGTGGATCGCAGTGGATTTGGTCAAATCAAGTAAACAAAGCATTTGAGTTAGCTAAGAAGTTGTTAGTGTCACATAAAATTTTAATGCATTACGATCCAGTCTTGCCTATTAAAGTTGTTTGTGATGCATCACCAAATGGCATTGGTGCGGTTTTATTGCATATTTTGAACAACAAAGAGGAAAAACCTGTAGCGTTTATGTCTAGAACTTTGTCAAAAGCTGAACAAAATTACTCGCAGCTTGACAAAGAGGCGTTAGCCTTAGTTTTCGGGGTCAAATCATTTCACCAGTATGTTTATGGCAGATCTTTTATATTGGAAACAGATCATAAACCTTTAACTTTTATTTTTGGTGATAAAAAAGGCATTCCTCAAATGGCGGCCAGTAGGTTGCAAAGGTGGGCAGTATTTTTAGCTGGATATAGCTTCACGATCAAGTATATTAAGGGATGTAATAATAGTGTAGCTGATTGTTTATCTCGTATGCCGATCGATAATAAAGAGGGAGGAAGTTCGGATAATGAGGAATATTCGTATCTGAATACAGTAACAGAGAACCTAATATCGCTAAGTTATGTAAGAGTAGCTCAAGAAACTAAGGTTGATTTAGTTTTAAAAATAGTTTCTAAGTTTGTTAAAGAAGGATGGCCTGAGAGTGTGAATGAGGAATTAAAATCTTTTAAAATTAGAGAGCGTGAATTAGCGTTGGAGGCTGGTTGCCTTATGTGGGGTCATCGTATAATCATACCAACTAGTTTGAGGAATGAAGTTCTGGATGAGCTTCATTGCGCACACTTGGGTATTGTTAAAATGAAGATGTTAGCTAGATCTTATATTTGGTGGCCCGGAATTGACGCGGATATTGAAAAAACTAGCAAGGCGTGTGAATTGTGTATGGTTAATTCGGATAATCCACCACGAGCCAAGTTACATGTCTGGAGTTGGCCTGAGGGTCCCAACCAGAGGTTACATGCTGATTTTTTGGGTCCTGTGCAGGATAAAATGTTCATCATCATCATTGATGCTTTTTCTAAATGGATAGACGTGCGGGAGTTATCGAATATCACATCAAGAGCTGCGATCGTGTTTTTCAAGGATTATTTCAGTGTATGGGGGCTTCCACTGAAATTAGTAACCGACAATGGTCCAGCGTTCGCATCTAGGGAATTTGCAGACTTTACAAGGCATTTTGGTGTTCGGCACATCTTCTCAGCTCCTTATCATCCGGCATCTAACGGAGCTGCAGAAAATGCTGTGAGAACGTTCAAGAATAAGTATAAGCTGTTGATGAAGTCTGGGAATTCATCACAGGATGCCGTACGGTTATTTCTGTTTAATTACAGAGCAACGCCGCATATCACAACTGGGTGCAGCCCAGCAGAGTTGCAAATAGGTAGAGCTTTGAGGACACGCTTGGATTTGTTGAGGCCTGATTTGAGGAATAAGGTCGAACGAGTTCAGAAGCAACAGCAATCAAACTTTCGAGGAAAAAGAACTGTCGATTTTGTTTTGGGCGAAGCAGCATGGGCGAAAGATTACAGCTCTGGGTTATGGGAAAAAGTCATCATATTGGAAAAGATGGGAGATGTCACGTATAGAGTTAAAACGAGCAACGGAGTAAGTTGGACGAGGCACGTTGATCAGTTGAAGAAGCGTCAAGATAATGATAGCAATCAGGATGTTTCACTTGGTGATTCTGTAGGCAAGCAACATTCATCCGTAGCGTCAAATATCAAACATAAACAACCAACTGAAGCGATTAGACGTTCAACGAGAAAGATCAAACCTAGATCAGTTTTGAATTTGTAATTACGCGGTCTGTGGTTAAGTATGAATGTAAAGAGGGAGGACTGTGATGTATGTCGGTAATGAAGAAAGTGATGTATGAAGGTATGGCTTAGCGTTAAGAGGATCCTTAGTTGTATCATGACCATGGCTGAGGGCAGTTGTATTATCAATAAACTTATATTATATATTAACTTCGAAACTACTTAATTTCTTACTTAAATTATCCATCTACAACTCCACAATGTCGACATACATGTCGCAACATGTATGTTGACATTTATATCATACTTATAAAAATAAATGTTACTTATATTTTAGCGCAAAAAACAAATATGTCGCATACATTTTTCGCATATATATATATATTTCCGTGCGGGATATATCTTCTCTATTTTAGCGCAAAACGAACATGTTTTAGGCCGTACATGTTCGGAGTCGCACATAGAATTGCGCGATGTATTTTGTTTCATTGATTTCGGTGACCAGGCAGAGATATTCCGTTTAATAGCACCTTCTGCACGCGTTTATTACAATGTTGTGGATTGCCATGGGTAGGGAAGCCCCTTAAGAATAAAGAATTGAAAACAAATATTGGCCTCTTTCGATGTTTATAAATATATTGCGAGGTTTTTTTTTCACGTATCACATTGTATTTATAACATTAATCTTTCGAACACTAAGAATGGTACATGAAATATTGAGAAAGGAACACGTTCAAACATGTGAATATTTCACCATTTTCTCAAAATGAGTCAAAAAATGAGAGCCATTGTTCACAACTCAATTACATTTATCATGTATCACAAATAATAAACAAGCTTTTACACTGTTCATTCCTTATATACTCTTTCATTATATTATCGAAGTTTGAACTTTGAATAATGCTTGGTCTACACGTTGACTTCAAGTGGGATCTTGAACGTAGTGTCTTCAGAAATCTGTCAACTATTGGTCACTTCTGTTGTGGAAATTCAGTGGTTGGCTAAATACCCGCTCTTCAACACAGCGTGTAAACCCGGCATAATGAACACTTGCGAGTTTGCGACCCTGCGCGAATGTCGAAGATTCAAAGTCGACTATCAATCGATTTCGGTTGAGAAAGTTCGATTGTGAGAAATCGACTTTTCTGAGATGAAAATCGATTTTCGATCAAAGTCGAAGTCGATTTTGCCATCCCTAGTGAGGTTTCGTAGAAAGAGCTGGTTGCAAGCGCGCAGGCGCTGATTTATTCGAATATTACAAGGGCCGCCAATTTCAGATTTGCCACGAATCATGAAGTAAGAGGTAAGGAGACCGATCTCCAAGCTGGCTAGTTGCCAGAACCTGTGTCGATTTTTAGGTCTCTTTAGTAGTAGAGTATTCCGCCACTCGCAGTGCCGATGTTCCATGTCTGGTCGGTTAATGGCGGCGAAGTGGGGGGTTTTCGGTAATTGTGACAGCCAGCGACAGACACGTGGTGTGAGTATAGATGGTGTGCCTAGGAGTGCAGCTTCTCTCTCTAAAAAAGTTTCTCTCTCGTCTGGCGATGGATTTAAGTACGAAGTGAACCAACCGTTGAAATTCCCTAGAATCGTTAGGGATTTGTTTTGCTAATGTTGGATTTCTCTGGGGAATTCACGAGCGGGTGTTTTAAATATTGCGAAATTATAAAATCTACAAAAATTTGACGTCAACTCAGAAATTTAATTTGTAGATATAATAAAAAATAGTAGATAGGTAATTATCAATTTTATTGGTAGGGCATAAAATAATGTATGCAAATTTGGTATAATGCAATGCGCACAATGTCACGCGACTGTATTTTATATATTTAAAAAAACTTGTAAGCAATAATATAATTCAGTGGAACAACATTAGCAGTATTAAAATAACACATCAGTGAGCAATATACAATACAGTGGTACAACGTAAAAGTTAACAACGTAAAGATATCTTATGATTAATATATTAATGAGATTACGAATCTCATAAAATTTACAGTACAAACTTACATTTTTTTTGTATTTAATTTAATTTATATTATTATTCTGACAATGAGAAATGATGAAAAATCATTATATTTATAATAATACTGAATTTAGTTGTTTGATGTGTATGACATTGAAGTTTGCATCGTCGGAACGCAACGAAATTCAACGTGAATTTAAAAAAAATATACATAGCATAAAAATGATCCTACTAGGTTTATTTACATTTTCAAGTTATTTCTAGTCGTTTTCAATTTTCAGACATAGCAGGATCATTTTTGGTAAATTGATATATTTAAAAATTTTTTTTTTCGGAGTTCGTTGCGTTTCAACGATGCAGACTTCAATGTCATTGATGTGTCCAAGTTATGAATTTCTCGGTCAGCCGAGAAATAAGGTCGGTCTTTTGTCGGAGTCGAAGTTTTCACTGCATGATGAAAGTAAAACTTGTTTTCGGTAATATGGAATGCTTATTTCTTTTCTTATTGGTTGTATGCTCTTCTGCCTGAACATATTCTAACTGAAAGAATAAGACAAAAATTGTTATAATTGAACGAGGTATGGTAAGCAATAATTGGTAGACAATTCACAGACAATTTCCCAGGAATATGGTCTACGATCTTAATCCATTGCGGTCACACGGTCCTATACATTTACCGGACGGTCACATGGGGTCGAAGGGACCCCAGCTGATCTGAAACGCTTGCCATATGAAAATTACCTGTCCCTTTGGGACCAAAAAATTATGGAACGTACTTTGAACCTTGTAGAATATGTAGCAAAAGTTAATATATAAGAAACTAAATGACAACACACGTTGAAAAAATGTGGAAAATGCTTAAAAGTTGAAATGTGAACTTAGACAAAAACGACGAAAAACACCGGGGTCGTATTAACCCCGAGTGACCGCGAAGGGTAAAATAACTGATTAAATTTATACCGATTTATACTTCCTAATTGATACTCACCATTCTCAAAGATTGCCGGCATTTTCACCTGCTCAATTCTCTTCAACCAACCCTCACGCATCACGCCGGATTGTGGTAAACGAAAAAAGCTTATGTATCCGTTAGATTTCCGAACGTTCGTACGATTATTTTTACAGCCTTCTACAATACACGCATACGCCATTTCAGCAATCGTAACCCACACTAGAAACTTCCATCACTCTTGCATGCAAACAACGGTAGAGAAATACACTATTTATTTTACAACAAATTGGCGGTTATTGGTCAACACCACGAGCGCGGCGTGTATTCCATGCGCTGTGACGTCACCAAAAAGTGGTGCCATAGTTGAATAAAAAATTATTCCCCATCAATATAGGGTTTTCTTAGACAGTTGGTACTCATCATACTTAAGTCTGTTTTGTTTTGAAAAGTGGGCGTGTCAGGGTAGTTCTAGGCACACCATCTAATATTCACACCACGGACAGACATGACAGGGTCGCTGTCCCGTGCATGTTGTGTTTGATTTACATAAAAAAAGTATGGTTGACATGGATGGGCAGTTGATTAAAAAAAAAAACACACATATATATTGGCACGAACCTGTTGGATACCATAAACATTCTATGCACTCAATCAAACTTTACTTATTATCGAGGTAAGTAATAATCAGTAATGTACCCGGATACCCTTATCAGCGTTAGATTTCCATCAGCTCCAATATGACATCCTACGAATTATTCACATTTTTCCATATATCTTCTAAATGATATATCCTTACAAATACTACAATTCATATATGAGGTTTGCACAAATTTTATATACAACAGTTTATTTGAATGTCAGGTTAGGAATAACAAAGCCCAATGTCAACTGAAGACGAAGTCACCTATGTACCTTCAAATATTTCCAAGATCGTTTAAACTAAATTCTTTTGCCTTCAACGCAGTGGTCTTTTCTGTGATGAAACAATTCATTCTTTGGTTTTCAGAAGGTGGAAGTATAGAATAAAGAGTCTGGAAAAGAGTTGCCGTACTGTCTGACAATTCCCTAACGGCTTTTGACATACTCATACATACCCTATTATACCGCTGAAACACTATTGACGTACGGTATGACAGCCGTTATATACGTTCGAATTCGTATGACTACCGTGTATCTACAGTCGTTCTACGGTCTATTGGAGACAAGCGAAACACGGTGTATGCACCCGGTATACACGGTTTCATAACTGTGTCTGTACCGTATTTATCGCGCCAAATATCATTCGGTGATCTCTGGTGTTTCCGTTGGCTAATCAACGTGGACATACTGGAGACCCACCGTACAAAGACCGTGTACATCGGTATTCTCTTGGAATTTACTTTTCTCAAACATACTCCGAACACACAGTTCGAACACGGTTGCAATAACGTAGTACGACCGTGAACATACGCATACTTTATTTAAACCGTGATTACCAGGCCTTTTAAGGGTATGTCAAAAGCCGTTAGGGAAATAGGTGAAAGTTTATTTGGACAATAATGAAATGCTTTTCTCTAAATTTATCAGAATCAACAGTACCGATGAATTTAGTGAACTTCTGGAAATCGTTGATAAACTGTCATTATAATCTATGGAATCATGATATCTTTTATTTTTATGGGTTTTATTTTTTCATTTTTTATCATCTTATCTATAATAAAATTTTGAATAAATTGGTATCTACAATGTGTCGTTGAGTGTTTTATTCAATAGAGGCTTTCAGATTGTGCGTGGCTGTTTTGATTTAATTAATTGCAAGCTTGTTGCTGAAATCGGTATATTTTCTTTGGATGTAGGCTGCTTCTTTGAGGGTGCAATTTTTTTTGCTCTACTGATTGTACTTTTTTTGGGTTGAAGAATTTTTTTTTTCTGTGGGATTAGCAATTTCCATCTGCGACGTACGCAAGTTTGGAAGCCTTTTTTTGTTCCCGAGTCTTTTTCTTTTTGATATTGTCATTTTTATTAGCTTGTTTGCAGATAAAAAAACATACGTGTTGTCAAATAAAACCGCACTATACTGGTCGTTCACAGAAGTTGATGCTTTTCACATCCAACAAATGGTATTGATGGTATTTTTTCAACAGCACTTGTCACGCTAAATAGGGTATTCGCATTTAACTCTTCAGTATTCAGAGTCTCCAACGTCGCTTTTTCAAGAAGTGTAATCAGTTTCTGAAGCTGCGTCGACGGATGTTTCAGGAACCCTTCAGTTTTAATTTGGATTAGCTTATGACAATCGGGGATCATATGAGAAAACCTTCAACTCCAAACTCTGCAAACAACTCTTGCAGACACCAGTATCACCTTCTTTGTCAAAGACTGCAAATTGAGTGCCTTTCCTTGCCACATACCCAGTTATGTATGCTCGTACGTAGTCCGATGTACTGCATTTGAAATAATCGTGTTCTTTCAACACAAATGCGGCATCAAACAGAGCATCCATATTTGTTCCTCTGTCTAACATCGTATCGATTTGAGCATCAGACTGACATCTTCTCTCACTGATATTTGTCAAATCTTTTATACTTAAGAGAGCATTGACTGTATCCCCCTCTGTAATGTTGCTCCCTTTCGGCGGTTTTATCAGTGAATATGTCGATAAGAGTCGATACATCTGTATGAATAACGTGGAATCCGAATGATCGTTATTGCCACAACGGCTTCGCATCAATTCAAAAAAGCGCTTAAACAATTGTTAGTTTGAACAGTAATGGATGGAGGATGTAAATAAAATGATAGTGGTCGTAAAAAGTAACTTGAAGAGTTTTACCTCTTTAATTATCTTGATTTAATCTTGCAGTCATAAGGTATTTAAACTCGCACTGCTCTATTAAGTACTGGCACACCTCAAGACCCGCTTGCAGAGAAATTTTTAGACCATAACATGTAGAATTGGAGACAAAGTCATATTGCTTTGCCTCGGCTTCTTTTTCCCAAGCTAAATCGACTTCATTTTTGAAATCATGGTGTCACTCAATCGTGGAGTGAGTAGCCCCTCGGAATATCCACTCATTTGTATAACGCATGCCTCTGGAGTCTTTAATTCGGGATGCAGTTAGGCAAGCTTGAACTGCAAGCTGCTGATTTTCTGGCAAATGTGAGATCGCTTCTTGAACAGCTTCTGCCTTTGCTTTCGAACATTCTGCTTGCATATCCTTCACTTGTTGCCTTAATTTCAATACCTTTTTTTCTAATGTCCTATTTCGACTTTCTACGTTTTCATGACTGCGTTTGAATGTGTAGTTCTTCCGTTGTTGTTTTTGTAATGGATGCCCTGTTATTCTTTTTTATAACGTATGCATGAAAAAGTTGCTTGTTTGGGGCTCTGGAGCGGTTATATTGTGGCACTTTTCTGACGTTTGAGTAGGCGATGCTAACATGAAACAATATTGCATGCCAAACGTGCGCACTGCGTTTTGCGCACATCGAGCGTGCACAACATGATTCTTGTTACGCACGGCGTGCGAACAAGAGCATTTTATAATCATTCATCCCTGTCGACGCGCTACTCCGTGCATACTGCTGAATCGATTCGATGTTTTTGGTATGGTTGTTTACATTGACAACAGAGCCCCACAAGCAACTTTTTCATGCATTTGTTATAAAAAATAGCGTTCAATACTCCCGCGAAGTGAGGCGTTTAGGGTTGTCCGATGTCTTCAGCACTCACCTTCGTCTCGGCTGCCGCCTCGACTACGGTTCGTGCTGAAAACATCGGACACACCTATAAACGCCTCACATTTCGCGCTCGTATCGAAATCTACTATTTTGGTTCAATGATTTTTAAAGTTTTTTTACAAGCCAAGCTGCCAAGCACCTTGTTAATTGTCGGCCAGTTTGGTTCAGTTTCTTTCGGTATACACTAGAACCTCACTTATTTTACCATCAGTTATTTTACGAACTCGGCTATTTGACCGGCTCTGCCTCAGCTATTTGACGGCCTGTACCCCCACCACTTGACTGAGTCCCCTTCTTTTCAAGGCTGTGTATATGCGAAGTCTAACCGGTTAGCGTTGCGCACGGAAAGTCTGCGCAGTTTGCGACACGGAGTGGGGGCCCCTCTTCTCGTCAAATAGCTGAAGCAGCCCGGTCCCAAGTCGGTAAAATAAGTGAGGTTCTAGTGTATATATCCTGAACACTTATTTCCATGTTCGTCATCAGCTACACCTCTACACGGTAGAATATCAACGATTTTATTGAGTGCGCCTGCTATTTCATTTATAGATTCCACCCTCTCTAAGCCTGGGATAACAATTTCTCTTTCCGCCAAGAAAATTCGAAGATTCAGATCTTGCTGTACTACTACCCGCTGCAACGCAGTAGCCAAGTTTTTGCTCCAACGTGTAAACATCACATTTTCGTTTACAATATTCAAAACCCAAAAAGGAGATGGTACTGGAATAGACTTGAAGCTCTCTAAAAGAGATTGAGCTGCACATTCAGCTTTATCTTCCGAAACATGCTGTCCCAAAGTATTTAGGGTTTCACCCGGGTCAAAGTTACCGGCTCCATCGATATTTAACATTTGTCGATTTCTACTTTCCTCTTCACACGTAGGTTCGCAATCGGTGAGACTTGAGTCATGATATTTTTTCATCTTTTTTGGTGTGCTACAGCCTTCCACTTTAAAGGGGATCGTTTGTCTATCAGTCTGTGATTGTGAGGAAGTTGATTTTATCGAGGAATTCAATAGAATCGAAGGGATAGATGTGAATTTCAGAGTCGGCTTTCCTTTCGGTATACAGTTGACAGTTACATCAGGCATAACAGTTTTGTACTCCGTTTCGATATCATTTTCATTGAAATGTCTCGCACAGACACGATCTCTTTCGGTGAGTAATTTATTGGGTCGTGAAATCGCAACACGCCACTTTTCTAACATATCTCTCTGAGAGATACACAAGGATAACAATTTTTGACACGAATGTTGAAGTGTTTAACTTGTTATCGACATTGATTACTTTTCAGAAATGTTTCAATTAAAAATATTACGTAGCCTTAGAAGTTGATTGTTCAGGTTTTATAAACTTACTGTACGAGTCTTGAACAAACTAGGATTTCTAATTCCCAACTTTTTTTTTGCCTTACTATCCGACTTGTAACCGGTCGGACACCCCGGCACAAAACACGACATTTTCCTTTAATTCTGACTGTTGGGTACAAATCGTTTTTCGTAAAATTCCCGCAAATATTTGAATGACACGTAAACAGACCCCCCACTTCGCCGCCGTTAGCCGACCAGACATGGAACATCAGCACTGAGAGTGGCGGAATACTGTACTACTAAAGAGACTTAAAAATCGACGCATGTTTTGCAGCACGGAGGTCGGTCTTCTTACCTCTTACTTCCTGCCACGAATATACCCAGAGTCCGTCTGCTATTTGATTTCAATCGTTGTCAAATACAAATGACGGTAGACAGTGGCAGAAAGAGGTTATGTTTGTTGGGAATCGAAGCGAACGAACCCGACAACAGAACTAGGGATATTACTAAGAAAGTAGTGGAGTTGCTAGCGCGATTCTGCCGATCAACGATATTCAAATAAATCAGCGCCTGCGCGTTTGGAAGCAGCTCTTTCCACGAGACCTCACGGTGTAGCTCCAGTTTTCAGTTCAGTACTGAAGAACAAAATGTCTTATTTAAACGTATCGGTGAATGACAGTGGATACAATTAAAATTCTGGATTGTCCAATTCGTGTTCGAATTTAAAATGTTCTGAGAATCGGTGAGGAATCATTGTTTTTTTCTGGATGTCGTATTCACGTGCTTCTGTGTTGTATAAAAAACATCAAAGAGGATGAAGTGTATGTCTTTATTAGAGAGTTACGCGAAACGCGATTATTGATTAACTATGGTGAGGCTCGCCTTAATCTTTGTTCGGCTCCCATCATGGCGGAATTGAGTTCCTCTTCCCACTGACGCTCCTTTCTCTCTCGTTCTTGTCTTTCAAGTTCCCGTTCTCGATTGTAGACTCGATACTCGGGAATAAAAGCGAATCCGCGAGTGTCGGCACCGGCACCACTTGCGGCTAGTTCATCATCTGGAGGCAACTCGACTCTTATTGACCTGCAACGATTCCAGTAATTTGTCATCAATTAACGTCACACATGTACTGCAAGATATACAGGGTGTTATGCCGACTACATCGCAGTACTGCAGGTTTCGGACTGTCAGGTATAGTCGAATAGTCGAAAAGCCGATAAACATGAGCGCGAAAGAAATATCTGGATCGGCCGCTCGACTTTAGACAGTCGAAATTCGATCAACGCGATCGTAGTCACAGATCGTAGCCGTGGATTTCGATGCCTAAAAGTCGAGCGGAGAACCAGATATTTCGCGCTCATGTTTATCGGCCAATTTTCGACTATACCTGACAGGTCCGTGACAGTCCGAGACCTGCAGTACTGCGATGTAGTCGGCATAACACCCTGTATAGTACAATCCGTACTCAAAAGATTCAAAATGGAGCGGAGCAGAAAGATTGATCGTTCTGAATATGTCGACGCGTAATAGTATATTGTGTACCAAGGGCGTAAAGTGGGCTTTTTTAGACCGAGTGTGGAGTTTGCAGTACGAGTCGGAGGTGAGCTAGCACGAGTCGAAGACGAGTGCATCTGCGAGCCGAAGACGAGTACTGCAACCACACAAGGTCAAAAAGCCCACTTAGCCCTTGGTGCACACCATATTTTTTGTAACAGCACGATTTTCGCGTTTTTTCTTCATTGTTGATCATTTTCTTGAAAATATGGAATAGTACATTACGTAACTAGTGCGCAAAATAGGTGAATCCCGCACGAGGCGGGTTTATCGCCCGAGCGCAGCGAGGGCGATAAAAGAGACGAGTGCGGGAGACACCTATGCGTACGTGTTGCGTATACTATTTTTCCTAACGAATTGCGCAAAATTCGACAGCATTAGGAACTGGTATTGAATATTGAAAAACCATTGATCAGACTAATCTCCGCGGGGGGTTTTGGACATTTTACCCACGCTTCGCGTGGCTAAAACCCCCATTTTCACACCTCCTGAAGTAAAATTTTGTACAATACTCGACGGAAAAACTTCTTCTGATCTCGTGTGATTGCAAAACTCGCCTTCGGCTCGTGCTGCAACCTCACACTCTTCAGAAAAAGTTTTACCGGACTTGTATCGTAATTTACCATTTTGATGTAGTGCGCGTAAAATGCCTATTTTTAATTTTGAATACGCCCGCAAAAGGAGGCGTAAAATAGGCATATTCAACCCCCACTACATAAAAATTTATGTTTGCATCTCGGGCGTAGGATTTACGCCATCGTAGCGATCACTACTCGAGGCATAAAATCTCAGGAGGATAAAATCCTCATTTCACGCCCTTGATACAAAAACTACTATTTCATTTTTATTTATTCTTTTGCTTACAATTACCGCCGGTAACATATAAAAATTATTTAAACGAACGCGTCTACATAACATTGTGAGATGCTTGTTTCGAACCTCTGCTTGGCAAGGCGTTTTTTTTTCTTGTGTAAGGGTTTGGTTTCAATGATCATCTCCTCAAGCTCAAAGGTTGGGTCGCAGTTCAAGTGGTCCTTGGGCGGGGTGAACGGTGGCTTGGTCTGTTTGGCTAGCACCTTGTCAAGGTCCACTTCGTTCATGATTCTCAATTGCTTGAGTTCCTTCAACGTTGAGATTCTTGCACCTGGGGCTTGAATCAGCAGTCCATCGAGGAGCTCGCGAATTGCTGGGCTCCAGTGGGCAAGGGGTTGTCTGTCTTCCTGTACAAAATTTTCGTTTATTACGTGCGATTTAACATTCTATTCACTAGGGTGGATCGAAAAATACTTTTTGCCAACCCAAACGTAAAAATAGGCGAGTTTGTCGCCTGCTGAAAATGAACAAAACACGGTATTTCTCAATGAAGACGTGCGCGTTGGGAAACGGTGAACCATTTCTCCACTAGTGGGCAAAATAGTATATTGTGCATCAAGGGAGCAAACAACGTTTTCGAACAACTACACCGAGGAAGCGAAAACGTTGCTCCCGTGGTGCACACGATACTTTTCTTTACACATGAACAGAGGCCGATTTTGCTACCTATTTGAGGAAAAAGCGGTTTTACCGATTAATTTTTAATAAATAAATCAAAGTTATGATTTATCTATTTGGTTGCTGCTTTAAACAAAACAGTATAGGTATGAAGTTGGTCCCACCGTCCTCTGTTTTGTTCATGAAGGAAAAAAGAGGTAAATGAATCTAGTGCAACTTCATATCGGGGAGCAAAGACTGGGAGGAAAGACTTTCAAGGAGGAAAGGCCGGGAGGAAAGACGTTCTGGGAGGAAAGACTTTTCGAGCGGTAAAACCGCTCTTTGCTCCCCGAAAATAGGGAGCGAAATCGGCCTTTCCGTTCATGTGTAAAGAAAACAGTTTTTTTTTTATGGTCGATTTGAGGTGAGTGTGATATCCGCACTCGACTCGTCATTTTTGCCCACTCGTTGCACAATATACTATTTTCAACAGCGGAGCGAAAACGTTCGATTTTGATTGCCCGTTTTCTGTCCTCCAGAGCGGACCCGAAACTCGCATTCGCTCCGCTGTTGAAGTAAGTCGTATGTGCACCTCGAGAAAAAACGGGCGCTCGCGCCTCGTGTAAAGTTAAGAACCCCACGGCTCGCCTCGGAGACCTCAACTTTGTAAGCGCGCAAACGCCTGTTTTCGCTCTCGGTGCACAATGTCATATTTTTCATTTTCGGATGGTGTTATGGCTCATCTACAATGGTCGCCACAACGCAGGTCGCCGGTCGCAATCGCAAGATGGTTGCAACGAAAAAACGCATGTATACTTGACGAGGTTGATTTCTGGCCCGGAAGTGATCAGGTTAGCGTGTTAAATCATATACCAAACAGCCACTTACGGGCCAGAATCAACCTCGCCATGTGTATGCCATTTGCGATGGGCGGTGCGACCTGCGACTTGCGTTTTGGCGACCATTGTAGATGAGCCATTAGGGTCGCAGGTACCCAAGTTTCGCAGTTTGGCCAAAAAAGAATGTGGCTTTTACGAAAAAAAAAAGAATATGTCGCTCAGTCTGGGAGTTGTGTGTTAACATCTAGGGGGTCCAGTCGGTTTGACATTTTTTGAATAATGTTATCCATCGTAATATTGCGGAAAAAAATGAAGAAGAATGAGAAATGTATTCCGCCCGAATCGAATCCGTAAGCTTCTGATTACGTGTCAGGTGCTCTTACCATTTGAGCTATCCAGCTTCTATAACCATTATTCTGATTGAAATCTTCTGTATACACCATAGAGATATAAGAATGGAGTACGGGAGTCAGCGGAGCGCCCGTAAGTGGCAGCGATATCGGAATACAAAGAGAGACAAGAACTAGGGGGTCGAATAGTCCTTGTTTAAGGACGCATGCGTAGTGAGCGACTGTATGAACGCAGCACTGAACGCAGGTTATATTCTTGTCAGCTTGTCCACATAAACGCACAGCGCATGCGTCATTAAACAAGGACCATTCGACCCCCTAGTTCTTGTCTCTCTTTTTATTCCGATATCGCCATTTCGGCTGACTCCCGTACTCTATTCTTATATCTCTATGGTCGCAGCCCCCTGTATCTCGGCCGCTAGTACTGGGCCGCTTATGCTGCCGTCCCATGTAGGTCCGGAGCGCCGGAATCCGGAATCACGGAACGGAACGTTGTATGTGTCGGTGTATACATACACGCAATACATGGAAAAAGTCACTAGATTCCGTTCCGTTTTTCCGTTCCGGTCCTACATGGGACGGCAGCCTTAGTGTCACCCAGGAAAACTAAACCGCGTAGAGCGCTGACTGTTCAGCGTCCGGCTTAGAGCATAAATACCTGGAGGGAGCATGTTGGTCGAAAAGTATGCATAGGGGAGAGTGTGGTTGTACCGCTCAGCAGGTAATACCGCTCACCCCTTTTTCTTTATAATTAGGAATTTTTTCACTCGTTTTTTTTTCCCAATCTTCAAGATCCAATGTCAATATCTAATTTCTGTGGAAATTTCATTCCTCTAATCACTTTTAATAGAAAAAATAACATCTCTCTGTTTTGAGGTCCTTACAGCGTAAAATTGCTGGACAAGTAAATAAAGTTTTTTGTCATTTCAAAATTATTATTTTCACGTCAAACTATGGTCATTCGATTCGTGGTACTTTTCCGCGTAATTTGATCACAAGATGAACTCCTATCTCTCTTTATATTAATAATTATTAATGATTTTGTTAACTCCGCGCGATACCGGTAATACCGCTCGGCCGGTGAGGGTAATATCGCTCGGCTGTATGCCAATATACCGCTCAGCATCTGACAGCGCATATTTACCGGCGGATTATCAAAATCACCTAAGTAAAACAAAATTATCATTTTTTTTTGTTGGAAATGTGTGTGACGACAAATGTTGAGACAATCAGAAACCAACTTTTGCGATGACAATGGTTGTGACATAGTATTAAATCCGTGAAATTAGTAAAAAAAATCGTAGTGAGGTTATGTGAATAATAATGACAATGATATCAATAATAATAATATTAATTTACTCTATTATTGTGTTATAATAACGTCTTCAGTGAAATTTAACATTGTGATGACAAATTTCATCCTTCATACCCGAGTTTACTATTTGACTACATATAGGTTAGGTCGGAACCCGAGTATTAGAGAGTGAGCGGTATTAAAATTGGGCCGAGCGGTATTACCCGCTGGAGGGTAAGACCGCTCACTTGCGTCTCGCGTTTCTTTTTTCGTAATTTTGTCAATTCTAAAGGAAATTACGGCTCTGAATTTTCAAAACGAAGAGTTAAATAGTTGCAGAAGCCATTACAATAGTCTTTTGCACTTCAAGTTGACGTTCAACACATAAAAATTAGCATTTTTTCTTAGGTGAGCGGTACTCCCATCCTCTCCCCTACAGAGAGGGAAACAGTAAGAAAACAACCTCTCTTTTCGACTCATTATTTACCTGTCTAGCTTAGTCACGTGACTACGATGTGACGACCAATCAGATCTTGCGCGACAAAGAAAGGTTATTTTCTTACTAAGTCCGTCTCTGCATCATTCGCCACTTATGGGAAAAGATACGACATGCTCCCTCCAGGTATATAATGTTCTAAGGCGTCCGGCTATTGCATGGCAAACTCGGGACGTTAGTCGTTCAACGCCATCTGGTGAGAGATGAAATTGGGTGACACTAAGCGGTCCAAAATCCGTATAGGAATAGTAATCGAGTTGAGGGGGACTGGTTAGTCGTTTAATGAACTAGTTGTTTGATAAACTAGTTGTTGAAATTGCCGGAGCTTGATAGCTCAAATGGTAAGAGCATGTGCCACGTAATCAGAAGCTTACGGGTTTGATTCCCGGTAAAGGAATGCATTTCTCATTTTTCTTCATGTTTTTTTTGCAATATTATGATAAATAACATCATTCAAATTTTTAATAACATTTGGGACCCGCTAGATGTTAATGCGCAACTCCCAGATTGAGCGAAATACTTTTTTTACGTGAAAGCCACGTTTTTTTGGCCAAACGCCATCCAGAAATGAAAAAAGTATTTTTAGATGCCCCCTACTATTCACGTCTACTTCAAACGCTTTCTGGTGAATACCAAAAATTCAGGCAATAGGTACTGTATACCCACTGCTATCAAAAGTGCAAAAGCTATACAGGGTCTCTGAAAATTTGCGCACCATCTGCATACTAGCAGATTCCTTGCGAAAAATTAGTACGAAAGTTACCCATGCAAGAATGTCCGCAAGGGCTTAGTTTTCTTGCAAAAGCAGTTGATAACGACCTAATCAGCGTAAGGTTTGAGGAAAGACTGGCGAAAACTCTGCATAGCTGTGCGCGTAACAACCAAAAACAAGGCAGTCTTCCCTGGAGCCGAATGCTGATTGGTTCGTTATTAAGGGGCTATCCCCACCTTTAAATGGGTTAACATTCTGAGAAAGAGATTGATATTTTACAGCGAATTTGAGAGTCTGATCAAATCCAGAAAAATCATGAAGTTTAGGGGAGGTTTGACCCTCATTATCCATACTTAACATTGAATATTACTTTGAGTCTAATAGTAGTTACGCTGAATATAGAAAAATACAAAATTACTCGGCTGTCGCAAAGAATCAGTAGTACCGTTGGATCGATTCTGGAATTTTTGGTCTTCAATTGTTCAGAAGAGATGCTTCTATCATATGAACATAGAACTTTTTGATATCGCGAAAATTGCCTGACTCGCTCAGTTTTTACTGAGATTTTTCTAATTCTTCAATTTTTTTTCATTACTTTTATTATTATCTCAACCAAAAATAGGAATATCAAAAAGTTCTATGTTCATATGAAAGAGGCATCTCTTCTGAACAATTGAAGACCAAAAATTCTAGAATCGATCCAACGGTACTACTGATTCTTTGCGACAACCGAGTAATTTTGTATTTTTCTATATTCAGCGTAACTACTATTAGACTCAAAGTAATATTCAATGTTAAGTATGGATAATGAGGGTCAAACCCTCCCTAAACTTCATGATTTTTTTGGATTTGATCAGACTCTCAAATTCGCTGTAAAATATCAATCTCTTTCTCAGAATGTTAACCCATTTAAAGGTGGGGATACCCCCTTAAGGTGAAGTGAAACGTTTGTCAGAACCTCGAAAACGGGAATCGTGAATTCTCCGGAACTACTGAATCAATCGCGATGAAACTTTGAGGGATTACACATAATTGTGGCAGAAAGTGGCTGATTATTTCATTTTTCCAAAATTTGACAAAAATTTTTACAGATTGACGTACCGACCACATAAATCGCGAGATTATTCACTGTTGCCGTAGATAATCGCATTTTCCCGGTAATTAGCCACTCCGCAATTAAAAACCACACACTTTGAGCCTAATCCCGTGTCATTTTATGGAGAAATGGCTGAGAATTGACGATTCTCCGTTACTCATAACTAAAAAACCGACATTCAGTTGAGATCACAACCCGTATCGACATTTAGTCAAGATCACAGCCTGTATCGAAATTGCAGCCAGTATACTTGCAAATAATCTAGCGGTGAACAGAGGTACCAAACGTTCGGTAGTTCTGTTTTACCGCGGTGCAAGGCACTCGGCCGTGGCCTTGAAACGTTTCACTTCACCTTAAGTGCTTCCACAAGCAAACCAAGCCCTCGCGGAGTTTTTTTTTGCATAAGTGATTTTCAATGTTTCGCGAGGAATCCGTTAATATGCAGATAGTGCGCGAATTTTCCGATACCCCGTATATACAGTCCAATCTCTCTGTAAGTCCTCCCAAGCCGCCAAGGGGAAGAGTTTTTCCACGAAATGAGGTACCCCCACTCTGCCTCTTCTTAAAAATCTTCTTCGCTAGTCGCACCGATTGTTTTTCGTCTCTCTCTTTCCTCGCTACGCTATGTCTTAATAGGCGGAGTGGGGGAACGCAGCGAGCGAGAAACTGGGGAAGCGGACCTATTGGAAACGGACCTATTGAGAGATCGGACGGTACATCCACATAACACTGTATCATTTTATCAGGCTGAAATTTTTTTATAGATAGTGATTCATCTTATAGAAGTATCTCAGCTTCTCTAGCGATCTAAAAAAATGTCCACAACGAATTTCCCGAAGCGCTTCACAGATTGGAAATCACTATTGCATTTTAAAGAAAATAACTGTTCTTCGTATTGGCTTTCTCAAAAAGTTATTAAACATGTCATGATTGTAGTAAGTTGCAGCTTGTAAGTATTATAATTTCTGTTTAACCCGTTTTTGCCCAAAATGGCATAAATTTTTTGCTCTCTTCACCTCGATATTTCACATAGTAAAACTGATCCAAAAAAATTGAAACTTGGTATCCCGTAGTTTTGAAGGGTGCTCTTTCAGAATCCGTTGTTATTTTTTTCGTAGGAGTTCACCATTTTCCAATATGGCGGCTTTATTGAAAAAAGGGCAACATTTTTTCACTTTTTTTCGAAATAATTCCCATTTTTTCCTATGAAATCATCATTAGATCGGGGACTGAACTATGAATTTTGTGGCATACAGGTGTCTAGTCTAAGATGAAAAAGGTTAGATTTGGAAATTCAACATGGCGGCCATCAAAATGGCAGCTTTAAGATTCAAAGTCGGTGCAAAACTTCAGGAATTTTTAACTCGAATATGACGAACTTTCAGAAAAAATTGTATCGAACAAAAAGTGCTTAGAATTGCTCAAAGAATTCGCCTGAATTTTTTCAGAATTTTTTGAGACATTTTTGGATTTTTAAAAAAGCTGCCCATTTTTTAAAATCCGAAAATGATTCAAAAAATTCTGAAAAATTCAAGCGTCTTCTTTGAGTGATTCTAAGCACTTTTTGTGCTATACATTTTTTTCTGAAAGTTCATCATATTCGAGTAAAAAATTCATACTCTGCAAAATTGATTTCAATTTATAAACTGTCCGTCAGCCATCCAAAATTTTGGATGTTGCCCGACTCTTACCAACTTGGAGGTCTACGGTAAAAGAGTCTTATTTATTTATTTATTTTTTTTTTTTACATTTTTTTTTTATTATTTTTATATTTTTTATTAGATATTTTCGTAATTTTTTTATTTGAATGTCATATTATTTGGTGTGTTCTTTTGAAAAACAGGTCTTGCAAAAATATAGTTCACAATTAGCACAAAACTTTGTAGTTCTCAGTTTTTCTTTCTGTTTTTCAAAAGAACACACCAAATAATATTACATTCAAATAAAAAAATTACGAAAATATCTAAAAAAAAAATATAAAAATAACAAAAAAAAAAGTCAAAAAATAAAAAAATAAAAAAATAAAAAATAAATAAATAAATAAGACTCTTTTACCGTAGACCTCCAAGTTGGTAAGAGTCGGGCAACATCCAAAATTTTGGATGGCTGACGGACGGTTTATAAATTGAAATCAATTTTGCAGAGTATAAATTTTTTACTCGAATATGATGAACTTTCAGAAAAAAATGTATAGCACAAAAAGTGCTTAGAATCACTCAAAGAAGACGCTTGAATTTTTTCAGAATTTTTTGAATCATTTTCGGATTTTAAAAAATGGGCAGCTTTTTTAAAAATCCAAAAATGTCTCAAAAAATTCTGAAAAAATTCAGGCGAATTCTTTGAGCAATTCTAAGCACTTTTTGTTCGATACAATTTTTGCTGAAAGTTCGTCATATTCGAGTTAAAAATTCCTGAAGTTTTGCACCGACTTTGAATCTTAAAGCTGCCATTTTGATGGCCGCCATGTTGAATTTCCAAATCTAACCTTTTTCATCTTAAACTAGACACCTGTATGCCACAAAATTCATAGTTTAGTCCCCGATCGAATGATGATTTCATAGGAAAAAATGGGAATTATTTCGAAAAAAAGTGAAAGAATGTTGCCCTTTTTTCAACAAAGCCGCCATATTGGAAAATGGTGAACTCCTACGAAAAAAATAACAACGGATTCTGAAAGAGCACCCTTCAAAACTACGGGATACCAAGTTTCAATTTTTTTGGATCAGTTTTACTATGTGAAATATCGAGGTGAAGAGAGCAAAAAATTTATGCCATTTTGGGCAAAAACGGGTTAAATCTCGTTGCCCGGCTTTAATTGTAGTTATAGAAGCTGGATGGGTACTAATTGGACCTACCTGTAATAGGGCAAGCGTTTCTCTATTAGATGTAGCGGCGTGTAAAGGATAAGGGCGCACCCCGGCCAGAGTTTCCCAAGCAAGAACGCCGAGACTCCACCAATCTACGGCAAAACCGTAACCCAAGACACCGTATTCCTCGCAGGAGCACATGTATACTTCGGGCGCTAGTGATTTAACAAATGAGAGAAATGTAGTGACTTCTAGAAGTCACAGTTACATATTATATTAAGATATATGTTATAAGTGACAGTTATATATTATATTCCTGCCCTGTGACGTCATTTTTTATGACTCGCTATGGCTGTCATCTACTACTTATTTAAAATCTGTTAAATCGCGAAATGACTTATTGTTGAATTCTATTTGATCTTTTGCACACTACTTCCATAATGTGTCACTTCTCTATGATTTTGTCGAATGTTGAATTTATATAGTGGACTCTTAATAAGTGGCATCTCGCTAAGTGGCACCATGAACGCCTTTCCCTGCACACGGATTTACTCGCGCATTCATCCGCTTTCCCCCACCGCGCTCCCGCTGTGCGCACGTTCTACTACACTGATACCCCTTCACCTATCTATTGTAGATCTACAACTGTCACTCTCCCAGCACTGTTTTCATGCGTGCGTTTAGTCTGTCGCCCATGACGCTACAGCTCCGCGCTCTGCCGCGTTGCCCCACTACGATCAGTAGGCGTGTCGTTGGACAGTGGTGGGAGCTCAGTATAAGTGGCATTTTCGGAGAATTGCTCTCCCCTAAAGCCCCGCGCTAGTGCCACTTATCAAGAGTCCACTGTATGGTGAAAAAAGCTGAAAAAATTTGTTCCTGAAGCTAATTTGGTATATCCCTGCTATAGCGAATGTCCAATAAAGTTTTGACTCCAACGGATCCCTAGGGTGCCTTGCCACTAGTATCTAATAACAATACGTATACTCCGTCCAAGGAGAGAATATACTTACTTCACGCATCGGCGAATGAAGTAGCGAGAGAGTGGGGAGAGAGTGGGAAGTGCGTAGCGCGTTTCCTAGTATCGTATACATAGTTTGGGCTCGATTCCGGCCTGGAGGGGGCTGAATGGGCGTTCTGTGGGCGGAGACCTGACCGAAACGGACCAGTTTTCGCGCGATCCGAAGTATATTCTCTCCTTGGACGGAGTATAGGTGAGACAATTAGGCGCTTTGCCGTAAAATTGGTGGTGAGCTGAGTGGCGTCGTGACTTTTTTTTTATGGGTCATGTGTCATGACGTCACTCGGCTCGTCGTTACGTTGTGCTTGATCGTGGTCGGTGGTGTATTCACAACAGCTGATTTGAATGCTAACGCTACAGGCCTGTATTGCCTGGGGTCTTATTCTAGAAACGTATCCAACTATATCACAGGCGTATCGGTCGACCTTCCGTTTAACGCTGCTCTCCGATTGGTCCAAACGGCGTATACCACCCGCGAAACGATTCGATAAGTTTCGAGAATTAGGGTGCTGGCACGTTGGAATACAGATTTGTTATTTCCACGATTTCCGATTACCTCCATTTGTAATTTTTTATTAATATTTTATTTTATAAGACATGAACCCTAGCATGCCACACTTATTTTTTTGGGACACACTTGCCACACTCGGGTTTGTGGGACTCCATTCAGATTTTCAATCATAACTCCGAGAAAAATAGGCGTATTTCGATGGCTTTTTTCCTAATCGATAGCCAATTAGTCGAGGAATCTGTCTATGCATTGACCGAATCTAAAAGTTGGAAACTTCTGAGATATACTCGTTTAAAAAATGGTTTTTCTCGAGAAAAGCGAAGAAATTTTGATTTTTGAAGTTTTGTTCGGGTTTCACAGACCCCATGCATGCGAGGGGCATGCGAGGGTTAATAATTATACTCAAAGTTTTTTTTACCGAAAAAAAAAAAAAAATTTCGGTCACTTTTACAACTTCCGAAAAATAGAAAGAATTATTTTCCCACGACGGGACCAGGCTCAACATTTGTGAAATAGAAAGTAGTTCTTTTGAGAATTCACAAAAAAAGATCGATGGATAGAAACAGTTTTCAAACTCATATTTTGATCTATTAATTGAAAAAATCTAGGTAGTAAATAATTTTTTTTTCAATTTGCATTAAATTTTTGACAAATTCATTGAAAAACACACAATTTGAAACAAAAAAACATTCAAATTGATGCATTTTTGAAAAATTCGCGAGCATTCAAAACAAAAACATCTAAAATTTCGAAAAATTCATATCTCGTGAACGGCTTGATAGAAGAATTCGAAATAACTCATGGACGTCTTTCTCACAGAGTACGAAACGATAAAAAAATTAAGGCCAGATCAAAAATGTCAATTTCGATGGTAGGTTGAGTTGGCATGGTCCCATATACCGAGAATATTCGGTGAGACTATAAACGATCCCCTTCCTACGGCAAAACCAACACAGGTGCGCACCGCGTGCGTTCGGGACGAAATGAGGTGCCAGTAGCATTGCATCCCCTCCCGAACGAGCCTCACGCACGCGGTGCGCGCCTGTGTTGATTTTGCCGTAGGAAGGGAATCGTTTAGTCTTACCGAATATTCTCGGTATACCTATATTTTCCCATATTATACCCGTACGTATATAATGCCTTATCGTTTCTCTTAGGTTTCGGGAATCACCGTGAATGAATAAATAGAATAGTTTCTCTGAAATAACAAAGTTTTATTTTATCGTTTGTAGGTTATGAACCTTCATATCTTATCATCCCTATTCTTATATTAATTACAAACCTGAAATAACAAAGAAACAACATTCAATGTTTATTATTCACTATTTTTGTTGTTCCCTTTCGTGTTTATTATTTCTAAGAAATAATTATTAAGAATTTATAAAATTGAGTCTTTATTTATTATTTTTCTCCGTGTCTTGACACGTGTTGGCCTCTTCTGCCCTGCGCCTACCGGCCGCTACTTTCATTACCCGTATTTGTGCGGGAAATTCCAATAGTCTTAAGGAAGTATTCCTTATACGTATACCTGTATATTGTAACATACTCAGCTATGTAAAATCGCTGACATAGAGAGAAAAAAGGGATCGAGGATTATATTAATCCTCTACGTTCGACCGAACGCTGACGTCACACCTGGAAGAGGGGATCTGGACTATATACACGGAAAAAAAAAGTTATTTGATTCAAGTAAACCAATTTACTCAAGTCATATTTACTCATCACAAGAAAAGTTTATTTGTTTTCGTACTATATTTATCATTGAGCCTATTAATTAATTTTCTTGACTGCATGTCTTTGATACAAATATTCTATTTCGTTGCCACAAACAGATTTTTTTTGAAACAAAAAAGCGGTCATTCCTGAAGTAAGACAACAAGATTATTTGATACGAGTAATGACATTTTTCGATTTCAATACTCTATTTGGTTGTTGCAACGAGATATTGCTATGTTCAACGCAGTGGTTGCTATGGATGGAAGAACCAAGACACATACGTCATCTGTTTTTTTGTTGGTAACTAATTAATTTCTTGAGTTGAATATCTCCTACTTGCTTGTATTATGAAGAAATATTTCGATCGATAAGATATTTATTTGATCTTAATACACATTTACTTGCTAATAGACAAGTAATTATTTACTTGGCGCAAAGCAAATTTATTGGCTAACGACTAATTATTTTTTTCCGTGTAAGCAGATCACCCAAAGGCTCATCAGCGTATTCGAGCCAGAGCGGCCGTGCGACCAGGGGGTGAAACGTCCTTATGGGGCAGTCGGTCCCATGTTTTAGTTCCGATCCAAGTGGGGTATAGGGCTGGGGGCGCTGACGGTTGACCGACACCGGATGGGAGTAGACGCTGGACGACGCCGAATCCATGACGCCATTTTTTTTTATGGTATAGCATCATAGAACTTATATTCCTGGAAGGGGAATAGCCCATTTGCGCAATGAGCGGCAGACTGACGCCAACATGTTGAGACAGAGATATATCTCTCTCTCCATTCCTAACGTCCAGTCCGCTCTCCGCGCATACCCCTCGCCATAATAATACCGTGCGAAGATTGATAGATTAGGGTTAGCGCAAACTTGTAATCTATTATGTATTACAGAAATAGTTTCGTTATACAGTACTGACAATGGTTCTAAATTCACATGCTATCACAATTTTCGGTTTGACATGACATGAGAAGTGACGATGAATTGGGCGATTTGGGTAAGTATACCGTGAACTATCAGGTAGGACGAGATTCATATATTCATTCTATCTCATACCATCTCATACCTCATATGAAAGAAAAAATGTATGGTTGTTTTTTAGTTTCCGAACAGGATGGTGGAGAGGAATGAAGAATGAGGAAACGCTAGAACTGCTAATAGACTTTTACATATGAAGCCTGTCTTTATTGATGTTCAAAGTGTATAAGTTTTGTGTACTTATGTCTAATAAAATCTGTTTTATGTAGATTAAAAATTCTTATTTCAATAATCATAAATATGTACTATACAACTTCGATACAAAAAAAAGTATCGTATGTATACAACACCCGAAAATCATAAAAGCAACAAACAATTAGGTTAGGAATCGCTACAGCTAGGGGGGTGCGCGGAGAGGGGACTGGACGTTAGGAATAGAGAGAGAGATATATCTCTGTCTCAACATGTTGGCGTCAGTGCGACAGCTTCTATTCCCCTTCCAGTAATATAAGTTCTATGTATAGCATTGTTGAAGTGAACTTGTGAAAAAATCTGAAGCATTGGATCTCTAAAATTCTACTTGTGCTTTGAGTAAAATATTTCTAAACTTAATATATTTAGTCTTAACAGTGAATTCTATTATAATATTGACAAGAAAAGTTTGTATTTAAGCTACATTCAGAAATCGTATTAGTATAAAACTTGTAGGTTAGTCACGTAATTCTAGCTTTACACGTTCGATATTAGATATATTATTGACTGTCAAATTAGAATTTTGTATTTAGTATATCATTAACATTTACGTAAAAATGAAATGTCAATAGTTTTTCAAGATATCTAAATTTCAATGAATCAATTTAATTCTAATGTTATATTCTAAATTTAAAGTATTCTATAATATTTTACTATTTACAATATTTCAATATCAAGATCATCGTACCCAAATGTATTAAATGAATAACACTGTACACAAGAAAATGATAATAAATTTGTTAATTCAGTGAACAATTGACTTTTTTTTTGGCCATGCCGATTATCACGTGATCCGAAGCGTTGACTGAATATTCTTAAAGACGGTTCCCCTTATGGGACTTTGTGAGCCAGCAAAGTGGGCTCAAAGTGGGCTTGGGGATTGAAAAGTGCCCGAAATTACCGACTGAAATAGCATTGCAGTATATCTATAGTGTACGAATATATAGATATACTGCAATGGTAATTCGGTCGGTAACTTCGGGCACTTTGCAATCCCCAAGCCCACTTCAAGCCCACTTGGTCGGCTCACGGAATAACCCAGGGTGAGCTGTCTTTAGAATACTCAGTCAACGTCCGAAGCACCCTTAAAATAATTCTCAAATAAGGCGGTTGAATGAGAAGTAGCAGCCGACACGTCGCCATATTCGTCTCCCCACCCGTGCGTCGTCGGTCAACCATCAGCGCCCCCAGCCCTATACCCCACTTGGATCGGAACTAAAACGCGGGACCAAAATTTAACATGGCAGGTTTTCCCCCCTGCATGCGA
Organism: Tenthredo mesomela; assembly: GCA_943736025.1. Lineage (NCBI taxonomy): Eukaryota > Metazoa > Arthropoda > Insecta > Hymenoptera > Tenthredinidae > Tenthredo > Tenthredo mesomela. The sequence goes on from OX031013.1 coordinate 39,167,530, forward strand.
CTCATAATAGTTAATTCAAGCGTTGGTCGGTATAGAACCACAGCGACTCACAACTCATAGTAAAGTCTAGCGTTAGTCGGTAGAACACCACGGCAACTCAATTGATAGAATCATTTGCATAGAATTAGGTCATCTAGGCCTAATGACTAACTTAACTTCACTTCAATAAATTCAGAAATTGTAGTAGATACAGCTCCACTACACTGAGAGAAAAAATTTGTTGAATTAAACATATGGATTCTGCTGTTAAGAAATAGTTGTTTCAACCATCATTTTGTATGAATGAATAAGCTGTAATTACCATAACACCTTTTGGCCATTTGAATCAAACAAATTTAGTTCAAGCAACCAATATTTTGTCACATTAACATAATATTCATTTCGCCGCCCGTAACCGCCGCGTTTTGTTGGGCTAAACAAGGTTTTTTTGTTTTAACGATTTTTTTCTCAGTGTACAAATAAAATATCAAAGAAGGAATAGGGAAAGATAATAATTAGAGAAATATAAAATCACTCGAATAGGTTATGTACGGCTAGGACATAATATACTAACTAGGAGAGTATCGCACCTCCGGGTCATCGATCTTGACCAAACTTGTAGGGGTGATTTCTTGAGCCGAAATATTAATTACCCGCTGAATAACTCTTCCTAATGGGCCTTTACTCTGTCAATTTACCTAAATGTACAACAGAAATCAGCGTAACCTGGGTTTTGCAAATCGCCATAAATAACCAGTTTTTGTGCTGCGTTATGAGATTCTACATTGCACTGAATATTTATACATTGAACACAGTCATTATTGTACATTAGATTGTTGAAATTTAACATCCCAGCTATAGAAAATCACTTTATTCTGCGCCTATTGACACGTATACTAGTAATAATATCAAATATTCAGTGCAATGTAGAATCTCATAACGTAGCACAAAAACTAGTTATTTCATGGCGATTTGCAAAACCCAGGTTACGCTGATTTCTGTTGTACATTTAGGTAAATTGACAGAGTAAAGGCCCATTATAGAGAGTTATTCAGCGGGTAATTCATATTTTGGCTTGAGAAATCACCCTAATAAGTTTGGTTAAGATCGATGACCCGGAGGTGCGATACTCTCCTAGTAAGATAAAATCATGAAATAGCTTCAACAATAGCAAACAAAACGCGACAACGCAGGGCCGGATTTTCACAACTCGCGCCTCTAGGCACTGAACTCCGCTGCGCCCCCTTTTCCCGTATCCTTCGACAGTACACATTTTGGCTATGTTAGAATTTGGGAATTTGTTTACTTCACTTCGATACTAGCTGCAAAATTGAGCAAAATTTCTACCCTTTTCTTCAAGCGTATTTTTTTTTCCTACACGTCATTTTTTTTCTATTGGGATCCTTGGAATGGGCGTGGCTTTGAAATTTTAGCTTTCTTTGAGTAGTTCTATTTTCGTCACTAGTTGGCGTATCGAGGTTCTAAGGTTCCCAATATGGGCGCAGTGACCAGCGCCCCCGTGCACCGCGCGCCCCTAGGCAAGTGCCTAGGTTTGCCTTGCCGAAAATCCGGCCCTGCGACAACGTAGGACAGGATAGTAATTAGGAAATCAATGTACAATTTAGAATAAATCTCAGTATATTTTTCAATATCATAGATTTGAACTTTGACGGATGTTTCAGCTCTGACTCCTAACTAAACAGATCAATCCCAAGAGAAAGCCAATAGGGACCAGCTTTGTGTCGAATCCAAGAGCGTACGGCGTCGAGTTAATTCTCCGCGTCCGAGGGCCAAGGATATACGATTCCGAGTCTGCCGTACACGAAGAGAAGAGTTGTGGGAAGCGCTGTCATACTGGTATAGGTCGATTGACTTATCGCATATGAGAACGGTTCTCATAAGTGAGGCAATGGTTACCATACTTTTAGTACGAGACCTCAGAAGTCCGCGATAAGTCAATCGACCTATACCAGTATGACAGCGCTTCCCACAACTCTTCTCTCCGTGTACGGTCTTGAATCGAAAGATTCACGGATCCGCAGATAATTTAGGTTTTGTTTAGGAAAGCAGGCTTGGATTAATTTCCCGGCTCTGTTCATTAGAAGATAGCTCGGCTTTGGTTTATACTTGAGTCCGATGGTTTCATGCTTTGGTGGAGAAATCTACCCGAGGCCTTAGTTAAAGTAAACTCAAAAAGTTGCATAGGTAGCTTTTGGTGGTAAACCCATCCCTTTTCCCTGCTCGTACACCTCAAAGAAAAGCCCTGATAACTCAATTTCTCTTTTAGGTAAATAACTCACAATAACTGCGGGTATCTCTACAGCTTTCGAGCCTCAGATACCTGCGCAAAGTTACAATGCAGTATAGAATGTTCATCGATGGGGTCCCTGATGTGGCACACTATTTTTCTTAGCCTTTCTTCAAATCGAGTTTTTCTTTAGCAAACATTTCATTTGCTCATGATCAGGGGAGGAACTTCAGGTTATTAGGAACTCGACAGCTGCGAAGTGGAGCAGAGTCCGTAGCTACGTCATTGGCTATGGGCAAATAAAATATTTGTAAAAGGGAAACGACATTTGAAAAAAGGCCAGGAAAAATAGTGAAACACAGGGACCCCATCGATGAACATTTCTGTACATATACATACATGTGAAATGCATTCACGTATGTTTAACTTGCGCGTTAGTATGGAGACATCAGGATTATTCAGTTGCGATCATGTGAAACAACGGTTACCTGATGTTAACTCTATTTCTCACGGCTCTGCTAAATATTTCAATACGCATCATCGTGATGTCCTACTATGACACATGAAGTTATGCAAAGCCACTGTAACAAGATAATTGTATTTGTCCTGCAGTCAACAATACAACTTTGACGTTTCCACTGGACCCTGATTTTAGAAATTTATCGAATCGTTTCGCGGGTGGTATACGCCGTTTGGACCAATCGGAAAACAGCATTAAACGGAAAGTCGGCCGATACGCTTGTGATACAGTTGGATACGTTTCTGTCGTTGAAAGAAATGTAACTTATCTTGCCGTTTCACCTTACAGCCATAAAAGTGAGCGAAACTTTTAGGATACTGGCGGTAATCAATGCCGCTTAAGCTGGGCCGGTCGACGGTGTGAATAATTAATTCTCATTGTGCTTTTTTTATAGTGTTTTGTTGAATATTAAATTTATGGCCGGTTTCACCAACGTCGAATAACTTCTTATTCATAGAATAACTCCATTCGTATTGTAGCAAATACAATGTAAAATAGTCTTTTCATAACACGGGCATGAAATGAGCCTTCTTTCATGCTTATCGGGAGGGGGGGAAATCACATATTTCGACCGTGAGTACCGAATATCCAACAGCGGGAGGGAATGTACATTCCCTCCCGCTCCAACGGCAAATCTTGGATCTTTATTTTTTTATAAATAAATTATTATTAATTATTAATAATTTTTTTTTCTTATTAATTTCTTTTTATTTTTTTTTTCAATTTTTTTCAATTTTTTTTAAAATTAAACTATCTGTAAGTGTGTGGTACACGACTCAACACGCGCCATTCCCCATCCGATCGACGCGCATCAAGGAAGGCCCATATCGTGCCCTTATTATAAAAAGTACAGTGTGCATCTAGGGGGGGATGGCCATTTCTACCTCGGGTGAAACGTTTTTAGCACTCGTCTTTGTCTCGGGCGCCGTCGGCGCCCTCTACTACGACTCGCGCTAAAAACGTCTCACCCTCGCTCGAAATGGCCATTTTCCCCCCCTAGATACACAATATACTATTCCTCTATTGTTAATATTTGCCGAGATATAGTCGATCGAAAAAAACAATTTTTACATTTTTTTTCGTATTTCCACAAATTATCGAGATATTTTCCAAAAACAAAAATTTGGATTTTTAAATCGACTATATCTCGGCAAATATTAACAATAGAGAAAAAAGTTTCAAATAAAAAAGATGGGAAATTTTATCTTCTACAAAAAGGTTCCCACAATTTTTAACGTCAAACTCACGGTTTCCGAGATATTTGCAAAAAGACGTTTTTCAAGATGGCGGCTAACGCTCGCGGTTTCGGACGACACAAACTTGGTTTTACACTTAGGGGACACCCTTTGACATAATCCAATCGAAAAATCAATTACAATAATCAATTGTATAAGGATTTTTTGCGGAGCATACCCATTTTCGGTGCTAAAATTCCTGGACTAGATATCATCTAAATTCTGTACCATTTCACACTTATTTACCTAGTAGAACCATTTCCACGGTGTAAGAATAATAGGTGGTCCGACTACCCTAATCCCCGCAATGCTAGGGCTTGTGATTATTTTAGCATAATTCGGCCCCCATCCACCAGACGGCTACGGGTCTGTGGGACCATATCGTAAACAATAATGGCGGTGAATCGCGGCATTTTGTTGAATAAACTTATGATTAACCTAAAATTACCCTCCTCCGTTTTGAACAATGCGCGCTGCCATTATTGTTGATCATCAAAACAAATCATGGTCCCACAGACTCGTAGCCGTCTGGTGGATGTGCACCGAACGATGCCAAATTATCACAGCAGCCAAGCCGCAGTCGGACCACCTATTATTCTTACACCGTGGCCATTTCTAAGACAATTTCGAATTTAAACATACATCGACTCGCATATCGATTGAGGTTAGTTATCGTATCTCGATCACCACTCATCCTAGATCGATATTGACAATCTATATCCGTATCGTCACTTTCTCTCAGAACTCTGATGAACATCTCAAGCGAGTAGGATAGTCAAAATCTGTAAGTTCTTCATTATTTATTGTTCAATGATTATTAACATCTGCATCTTTCGTTTTTCTGGTAAAACACACCATTTAAAGTTAAATTCAAAGAAAATTCTCTGTAATAACGTAATATTACAAACATAACCTATATGTAATCACTCTCACACGTAGTCTAGTCACTATGTGCAATTTTCTCTATCTAAAAAAATAGAGAAACAGTCATAGTCTAAGATCCGGCATTAGGAATATATACTCTCATCTGTTATTCGAATGAAACATAGTTTATATGGGCGTTTCTCCACAAACTGGGCGACTTCGTGTCCCACGGAGATTTCACCCATAAAATGACTGGAATTAGATATTATTTTTTACTAAAATTAATGGTAACAAGTTGTTTGAAAGAACCAATAGTCTAAAAATATTAGAATAAATACATAAAAAGGAAAATTTTCACATCAACACCCCCAAAAAACAGTCCCCTGGGATGTCACAGATGCAAAATCGAAATTATTTTGTGACCTGTAGTGAACAAGTAATAATATTTTTCAATACTATTCTAGTATCGTTGTCCACAATAAAGGCATTTCACAATTTGCATGGTTAAAATTTTTCAATTTACTATTTTTACGCCGAAATTGTGAGCTAAAGTTTGTCCCTTGATTTCTGCTAACAGTCCCCTGTCGCACAGAAAAAAATTATTTTTAATGGTGTGTGGTACCCTCGCCATGATTTATGCGTTAAATCGAATGTTCCCGCTGAGAAGTTCATATCAAATGCCGGACAGCGCTTTCGCGCTATTTTATCTAATCATTTCTTCGCGTTCAATGTGATGATGACGTACTGTAACCTCAAAAAGAACAGTCCTCTGGCAAGGTTTTTTCTTTAAATAAATCATTTTATTCACCCTATCCAGCTGGATAACATCTAACGGTGGAAATCGTATTACTATTACTGCGAGTTGATTTGATGGAATATTCTTAGTTTCGGCAAGATTTTGTATTTCTGCCAAATTCGTCAGTCCCCTGTCGCACAGTCCCCTGCCTAAAATATGTTAGTTTTTCCCAATTTTTCTGTCAATAAGTTAATTTTATGAGATGTTGATTTCAGAACTTGGTTCTGTAACATGTTGATTTGCTATAAAAAGTAATATTGTTCTTAGTTGATTTCATTTCGATTATTTTTTCAAAAAATGCGAAAAAAGTAGTGAGGACAATTTTGGGCAGTTTTTCGCCCAGTTTGTAGAGAAACGCCCATATACAAGATAACATATAAACTGATAAGTCGGTCATCGGTTGTTTAGTCATATCCCGGCACTATGCCCTTCAATTGAAAAAAAACTTTTTTTTTTTTTTTACTTACTACTCTCATTTGTTATTTGAATAAATGGAATACCTTTTGAAAGTATATGACATAAGGAGCTAAAAAAAAAATAGGTTGACTATTTTTTTCTTGGCACTATTACCGGGTTGACAGATTTAAAGAGGTGAGCTCACGTAGTCGATTTACTCTCATCTGTTATTTGAATGAAATTTACATCAAATTGAAGGTATTTTTTTTATCTACGCGATAGTATGGGGTTGACTGAGTGAAAGTTGACCCCACTCATGGTTGTCGAGGTTTTAAATATCAATTTTTGAGCGATAAATGAAGGAGCGATATCCCCATGCAGTCCTATTTCTGGATGAGTATGATGGCGTCATCTCCTGGAGATGTCTTTGTACGGCATACGCATCCGTTCTCGTAGTCCAGGTCCTCGGCTTCGTATTTCTTGTAGTCCAGGTCGTTCGCTAAGTATTTCTCGTTGTCCGGGTCCTCGGCTTCGTACCTGGACTGCGAGAAATACTTAGTGAATGACCTGGACTACAAGAAATACTTAGCGAACGACCTGGACTACGAGGAATACGAAGTAAAGGACCTGGAGTATAAGAAATACGAAGCCGAGGACCTGGACAACGAGAACTACTTAGCGAACGACCTAGACAACGAGAACTACAAAGCCGAGAACCTGGACAGCGAGAAATACTTAGCCAACGACCTGGACTACGAGGAATACGAAGTAAAAGACCTGGACTACGAGAAATACTTAGCGAACGACCTGGACAACGAGAACTACGAAGCCGAGGACCTGGACAACGAGAACTATGAAGCCGAGGACCTGGACTACGAGAACGGATGCGTATGCCGTACAAAGACATCTCCAGGAGATGACGCCATTATACACATCCAGAAATAGGACTGCATGGGGATATCTCTCCTTCATTTATCGCTCAAAAATTGATATTTAAAACCTCGACAACCATGAGTGGGGTCAACTTTCACTCAGTCAACCCCATACTATCGCGTAGATAAAAAAAAAAATACCTTCAATTTGATGTAAATTTCATTCAAATAACAGATGAGAGTAAATCGACTACGTGAGCTCACCTCTTTAAATCTGCCAACCCGGTAATAGTGCCAAGAAAAAAATAGTCAACCTATTTTTTTTTGGCTCCTTATGTCACATACTTTCAAATGGTATTCCATTTATCCAAATAACAAATGAGAGTAGTGAGTCAAAAAAAGAAAAAAGGTTTTTTTTCAATTGAAGGGCATAGTGCCGGGATATGACTAGACAACCGATGACCGACTTATCAGTTTATATGTTATCTTTTATATAAACTATGTTTCATTCGAATAACAGATGAGAGTAGGGGAGACCGGGGCTAAAAGTTACACTTTTTTAAATAACTTGAAAAATTGATTGGACAAAATTCGTAAAATATAAATATTATTGTTCTACAATTTGGCAAATATATTCTACTTTAGTATGCCTAACCGTTTTGGAATATATCTGCATAAGTTTTTTTGATGATTTTTTTTTTTTTGCAACAAAACGTAAAGTAACAATTTGCCCCGGTTCGGGGCTAGTTGTGCATGAGCTGGGGCAAGTTGTTACAAGATTTATTGTGGGTATATTTCATAAAAAAAACAATTATTTTAGATTAAATTTATGTATTTAAGAACGAATTAACAATATTCAAAGAGTTTTCAATTATTTGTCGTGCATAAATTAAACTCAAATTGAACGGTGAACATAAATATATAGTTTTTTTATATCCCAATAACTCCAAGTAATACTTTGAGATCAATTATTGTTTAAAATAATATATATTGAGATCAATCATTGTTAGAAATAATACAATATACTAAGATCAATTATTATCATAAAAGATATATCATTGATAATATGTCATTTGAGTTATATATGGGGGGTTCCACGTGACACGCATCGGTTTTTGGCCGGAAGTCATCGAAAAAATAGGCAAGCTGACAATTTGATCCCTTTTTTTTGTGCCTCTTCATGGTAATTTCGTTAACAATTTCAAGGCGATTCGTGTGACCCTTCAAGTAGAAAAAAGATGAATTACAAATTTCCAAAGTTTTACTTTTTAGCAATAGTTCTTAATTTTTCGCCATTTTCCTCACTTCATCCGGGGCTTTTTGCATGAGGCCTTGAGATATAGTACCCCGACTTGCTGTTCTATTATAAGTTCGCATTCTGTAATAAAAAATAGAAAAAAAAAAAACAGTATTTTTCGTTGATGACCACGCGATAGAGTAAGTTGTTGCAAAGTAACAACATGCCCCAAAAAAGAGTAACAACTAACCCCAAATGGCATTTTCTCATATAAACGTAAATTTTAGGCTCGGTTGATGAAATAAACTTAATTTATACGTCGGTATATGAAAACTAGATGTATCTTTATATACCACATAAAAATCTAAAGGCTATTTATCAAAATGAATTAAATAGACCAAAAATAACCAACACAAAAATATTTACTCACCTGTATTAGAAAGACACATGCTCTCGAGCAACGTCATTCGAGACCAATGGCCTTACTAATATGGTTGCCGTAGGTGCGCTGTTGCTTACTGTTTCACGACGCACTTGGACCATATTTTTATCTCTATTCGTTTAAGAGTTATTTTGATTTGAACAACTTACCCCGGTAACTTTTAGCCCCGGTCTCCCCTATATATTCCTAATGCCGGATCCCGTACGATCATATATCAAGCTAAATTAGATAAGATTTTATTATAACAAACAAGTAATGCATATAATAATTATATTAATAAATTCTAGCCTGAAGATGGCTGGCTGACCCCAGCCGAAACGTCGCAAACATCGCCGTTTTTTGTTTCACTGACCTCCTCCGACGAAATCCTTATATATCTACTCAAACGTCACGAAAACCACAATTCGACAAATGTATGCATGAAAGGGTTAGTTTGTTGACTGAAAAATCCGTGAATTTTTAGAAAATCCAATGATAAGTGACATTTTGATTCAATAGATTGATTATTGATAACAAATTGTTTATTCATTCACATAGAAACAGACAGGTATCGAACAACTGCGAGAATGTCTGTAATGACGTGGCGAAGAGTCCTCATTCACTACAGGATTCATAATGTCTCTATATAGATGAATAAAAAACGCACTCAGCGGTGCTAATTCAAACGAACTGTTCGTATTTTCATATTTTTTATTGTATCTCAAACTTTATTACAACAATTTTCATGTTTTCTGAGGCTTGGAAAACTGTCACGTTGTAGCCACGCAATTGTGGGGCTGTCACGTGGTAACTAAATCGCCAGGACAGGAAAGAGCTTCGATGATAAAAATCCTACCATTAGCTACAGTTATGAAATATATGAAAATACTGCTGACTGATCAGCGAGCTGTACGTTTTACAAGAACTGTACGTTTTATGAGAACCGTACGGTTTATGGGAACTGTCGATTTCGATTAAACTTGATGAAGATTGAATTTGATTAGACATGCGATTTAATATCATCGTCGATAATATTACCGATATAAGGCTTCGTCCCAGACATTGAAGTGGCCAGCTGCTCATCTTCTAGGACGGTAGCAATATTAAAGTCAGTCACGTGTGCGTGTCCTGAAAAAGTAAAAAAATACATGAACAAACAGAAATGAATTTTTGCCAAATTAATATCACATCTCAGGATCCAGAAAGGATATAAGGGCGAATGGATCATCATCTAGACCTACCGTTGTGCCTCAGAGCAAGTATAATTTAGAGGGGGAATGGAAACGGAATAGGTTATGACCAATTGTTTTAGACAAAAGTGCCGAAAGCCGAGGCAAGTGGCTAAGTCAATGGTGTGAAAGACAAGCAGTTCAAATGGTAAAAACTCTGAAAATCTTGTATTATATCAGTCACTCAAACTAACAACTGGATTTAAAAATCCTGTTCGGATCTAATAGCTATCTTGATAAAAGGATGGAAGAAAAGTTGAACCGCGTATTCTAGGAGCGTCTTCGAAGGGCTGGGAAACCATATGTCTGGTCGTTGAAAGAGTACCCATAATCTCACGCCGACCAGAGATTAAGGTGAAGTGAAACGTTTGTCAGAACCTCGAAAACGGGAATCGTGAATTCTCCGGAACTACTGAATCAATTGCAATGAAACTTCGAGGGATTACACATAATTGTGGCAGAAAGTGGCTGATTATTTCACTTTTCCAAAATTTGACAAAAATTTTCACAAATAGACGTACCGACCACATAAATCGCGAGATTATTCACTGTTGACGTAGATAATCGCATTTTCCCGATAATTAGCCACTCCGCAATGAAGAACCACACACTTTGAGCCTAATCCCGTGTCATTTGATGGAGAAATGGCTGAGAATTTACGATTCTCCGTTACTCATAACTAAAAAACCGACATTCAGATGAGATCACAGCCCGTATCGACATTTAGGCGAGATCACAGCCTGTACCGAAATTGCAGCCAGTTCATTTGCAAATAATCTAGCGGTGGGCAGAGGTACCAAACGTTCGGTAGTTCTGTTTAATGTCCCTGGCACGATCAAACGCGAACGCGTGCGCAAACGCAAACGCAAACGCAGTGATCTGACGCTCCTGATTGGCTTAGCTTTGGACAAATTTTTTCAACAACCAATAAGGAGCCTCAAATAACTGCGTTCGCGTTTGATCGTGCCAGGGCCTTTACCGCGGTGAAAGGCACCCGGCCGTGGGCTTGAATCGTTTCACTTCACCTTAAACTAAGATGACGTTGAGTCAATAAAGGCCAACGCACACCATTGCCGCTCGGCACCGCACGGCAGCGATCGGCACCGAATTTTATTGTTTTAAACAATGAAATTCGGTGCCGATCGCTGCCGTGCGGTGCCGAGCGGCAATGGTGTGCGTTGGCCTTAAGCCGCCTTGCGGTGTATTGCTGATGAGTTGAACGGCGTCGCGACTTATATACCAGTCGTGACGTCGCTCAGCTCGTCGTTGCGCCCGCCCGCCGCCCGCGCGCCACTTTTATAGTAGAACGCGATAATTCATAACTAGCGTGAAAAAAATTTTTTGGACCAACGAAAAAATATGGGTCTACTTTTTTGACGTAGATTTCACGTAATAGTATATTGTGTAGCAAGGGCGTAAAGTGGGCTTTTTTAGACCGAGTGTGGAGTTTGCAGTACTAGTCGGAGGCGAGGGAGCACGAGTCGAAGACGAGTGCATCCGCGAGCCGAAGACGAGTACTGCAACCACACGAGGTCAAAAAGCCCACTTAGCCCTTGGTACACACCATATTTTTTGTAACGCATGTATTGATTTCTGCGTTTTTTGTGCTTATAAGCGGCATATATATATATATATATATATATATATATATATATATATATATATATATATATATATATATATATATATATATATATTATTGAAGAAGCGGGCAATAAAGAATCCATTATTGCCCGCTTATTGAAGAAGCGGGCAATAAAGAATCCTTTATTGCCCGCTTATTGAAGAAGCGGGCAATAAAGAATTCTTTATTGCCCGCTTATTGAAGAAGCGGGCAATAATGAATCCATTATTGCCCGCTCTTTTCAAGTGGTCAATAAACGGCTACTTTAGGCCCTATTTTTAGGTCAAAAAAACGCAGAAATCATGCATGTGTTACAAAAAAAAAGTTTAAATCGATTCAAAAAATACGAGGTAAAAAAACACCCAAAATTCGCCGATTTGAGGTGGAATTGCCCCTAAAGAAGGCTATACACTGACCCTATAAAGTCTCTCTCCAGATTACAGTTCTCCCTCACTAATTTTCACCTCTCTAACATTTTACCTCTTCGCCGTCGGAGGGAAGTAGGTTCCCCCACTATGGCCTGGTCGTTTGGTTCGGCGCATAACGATGCGCGGTAACCACGTCACATAACCTCAACAAACCTGTGGTTTTCCAGTAAGTCAGCTGTCAGCTATTTCCCCTCAGCTCCCGTGCACACATCATAAACTCCGCCCATGGACATAGTGGGGGACCTCGCTAATATTCCCTATACCCCGGATCCGTGAAAATTAGTGAGGGAGCACTGTATGACCCGGTTTATTGCCACTGTGGCTGTACCACGTTTAAAGGGACACCTTAATCATAAGCCACAGATATCCAGCACAAAAATGCCCGATATTAGCCGCTAAAATCTTCTTACTGATTTATTTGTGGGCGCCTGACATTTTGGGCGCTGCTCTTCAGCGACTGTGATGAATTTTTATTTTAGTCTGGATATCTAGTGACGGTTGATATCAATTCAGTTTTTGTCTGCGTCTGGGTGTATTTGTTAGTATTCTTCTTCTTTTTCTACTCCTTTGCATAAACCCGTAGGCAAATTGACATATTTAGTAGTATTAGGTTCAGTAACCCTCTCAAGCATCTGAGTTGCCCCCACTCATGCGGCGAGCGCTAGTGACGCGGAGTAGGGAGCGCTCGACCAGGACCGTATCTGCAGCTCGTAGCGCCTGTTTATGTCAAATCTCAGCCGGTAAGTGTATGCACCCACTAAGTAGTGATGGATACATCCCAGTGGCGCCCGGGAGTGGGGACACATTCACGCACAGTCGCAAACGCAGAGAACTAACACACTCATGCTAGACGCCGTGATTGGCTGTGCCCTCTCTCCTCGCACACGGATACGTTTCGTGCTTTTGATGCCTGAGAGGGTTAATGAGACCCTTTAGCCTGATATCTTTGTGAGTGGCGCGGAGAGGAATGCGAGATAGAGGCTCTTATAGTAGTGCCTTTGTAGAATATAGCTGGGGCTTTCCACGCCAACTTGACGAACGTCTGACCCTGACCATCTCGGATTTCATCGAGTCTTTTTTAAATAGTGGTCTGCAGGTTCAGGATCTCAAAAATATTTTTTTTTAATTTTTCATAATGGCCGTTATTTATTTATAATTTTTGAAATGGACTCAAAGTTCGACCCATTTTAAAATTCTGAAAAAATTCTGAAAATTTCTTTCAAATTTGAGGATCATTTTAAGCCCTTATATAGAGTGGTCAGTATAATAGAATCCTTGGGAAAAATTAAAGAAAATAATTGAGATTTAGTTTTTTTTTTTTTTTTTTTTAACGTCATTTTGTATCAAAACAACTCGTAGCTCATGATTGGAGAAAAACAAAACAAAAAAATGGAGAATTTGATGAGCTTTCTTATGAGCTGGCAAAAATTGATCAGGGTACACGATATAAAACTGCGAAACGTATACCCGATACCCAGAAACTCCACTGCCTAATTCCTCGCACAAATAATAAAGTCGAAGTCAAAAATTTCTCTCAATCTGAAATATCCAAATTGTATACAATTGTTAAATAAGAGAAAAAGTGAATATTTCTGTATACACGCATCGGAATAAAATCTTTGGACAATATTTTCATCTGTGTCGTCATTATTTGTAGGTTTTGAAATCCATACCTACTTTTTCTGGAAATTGATAGGTTAATGAGTTCATATATATACCAATGTGATCCAGTTACAAACTCCAAAATAAATACATTTTTCAGACTTTAAGTAAAAGTTATTCATCTTTCACGATATTTGACATAGGAAGTTCAAATTATTTCTGCATTTTGAACCTCATTAATTAACTGAAAAGGATTTTTCTACATCATGATGTTGGGTTGAGATGAAAAATGAAAAATTCTCCATTTTTTTGTTTTGCTTTTCTCCAATGAGGCTGGTTACCGGTAAAACTGTTAAACTTTGGCGCCAGCGAGCCAAGTAACCAACATGGCGTCTCCAATATAGCCGGTTGTTTCAAAATTCAAATGAAGCGCCATTAGTGGCACGCGCACATTTACACACATGGTCACTGACACACACTAATAACAGACATGTATTCGTAATCTGCGCCATTTTTGTTACTTGGCTCGTTGGCGCCACCTGGAAAAGCTTTGCGTATTCAACCCCATTATGAGCTACGAGTTGTTTTGATACAAAATGACGTTAAAAAAAAAAAAAAAAAAAAACAAACAAACTAAATCTCAATTATTTTCTTTGATTTTTCCCGAGGATTCTATTATACTGACCACTCTATATAAGGGCTTAAAATGATCCTCAAATTTGAAAGAAATTTTCAGAATTTTTTCAGAATTTTAAAATGGGTCGAACTTTGAGTCCATTTCAAAAATTACAAATAAATAACGGCCATTATGAAAAATTGAAAAAAAATATTTTTGAGATCCTGAACCTGCAGACTACTATTTAAAAAAGAGTCGATGAAATCCGAGATGGTCAGGGTCAGACGTTCGTCAAGTTGGCGTGGAAAGCCCCAGCTACAGCTCTATAAATGTTGATTTGAAAGATTCATTCAATCTGAACTAGAGATGTCACGAACAGAGTTGTCTTGAGATTCTAGAATGGCCTCTAGATCCACTATCGTGTTTCCCTATGCGTTGCGAAGGCTGAGGAAGTACTGCTATCGTTGTACGGTGTTGCGGTAATTAAGACTATATCACATTTCAGGTGGCCAAATCGTTCGTACGCGAATCAGGGTCCCTAGCATTTCCTGACATTTTAATAATAATTTACTGGGCATCAGTGCGGTTGCAAAGCTGATGAGCTCTACCCACTAGACTCGTTACACCGTGAAGATTCGTGGATGCGCACCATGCCTGATTGCCGAAGATACCAGAACGTGGTGCTACTATTTGAGAAAAAATTCATATTATCATATTTATTTATATATTCTAGACGAATTGCACACCCTAGAATTGAAAGAAAAAAAATCAGCTTTTGTTATTCTGAGGCTTGACAACGAGCTATTTACGGCTATCTTTGCATACGTTCGGGTATCTTCGGCAATCTTCGACAATCGGATATAGAGGCTGCTACGGCTGAGCACTGGACATCTGCCACGCGTGTTAACTTAATATGCCGTAGAAAAAGTTGGAATTTTAGAACGAAATGAAAAGTAGGGGAGATCGGCGACAATTGTAACATTCGTAATTTTCGCAATATACAAGGTTTGGTGCCGTGCTGATATGTGGCATTTGAATCATGCATATAACAATTATTCATAATATCTACATTTGACGAATTCATAAGTTGCCTCAGTTTCTAGCAGACAATGTGAGAATTGGAAACGTCTTTTCGATATAGGTTAGTAAATTTTGTTTGCCATTTTCTTTGTTTCATTTTTGCCGAACCGTTGATGTTACGTTTAGTTATTTTGTGTATTTACAATATACTTTTCTCCCTCTTTCGAAAACGTACAATGGCAATTATTAAATATTCACGTGTAATGGTAGAACAGGCCGATAATTGTAAAACTGCGACCGGGGACGAAAGTAACAGCCCGGACGGGAGCGATTGTAACATATCATAATTTATCCATTTATCGAGTTTAGTTTAGTTTTATCGAACGAGAAAACGATGTTTCGTTTTTTTTTTTCGAATCGATTCTTATCGTCCGACGTTTCAGTCTGATTTCTGGAAGAGTATGACGGCGTCGTCTCCTGGAGATATCTTTGTATATGGCATACGCATCCCCTATCGTCGTTCTATCTCTCCGCTTCGGAGTTCTCGTAATCCAGGTCCTCGGCTTCGTAGTTACAGTTGTCCAGTTGTCCAGATCCCGCGCTTCACAATTTGAGTCGTTTAGGTCCTTCGCTCCGCGGCTTCAGTCGTCCAGGTCCTCCGCTCCGTAGTTTCGGTCATTCAGGTCCTCCGCTTCGTAGTTCTAGACCTGAACGATTGAAACTACGGCGCGGAGGACCTGGACTACGAGAACTACGAATCGGAGGACCTGGACTACGAGAACCACGAAGCGAAGGACCTGAACTACGAGAACTACGAAGCCGAAGACTTGGACGACTGAAACTACGAAGCAGAGGACCTGGACTACGATAGCGGATGCGTATCCGGTACGAAGACATACAAAAAAAAAAAAAAAAAACGCGCAATAATAAAGTCAACCTGTAATAACTTCAACCTGTACTTGTTACAATTGACCCCGAGTCCTGTTACAATTGACCCAGATATAGGGACGTTTGTAACACTGTGCACATTGCCGTATTATCTGTAAAATCTCGATACTGCACAAGTATTTCTCTTTAATTATGATTGCTATATGTAGATAACTGTTACCCTCACTTACTGTACCAACGAAATTTTTTTTGGTATATGGAGATACGAGCACGAAGATGATAACTGCAAAATGTTACAATTGTCCCCGGTCTCCCCTACTTTTATCATTCATACCCTCTTTTGGCCAACATGATTCTTCTTCGAAACTTTACAAGGTCTCGTTTGCTCGGGTGCAGAGTGGGCACGTCGTGTGGCGTGATTGGAAAAAGGGTCGCAGAATAAAATGAAACGGAAGACGAGAAATCACTGGATGGTAGGCTCTTTCAGGCTTCTTTCTTTCACTTACCATGAACGTGAATGTAATGTGAAATGAATCTGAGTAGGTTTCATGTCGGGTTGGGTGGCTGTGACAGATGTCATTTACCTTCTTTATCGAGTAGAATGTTGTCTGGCTTGATATCCCTGTGGATTATTTTGTGCTCTTGGAGATAATCGAGGGCCAAGGCGATCTCTGCGACAAAAAGGACGACACTATCCTCGCAAAACTGGACTTCCTGTTGAATATGGTACCTGAGATCACCTCCGAGCAGCAAGTCTGATACCATAAATAGATCTTCCTCGTCTGCGAAGAAGATATTGATGTCAGAATAAATTCGAGTGTAGATTCGACTGCAAGTGAGCTAATGAGAAAACTCCGCTGAAATGTACCACACGTCATGCAGTCTGAAGACATACTTCAGAAGGCAATGACACTGTTCAATGAACAGAAATTTCCATCAGTCAAACGTGAAATTAGTTTAGCTTGTATCGTAAGCCTCAAATTTTTTATATTTATGTATGTAAGGTTCCAGGAGTACCGAGAACTATTCGATACACGCGAGGGATAGGAAAATCGCGACCCGACATTTTCTCCATTGGTTAGTTTTGTTCAACGGATAAATTTGGAAACGGAAAATGGTGATTACGCGAAAGTGCTTTGTGGGCATATTCACCCGAATGTTTGAGCGCCCGTTTTGTTAATCTCCTGGAAAACTCTCGCACTGTTACACTTCTGAGAATCGATTCTCCATTTCCATGCACGAATTTATCCCTCAATCGTTCGTTGCAGAACAGGGCGTGGAGCTCGATTCTTGAGATCATGCGATAAATTTTCGTATACAGTGACGAAGTGACAGATTTTTCCTATGAACGATGGGCTCGTAAAAAAAAAAAAAAATGTATTCAGTTGGTTTAAAATCCCATGTTATTCAAATGGGAAAAAAGTACGGGCTTACTGGCACGCTTTTCCGTTGAGCTAGAAAGCTCAAGTTTTCCCAAGGTTTTTTTGAATTTATTTCGAACTAATCTAGGGGGCGGCACGGACAAAATTCCACCGACCCCCACATAAGGACCACCCTACTATACATACTAGGGTGTGTCACTTTTTTTTTGTTTCTTGGATTCGGGATCTCACCCCCTCAGTATTCCATACTATATGCCATAATGTTGTGGTATGAATTTGAGCTATGTCGGATTTTTTTTAGAGTTTCCTCATCGAGTTTTTCTGTTTTCCATTCATTTAACATAGGAAATTTTGCGACCTTGGACATAATGCCATATATCTTTTGAGTTTTTCTTGTTAATTGCGACCACTATGCGGGGGATTATTCAGATATATCTACACGATTTTTCGCATCATCATTTATTTATTTATTTATTCATTTTTTTTCAATTTTTGTTTGTTTAAAGTCATTTTATAGTCATTTATTACAGAGCATAGGTGAAGAAAAAAAAAAAAAAAAAAAAAAATGAATGATGGTGCGTAAAATCGTGTAGATATATGCAAACAATCCCCCGCATAGTGGTCGTAATTAACAAGAAAAACTCAAAAGATATACGGCATTATGTCCATGGTCGCAAAATTTCCTATGTTAAATGAATGGAAAACATAAAAACTCGATGAGGAACCTCTAAAAAAAAATCCGACATAGCTCAAATTCATACCACAACATTATGGCATATAGTATGAGATACTGACGGGGTGAGATCCCGAATCCAAGAAAAAAAAAAAGTGACACACCCTAATACATACTCACCAACTCCTTTAACCCTCTTTCGTGAAAGGCGTTTTTCCCACTCTGTGGTCACCCGAAAAGGTGGAGCGTAAAAACGCTAGTGTGCATGTCGCGCAACCCACCAGCCAGGGCTGTCTCCACTGGGTCCGGTAAATTAGAAAAGTTCTTAAAAATTGATTATCAGGTTTAGGATGATTTTTATTGATGTATGTATATTTTTGTTTGAGTAGAAGATTATAAGCGGCTTTCGTTGATATGATAATATAATTGTCAACGTACAGAACCTTTTTCAATTCAATATAGAATAATTGTTGAGATATGAGGGCGCAAAAAGAACCCCTCGAAAACGTAATGACACGTTACTGTACGACCGTGAGGTGAGATCACAGCGCAGTGGGGACAGCACGACGCACGAATGGTCGTCCCCACTCCGACGGCCAAATAGTGAGTTAGAGTGATTTTCACGAAAGAGGGTTAAGTGGGATTCCTGAGAATATTGAAAGCGGTGGTCACTGCCTTACGAGAAAATATTGAAGTAATGTACATTACATGGACACCGGATAGGTACGGACAGAGCCCCGATTGGGACTTAGAAATAATGACACGAACAGCAAATATTTCTATCACTTTGCAATGCGCAGCATCGAAGCCCGATGGGAACGGATAGATAACTACAATAGAATATTGTACTATTTCAAACAAAACAATTTAAATTGAGTATCTACATTAGGGTGGTCCTTATTTGGGGGTCGGAGGAATTTTGTCCGTGCCTCCCCCTAGATTAGTTCGAAATAAATTCAGAAAAACGTGGGCCAAATGTGAGCTTTCTAGCTCAACGGGAAACCGTGCCGGTAAGCCCGTACTTTTTCCCGTTTGAATAACATAAGATTTTTCATCGAATGAATGCATTTTTTTTTTACAAGCCTATCGTTCATCGGAAAAATCTATCATTCCGTCACTATATAGTATTATAGCGTGTAAGTTAGTGCAAATTTTTCAGGTCACCCGAAATCATATTCCACAGAGTAACTGCACACACAAGACGACGATTTCAAAAAGTTACAACTGTATTCATCCGAAAAGGCTCGTATCATTTTTTGATGATGATTTCACCGACAAAATTTAAATTTAAATTCAAATTCAGTTTTTTTTTTTTTCAAATTTATTTCTATTTTTATTTTATTTTATATAACGCAAGCATGTTTTCCTCGCTTTTTGATGCCTTTGTATGGGACCTAAAGTAGTACTTTCAAGTCCTTAGGATTTAAAGTGGTACTTTTAAGTGGTCCTAGGACTTAAAAGTACTACTTTAGGTCCCATACAAAGGCATCAAAAAGCGAGGAAAACATGCTTGCGTTATATAATAGTACATTGTGCACCAAGGTCGTAAAGTGGAACTTTTAAGGCCGAGTGCGATGTTTTAAGTATGAGTCGTAGACGAGCGCGCGAAGCGTGCGAGGCGAAGACGAGTACTGAAAACATCGTGCGAGGCGTTAAAAGGCCCACCTCCATGGTGCACACGATACTTTATATAACGCAAGCATATTTTTCTCGCTATTTGATGCCTCTGTATAGGACCTAAAAGTGGTACTTTTAAAGTCCGAGGACTTTAAGTGGTACTTTTAAGTCCTAGGACTTAAAAGTGGCACTTTTAAGTCCTAGGACTTAAAAGTACCACTTTAGGTCCTATACAAAGGCATCAAAAAGCGAGGAAAACATGCTTGCGTTATATAAAATAAAATAAAAATAGAAATAAATTTGAAAAAAAAAAAAAACTGAATTTGAATTTAAATTTAAATTTTGTCGGTGAAATCATCATCAAAAAATGATACGAGCCTTTTCGGATGAATACAGTTGTAACTTTTTGAAATCGTCGTCTTGTGTGTGCAGTTACTCTGTGGAATATGATTTCGGGTGACCTGAAAAATTTGCACCAACTTACACACTATAATACTATATAGTGACGGAATGATAGATTTTTCCGATGAACGATAGGCTTGTAAAAAAAAAATGCATTTATTCGATGAAAAATCCTATGTTATTCAAACGGGAAAAAGTACGGGCTTACCGGCACGGTTTCCCGTTGAGCTAGAAAGCTCACATTTGGCCCACGTTTTTCTGAATTTATTTCGAACTAATCTAGGGGGAGGCACGGACAAAATT
This sequence comes from Tenthredo mesomela, assembly GCA_943736025.1. Lineage (NCBI taxonomy): Eukaryota > Metazoa > Arthropoda > Insecta > Hymenoptera > Tenthredinidae > Tenthredo > Tenthredo mesomela. The sequence continues at coordinate 39,187,882 of OX031013.1, forward strand.
CCACTGACCCCCAAATAAGGACCACCCTAATCTACATAACCATTTTATAATATTTTTCTGCATAAATTCGACTTGCCCCGACTCAAGTTTAATTTACCCCATGTCCTGGGGCAAATTGAACCTTTCTGACTCATTCATTATAATTGTTTCTACAAATAATATTTACTTAAAATGATTAATTCTTATAATCGATTAAGCAAATAGGATGGAGAACTGATGGGAACCATGTTAAAAAGATTTATTCATAAGCGACGGCGCGCGCTGCCACCGAAAAACCGGGTCTTCCAGCGGCAGCGCGCCGTCGGTTATAAATGAATCGTTTTAACATGCCTGGGAAAAAATGATCAGGCCTGATCAGACATGAACAGGCATGATCAGGCCTGTTCAGTCCCGGTTATTTTTCATGTCTAATCAGGTCTGAAGACTCATGCCTGTTCATGTCTGATCAGGCCTGATCATTTTTTCCCGGGACTGCCGATTACTGCGACATATATAAAAGATATAAAAACGATAGTTCACATAGTTTTTTTATTCAACAACTGTTTTATTTCAATTGTTCAAAAAAATTGATTGGATCTGATTAGATCTGATTATATATAGATCATATATGATTATATATAATTGAATATGATTAGACCTAGCCAATTGTTGGATCTGATCATGTAAAGGTGATTATGCATGATCATATCGATACCTGCGCGGAATAACCGGTTATCTCAGAGTCCGCTTGAAAAAGCGGCTATCTCAGAATCCATTCGAAAAAGCGACTGTAGCCTATATTATTAATATAGGCACAGGCCGCTTTTCCGAATGGATTCTGAGATAGCCGCTTTTTCAAGCGGACTCTGAGATAGCCGGTTATTCCGCGCAGGTATCGATATATGATTATAGACAAAAACTTTTTCCATCGGGTAAAGTTATAGATACTCCAAAATATCAGACATGAACAGACATGAACAGACATGAACCAACGTATCAGGCCTGATCAGAGCTGGAGGTTTTTAACCTTCCAGGCTGGATCATACATGAACAAGCATGATCATACACGATTATGCATGAACAGACATGATCATATCTGGCATCAGACATATTCATACATGAACAGGCATGGTCATGCATGATCAGGCCTGAACGTATTGAGCGCTTCAGGCCTGATCATACATGATCATGCATGACCATACCTGTTCATGCATGATCAGGCCTGAACGTATTGAGCGCTTCAGGCCTGATAATTCATGATCATGTCTGGCATCAGGCATAATACAGACATAATACTATCCGTTCTGCCATCTGAGTTGTGTCACATCAAGCACTGCGAAACGTCAAATGAAGTGTGGAGGAAACTCGAACAAGTGTACCACTCCAGAGGACCTGCACGCAAGGCAACTTTATTAAAGCAGCTGTTGTTCGCCAAACTCAAAGACGGTGGGAACATGATGGACCACTTCAACACATTTTTTGGTACTGTAGACAAGCTATCTGAGATCGAAATCCTAGTCACTGAGGACCTCCTCGCAATACTCTTACTGCACAGCATCCATGACAGTTATGAACATTTTCGCTGTGCCATTGAAGCAAGGGACGAGTTGCCATCGCCTGAAGCATTCAAAATCAAGCTCCTCGAAGAATTTAATGCAAGGAAAGAAAAGACTGTCCAAGCGAGTCAACATAATCAAGATACACTCTACGTCAGAGCTCCAGGAAATCATAACAGATATCCGCCGAAAAAGACAGGCGACACCGGTGAAAATTCGAGCAAACCAGGTGGGTCAAAGAAACATTACAAATGTAATTTCTGTAAGAGATCTGGACATAACGCAGCAGACTGCTGGAAGAAGGCAGCAAAGGCGAAAGAGAAGTCAACACCAGAAAACCAGAAGCAGAGTGCCACAATGACTGAAGAAACAATAGAGGTCGAAGAAGCATTCGTAGCTATCGTCTTAGAATCTGGAGTTGCCAGAAGCTCTTATCCAGCCACCACAGGATGTGCTCATCGGTGGAAAACAACAAGCATAATCACCACAGGAGAAGAGGCCACGATCGCAGTTGCAATGAATGCAAAACAAACATCGATCAACAGTTGGTGCATAGACAGCGGGGCAACTTCACATATGTGTCAAGATAAGAGCAAGTTTGTTGAGCTAACATCTGTTATAAATCAAAAGGTACGTCTAGCAGTAGATCAAACAACTGAAATAATAGGAAAAGAAACAGTTAGTCTAAAGGTTGAAAACAAAAGTGGACAAGGAACAATAAGGCTACTAAATACACTTTATGTGCCTGAATTAAAAATTAATCTTTTATCTACAGTACTACCTCATTATAAGCGAACTCGTTATAAGCGAATTTCCCCTTCGTTCCGCTTGAGCGAGTTTTATAGCTTCCCCCACTCTACCTGTATACGTAAGGTACACCCAGTGGTGATGCTCACCGACACACTGACACATGTACGATTTCCGAGTAGTGGGGGAACGCTTCAAATCTCTTGGAATCCGACAAATTTCTTAGAATCCTATTCCCCTAACCGCCCTAACAGTCGCTTATAACGAGGTAGTACTGTATTTCAAAAATGACAACCAACGGATACGACGTCCAATTCAAAGACACTCACGCCATTATAAGAAATCCACATGGAAAATCAGTCATCACGGCGAAGAGAAAAGGAGACCTCTACTTCGTTGAAGATGCCGCTGAATCCACGGCTGCTGCACAAGCTGAGCCAAGCGATATGGATAAGTAGCACAGACGATATGGCCACCTCAACGAAAAAGATTTGAAAAGGCTTGCCAACGAGAACATGGTTTAAGGTCTTCCCAATCAGTCCAAAAAGCAAATGCTAACGTGTAAAGTCTGCATCCGAGGTAAGCAGTGCGTTAGACCTTTTCCTCAGGCATCACAATCGAGAAGCAGCAAGCAGCTGGAACTAGTTCACTAGTCCCCATGCGGACCGAATCAATCAGCGGCTGCAGGTACTTTGCGACCTTCATCGACGATAAGACGAAATGGGTCGACGTTTGTTTCCTGAGGACGAAGAGCGACGTCAAGGAAGCGTTTCTGAAGTACAAAGCAATGGTCTGGCAAAAACCAGATGGAATGCAAAGTAAAGACTTTGCGTACAGATAACGGACTTGAATATTGTGGGACTGAGTTCGACAAAGAAATCGAACGAGCAGGAATCAGGAGAGAGCGCACCGTAGCCCACACGCCACAACAAAATAGAACTGCGGAAAGGATGAATCGCACACTAGTGGAGATGGCGCGCTGCCTAATGCTACAATCCAAGTTACCCCCAAGCTTCTGGGCCGAAGCGGTGGCGACCGCAGCCCATATTTGAAACAGATGTCCTACAAAGAGCCTCAACCGAAGGACCCCCTTCGAAGCTAAATTTGGGATAAAACCAGATGTCTCAGACATGAAAGTTTTCGGGTGCAAGACATTTGCCCTGGACAAGACTCCGAATAATGGAAAATTTGAACCAAAAGGGAAATGGTCATAGTTGATCACCCGTTGTAGTTATTTCTTCAATTTCGGTATTAAATTCTGGAGCTGGCTTATATTATTCAAGAGCTACTAGCGTCATAAGCAGTTAGAGCTGAAATATTTTTTAGAATATAGATCCATACACTGACTATCGAATTTCAATACTGACCTTGAAAACTGAACCAGAGATTGACGAGACAGGGATGTTCCAGTTTCGATAGAATCTCCACTTCTCTGGCAATATTTTGCAGTGCTCCACGCTCCGCACATTCACCTTTATGGACGTATTTCATTGCATACATATTCCCAGTGCGGTCCCTCTTCTGTACTATACAGACCTAAAAGTTATTGCGAAATTTCATCAGTTTGAAGCCCTGCAAACAAATAAGAGTCGAATTCCAAGCTAAATAATATTCAATCATACGTCAACAGACCAATTATTTACGGTTTTAAGGGGGGAGTAGGGTCAGGTCACTTTGCCGAAATCGTTTTTTTTTTTTTTTTTTCGAATTTTTGGATTTTCTTCTAGAATAACATCTCTGAAATATTCTCTCCAAATTTGAAGTCAATCGGAGCAAAACTCATTGAGTTACAGACTTTTGAGTCCACGTCCTTTCTACTCGGCCGAGAGCGGCAGCGCGCAGCAAGGGCGGGGCTCGACAGTTTTCGATACTTGGGGACTATTTCGCTCTCTTTTTCTAATTTCTAAGAGTGAGTGGAAAGGAGGACGACAGCCGGGAGAAAGAGAGGGCGGATGCAAGCCCCGGGTATACCGTGAGTTTTTTTCACAGTAAAAACGGAGTTGTTGTCGAAACTTACTTTGAACGCGTTTTACTCCAAACCACATTTTTTTAAACCGGTGTTGTCTCTCATTCGAAAATTATCGCACCGATCATTGTGAAATTTGGCACACTCTTTTGAAAAATGAATTTCGAGGCCCCAACGTTCTTTTTTTTTTTTTTCTTTTTTACTCTGAACCGATTTTACAACAGAAACAAAATAGCGGAATTTTTTTGTGAGAATCGAAATTTTGACTTTCGAGAGCCGCCAAAAATTTAATAACGAAAAAAGAATAAAAGGAGCACGTTGGGGCCCGACAAAACTCAAACTACTCAACAAAATTAAAGCCCCCCCCCCCCAGGCATAGCCTGCCATTTTCAGATGCCTTGATCGATTCACTTGGAATTTGTAGCGTTGTTGTAGCGATGTGGCACTCCAAAGACCAACCCTCTGCGTCAACTGAAAGTCACAGGTCTGTGGCACCGGGTTCCAACACCGATTTCGCGCCCAAAAAAAATGTTTTAACAACTTTTGGTCGAACCAGACGATTGACTCCACTGCTGAATCATACACCCTTGCCTATTCAACCCTTTCGCTCCCATCCCACTATCATCCGGGGGTGGACAAAACATTTCCGGAAACACTTTTGTGTCCCCTATGCTCGAAAATGTGTCAAAATGTTTTGTCCACCCCCGGATGATAGAGGGATGGGAGCGAAGGGGTCGAATAGGCGAGGGTGTATGATTAAGGGAAGACCCTGGTGAGATTTCGCCCGAAATCGCTCAAAAAATCGATTTTCTGTTTTTGCCGGAAAATTACTCCCGGGGTTTGTCCCCACCTTGTGAGAAACTTTCAAGGCCCTCCGATTTTTTTTGGTTCATTGGCAGCGAATTTTATAAATAAAATCGAAGAAATTTTTTTTTTTGCATTTCTTTCGTGATTATTTTCCTCTAGAATTCTAGAATTCCATCAAAATACTATTGAATGGGAATATAGCAATATACAAGGTCAAAGTTTGAAAAACTCGGTAAATTTGACGCTAATTTGAAATTTGTGACGTCACAACTCCGTGTAGTTCGGGATCGAACCACCTGTAGCACAGGGCATGATCGACTATTGGTAACTGTATCTGAAGCGTAGCCACCTCGTGGTCAAAACCAGTACTACTCAAATTGGGTCATTCATGTATCTTTATCACTGAAATATAATAATACTGGAATGCGCGCCGACCATTCTGTACCATTAGAAGCAGCGTATAGAGAGAGATAGTTCGCTAGTAGTATCTTTGTCATTGTCTTACTGAGTCGCGACTGCGCACATGAAGTATCGTACAGCATCTGCAATAAGTATGTCAGTTCCTGCATTCAGGCGATTCTTCGCTCACTCACGTATTGTTAAATTAAAGTTTTGGACGGGACTGTACCAACAGAGACGGGGATACTACCAGCGCCGCTTCGGAGCTATCTCTCTCTATACGGGCCAAAGCCGTCAGCGCGCGTTCCAGTATTATTATATTTCAGTGATCTTTATGGCGAAGACGCGTTCGCTATCTGGTATTCGAAATTTGAATTAGTGAAACAGTACCTTGCGTCCAGTTACCGATTGTTCCCGCGCTTTCCTGCGTTTAGTGGTTAGTTTACTACGAACTGGCATCTTGGTGACAGCAAGTGTAAACTACTCTGCAATTTTGTGATTTTCACTCATTGCGAAACGAAAAAATCTCAACGAAAAAAATGGATTCGATTACCTCACGGTGGCGCAAGTCTAGACAACGCCCAACGTCCAAAAACAAGCAGAGTAAAAAAAATCTTGGAAATAAATTCCAATCGAAAGACTTTTCCTCTAGAAAACAAGTTGGTCATCAACAATTGCTTGACGAACCGGAGCCTGGCCCATCCAGAATACAATCAGGACCGAAAAAGATAAGTAACCCTGTAGGACCTAGTACATCATCTACTAGCAAAAGAAAAATTGAAACTTTTGTTTCATCACAGTCGTCGGAGCCAGGCGATGCTTGTAAAAATTATTTATTTGTGCATTCCAGTACCTGGCAGGAGCTTTTTAAAAATTTAGCATGCGCTGAATGTGGACAGAAGAGCCTCGCTGGGCAGATGAGAGAACGAAGAAGATTCGCAGCATGGCTGTGCGTCAAATGCGAAGACTGTGGCTTTCTTTCCGCACAAAGTTTTAGGAGTCCGCGAACAACAGACAACACCAAGCGGCGACCGTTCGATGTCAATAGAAAAATGGTGGAAGTTTTCTCAGAATCTGGAGGGGGACATGCTCAAATGCAAAAGTTTGGAGCAACAATGGGCATGAGCGTGATGGCATCCCAGACATACTTCGCACATTCAAAGCGATTGGCAGACGAAGGTGAGTCGCTAAAAGAAAAGGTGCTTGCCAAGGCTCGCCACGCTGTTCGACAGGCTCATGTGAACAGGGACGAACAGGTGATGAAAATCAGTACCAAGATTTTGAAAGAGCGGGACACTCAACGGAAAAGAAAAAGCGAGTGGCAGAATGAAGCACGACGAAAAAAGCTTCGGCGTGCTGTCAAATTGACAAAGGCGCAGCTTGAAGCTTTGAACATCAGAAAGGAAGTGACAACTCATGGAGCAGGATAGTTCTAGGCCAGGCGATGTCGAACCAACATTCAATAATCATTTAATAATAATAATAATAATAATAATAATAATGATAATAATAATAATCAATTATTTGACCCCCACTATTACTCTATTAGAATGCTCATTTTTGTTTTTAATTTTATTCCACGTGACGGTGAACCTGGAAATGTCGAGCGAAGATAATCCGTGCTCCGAGATATGTCGGAGCAAAAGAAATCGAGGATCTAAGATGCGTTCATCAGAAAGTGTAACATTATCAGGCGTATTTTCAGGGCATTTTCAGGCGTATTTTCAGGAATTAATAAAACAAAAAGTTTTGGATTTATTTTATCCAAACTTAGTCGATATCTTTATTTATGTTTAAACCAAATATACAAATTTTTATTCAATAAAATATTGATTTTTGAAGGCGGGAATAAGCCGTGCCGTGCGGGCTGCTTTTACGGCTCGGACCACGATTCCAACCACTTCAATGATCCGAAATGAGAAAACAAGACATTTTTATGACCGGAAGACAAGATTCTATCTTTCGGCCTACGAGCGTATTTTTATAAATTTTTTCAACAAAATGGCGACATAATTTGCAAAAAAAAAAAAAAAATTTTTTTTTTTCAACCCCTAATCATCATCTATAAATCGTAATTTTCAGATTGCAGAGTTGTTCGTGGGCCGAAAGATAGAATCTTGTCTTCCGGTCATAAAAATGTCTTGTTTTCTCATTTCGGATCATTGAAGCGGTTGGAATCGTGGTCCGAGCCGTAAAAGCAGCCCGCACGGCGCGGCTTATTCCCGCCTTCAAAAATCAATATTTTATTGAATAAAAATTTGTATATTTGGTTTAAACATAAATAAAGATATCGACTAAGTTTGGATAAAATAGATCCAAAACTTTTTGTTTCATCTATTCCTGAAAATACGCCTGAAAATGCCCGAGAAAAGGAAAAGGTCCCCTTAAGCAATGGAGTGAATCGTCTGGCTCGACCAAAAGTTGTTCAAACATTTTTTGGGCGCAAAATCGGTGTTGGAACCCGGTGCCACAGACCTGTGACTTTCATTTTACGCAGAGGGTAGGTTTTCGGAGCCATATTGCAACCCTTGGAGCTACAGAAAATCGGTTCCGGGCCCAAGTTGGAAACACGTTGGACTAGCCCTGGTTCAAGTTTCAAGTGAATCGGTCAAGGCATCTGGAAATGGCAGGTTATGCTGGAGGGGGGGCCTTCAATTTTGTTGAGTGGTTCATTTTTCAACGAAATCTCTTTGATGTTTTTCTTCAAATGATCCTATGATTTTCTACGAATAACACCGCGAATCGTCTTTTTTTAAACACGTCTTCGCAAACACTCTGTCAATGGCTCATTTCTCAATATTTTTCCTCGAAAGTTTAACAGAATGTTCTTCAGATGTTACTTTATTATGTGCAAAAAATTAAAATAAATTTACTTCAATGGTATCTTTAGAAAAAATCGTCAAAAATATGCTTTTTTTTCACCTGCTAGACCCTACCTCCCCTTGAATGACACTAATTGCGGAAAGTCTGAGAAAAATACTACGATGTAGCGATAGACGTAAATAATATGCCGTACCCTTTGTGCCATCTAGTTTTGACTTGATTTTGAATAAAAAATTGAAAGCCCGTAAAAAATCTTGAACAAAACACGTTTCTGTACCTTTCGCGTCGAACGCTACCTAAACCAAGGCAGATAGATCATAGGTCGACTGGACCTTTTTTGTAGAACGTTAAATTCTCTACAAACAAGTTCCCGACAGCATATGTCTATAGTTGATATCCGATGCGTTTGAGGCGATTGTAGATATAATATAAGAGTTCTGGATCCAACCTTCTTTACCGGCCATCAAGCAGTAGGTAAGTTACCGACCGCGCGAGTAAGTAACTGATAGTGGGATGGTATCGATTTTGGATCATGGTAACGATTGCTGATCTTTTGTTACCGACAATCGGATGGTTGCGATTTTCTGTCATGCGATGGCGCCACTACCGATCCGCTCTTTAGATCATGGTATAGATTGCCGATCTTCTGATACCGATAGTCTAATGGTAACGATTGCCGATCTTTCTTTATCGGTAGTCTGATAGTAACGATTCTGAATCATGGATCGCCGATCTTCTGTTACCGGTTATCGGATGGCTGCAATTTTCCGTCGTGCGATAGCGCCACTACCGAATCGCTTTCGGATTATGGTAACGATTACCGAGCCCTTTTTTCCCTTACTGACAATCAATCCAAGATGGCCGCTCTGAAATATCGAATTCTTAGCTCATATACGAATTATACTAGCTGAAATGCTTGAACAGTGACAGGGTGTTATATGCAAGCAATGACGCGAATCATCTGACGATATTTGTTTAATTCGGTATTTATTAAGTCTAACCTATTCTAAAATACAACATTTCCAATAATAATAACAATAATAACAATAATAATAATAATAATAATTATTATTATAATGGCAGTAACATTCATTCCTCATGTGTAGTCATCATCATTCCCTATGAGAATGTGATCTGAAAATAGAAAAATGAGCTTAGTTGTGTCATGAGGATTCTTTAATGATAAATCATACACACCATTCTTCTTCAGGCACATTCTGCATAACTTCATCATCTTCGTCGTCGTCGCTGGCGTTCTCCAGGCTCTCGTTTATTCGATTCCGAAGAACCATAGAGCTTTCTTAAACAACTAACAGCAAATATCTTGGTTCATCCGAAGCTTTGCCCGGACACCATTAATTATTCTTAACACGGCACCATCCACACAACGCCTGGTTATATATGGATTTAGCTGCGGATCAACCAAGTCATCAAGATAAGGAGCATGACCCCATTTCACAGGGGTTGCCCGATCATATTGTGTGTGAAATCCTTGAACAAAATACATAATCAACTTGGCAATGGTAAAATACAGTCGGGACTCCCAATAAGAGCGCTATGGGGCTGTAGGAGAAGGAAATGTGGTACCCCCACTCTCTATTGAAAAGCTCGCTCGCTCGGAACGTAAACCGGTTTCTCAATAAACAAGCACGGTGGTGGGGGTACTGCTCGCCACGGATTAGGGGAAGCGCTCTTATTGAGAGCCCTCTTATTGGGAGTCCCGACTGTAATATAATATATCATCAAGACATCAGACTTTAGTTACGATTGCACATGTCTGTGGAATTATGAGCCATACCATCGATATCTTTCCTCATCATCTCGTCTATTCGATCCTAAAAAAACCTTGGTGATTGCATAATCTTCAGGATGAGGATAATCATGACATTGAAGTTTGCATCGTTGGAACGCAACGAAATTCGAAAAAAAAAAAAAAAATTAATAAATCGACAAATAATGATCCTGCTGGGTTTAGAAGGTGAAAACGACTAAAATTATCATAAAAACAATAATCTTCCCCTGCATTACGGCACCCTTAACAGGGGAAGAAATTTTCATTTTTTTATATCACCCGGAATTATGACATTGCATAAAATTTTATTTCACGTAAATACTCTTTGAGATCGATCGAATGCTAGGAAAAAATCGGAAATCACCCCGACTTCCGGAACCCACCCTAAAACGGGGGTGAAATTTTTATTTTTTTATATCACCCACAATTATGACATTGCACAAAATTTTATTTCACGTTAATTCTCTTTAAGATCGATCAAATGCTAGAAATAAATCAGAAATCACTCCGACTTCCGGAACCCACCCGAAAACGGAAATAAAATATTTTTTTTTTTCTATCACCCCGAATTATGACATTGCACAAAATTTTATTTCACGTTAATTCTCTTTGAGATCGATCAAATGCTAGAAAAAAATCAGAAATCACTCCGACTTCCGGAACCCACCCGAAAACGGAAATGAAATATTTTTTTTTTTATATCACCCGCAATTATGACATTGCACAAAATTTTATTTCACGTTAATTCTCTTTGAGATCGATCAAATGCTAGAAAAAAATCAGAAATCACTCCGACTTCCGGAACCCACCCGAAAACAGAAATGAAATATTTTTTTTTTTTTCATATCACCCACAATTATGACATTGCACAAAATTTTATTTCACGTTAATTCTCTTTGAGATCGATCAAATGCTAGAAAAAAATCAGAAATCACTCCGACTTCCGGAACCCACCCTAAAACGGAAATGAAATATTTTTTTTTTTATATCACCCACAATTATGACATTGCACAAAATTTTATTTCACGTTAATTCTCTTTGGGATCGATCAAATGCTAGAAAAAAATAGGAAATCACTCTGACTTCCGGAACCCACCCTAAAACGGAAATGAAATATTTTTTTTTTTATATCACCCACAATTATGACATTGCACAAAATTTTATTTCACGTTAATTCTCTTTGAGATCGATCAAATGCTAGAAAAAAATCAGAAATCACTCCGACTTCCGGAACCCACCCGAAAACAGAAATGAAATATTTTTTTTTTTTCATATCACCCACAATTATGACATTGCACAAAATTTTATTTCACGTTACTTCTCTTTGAGATCGATCAAATGCTAGAAAAAAATCAGAAATCACTCCGACTTCCGGAACCCACCCTAAAACGGAAATGAAATATTTTTTTTTTATATCACCCACAATTATGACATTGCACAAAATTTTATTTCACGTTCATTCTCTTTGAGATCGATCAAATGCTAGAAAAAAATCAGAATCACTCCGACTTCCGGAACCCAACCGAAAACGGAAATAAAATATTTTTTTTTTTTTTATATCACCCACAATTATGACATTGCACAAAATTTTATTTCACGTTAATTCTCTTTGGGATCGATCAAATGCTAGAAAAAAATAGGAAATCACTCCGACTTCCGGAACCCACCCTAAAACGGAAATGAAATATTTTTTTCTTTATATCACCCGGAATTATGACATTGCACAAAATTTTATTTCACGTTAATTCTCTTTGAGATCGATCAAATGCTAGAAAAAAATCAGAAATCACTCCGACTTCCGGAACCCACCCGAAAACGGAAATGAAATATTTTTTTTTTTATATCACCCACAATTATGACATTGCACAGAATTTTATTTCACGTAAATTCTCTTTGAGATCGATCAAATGCTAAAAAAAAATAGGAAATCACTCCGACTTCCGGAACCCACCCGAAAACGGAAATAAAATATTTTTTTCTTTATATCACCCGGAATTATGACATTGCACAAAATTTTATTTCACGTTAATTCTCTTTGGGATCGATCAAATGCTAGAAAAAAATAGGAAATCACTCCGACTTCCGGAACCCACCCTAAAACGGAAATGAAATATTTTTTTTTTTATATCACCCACAATTATGACATTGCACAAAATTTTATTTCACGTTAATTCTCTTTGAGATCGATGAAATGCTAGAAAAAAATTAGAAATCACTCCGACTTCCGGAACCCACCCAAAAACGGAAATAAAATATTTTTTTTTTTATATCACCCACAATTATGACATTGCACAAAATTTTATTTCACGTTAATTCTCTTTGAGATCGATCAAATGCTAGAAAAAAATCAGAAATCACTCCGACTTCCGGAACCCACCCGAAAACAGAAATGAAATATTTTTTTTTTTTCATATCACCCACAATTATGACATTGCACAAAATTTTATTTCACGTTAATTCTCTTTGAGATCGATCAAATGCTAGAAATAAATCAGAAATCACTCCGACTTCCGGAACCCACCCGAAAACGGAAATAAAATATTTTTTTTTTTCTATCACCCCGAATTATGACATTGCACAAAATTTTATTTCACGTTAATTCTCTTTGAGATCGATCAAATGCTAGAAAAAAATCAGAAATCACTCCGACTTCCGGAACCCACCCGAAAACGGAAATGAAATATTTTTTTTTTTATATCACCCACAATTATGACATTGCACAAAATTTTATTTCACGTTAATTCTCTTTGAGATCGATCAAATGCTAGAAAAAAATCAGAAATCACTCCGACTTCCGGAACCCACCCGAAAACAGAAATGAAATATTTTTTTTTTTTTTCATATCACCCACAATTATGACATTGCACAAAATTTTATTTCACGTTAATTCTCTTTGAGATCGATCAAATGCTAGAAAAAAATCAGAAATCACTCCGACTTCCGAAACCCACCCTAAAACGGAAATGAAATATTTTTTTTTTTATATCACCCACAATTATGACATTGCACAAAATTTTATTTCACGTTAATTCTCTTTGGGATCGATCAAATGCTAGAAAAAAATAGGAAATCACTCTGACTTCCGGAACCCACCCTAAAACGGAAATGAAATATTTTTTTTTTTATATCACCCACAATTATGACATTGCACAAAATTTTATTTCACGTTAATTCTCTTTGAGATCGATCAAATGCTAGAAAAAAATCAGAAATCACTCCGACTTCCGGAACCCACCCGAAAACAGAAATGAAATATTTTTTTTTTTTCATATCACCCACAATTATGACATTGCACAAAATTTTATTTCACGTTAATTCTCTTTGAGATCGATCAAATGCTAGAAAAAAATCAGAAATCACTCCGACTTCCGGAACCCACCCTAAAACGGAAATGAAATATTTTTTTTTTTATATCACCCACAATTATGACATTGCACAAAATTTTATTTCACGTTCATTCTCTTTGAGATCGATCAAATGCTAGAAAAAAATCAGAATCACTCCGACTTCCGGAACCCAACCGAAAACGGAAATAAAATATTTTTTTTTTTTTATATCACCCACAATTATGACATTGCACAAAATTTTATTTCACGTTAATTCTCTTTGGGATCGATCAAATGCTAGAAAAAAATAGGAAATCACTCCGACTTCCGGAACCCACCCTAAAACGGAAATGAAATATTTTTTTCTTTATATCACCCGGAATTATGACATTGCACAAAATTTTATTTCACGTTAATTCTCTTTGAGATCGATCAAATGCTAGAAAAAAATCAGAAATCACTCCGACTTCCGGAACCCACCCGAAAACGGAAATGAAATATTTTTTTTTTTATATCACCCACAATTACGACATTGCACAGAATTTTATTTCACGTAAATTCTCTTTGAGATCGATCAAATGCTAGAAAAAAATAGGAAATCACTCCGACTTCCGGAACCCACCCGAAAACGGAAATAAAATATTTTTTTCTTTATATCACCCGGAATTATGACATTGCACAAAATTTTATTTCACGTTAATTCTCTTTGGGATCGATCAAATGCTAGAAAAAAATAGGAAATCACTCCGACTTCCGGAACCCACCCTAAAACGGAAATGAAATATTTTTTTTTTTATATCACCCACAATTATGACATTGCACAAAATTTTATTTCACGTTAATTCTCTTTGAGATCGATGAAATGCTAGAAAAAAATTAGAAATCACTCCGACTTCCGGAACCCACCCAAAAACGGAAATAAAATATTTTTTTTTTTATATCACCCACAATTATGACATTGCACAAAATTTTATTTCACGTTAATTCTCTTTGAGATCGATCAAATGCTAGAAAAAAATCAGAAATCACTCCGACTTCCGGAACCCATCCGAAAACAGAAATGAAATATTTTTTTTTTTTCATATCACCCACAATTATGACATTGCACAAAATTTTATTTCACGTTAATTCTCTTTGAGATCGATCAAATGCTAGAAAAAAATCAGAAATCACTCCGACTTCCGGAACCCACCCGAAAACAGAAATGAAATATTTTTTTTTTTTCATATCACCCACAATTATGACATTGCACAAAATTTTATTTCACGTTAATTCTCTTTGAGATCGATCAAATGCCAAAAAAAAATTAGGAAATCACCCCGACTTCCGGAACCCACCCTAAAACGGGGGTGAAATTTTTATTTTTTCATATCACCCGGAATTATGACATTGCACAAAATTTTATTTCACGTAAATTCTCTTTGGGATCCATCAAATGTTAGGAAAAAATCGGCAATCACTCCGACTTCTGGAACCCTTCGTAAAACGGAAGTGAAATTTTTATTTTCTTATATCACCCGGAATTATGACATTGCATAAAATTTTATTTCACGTAAATACTTTTTGAGATCGATCAAATGCTAGAAAATACTCGGAAACCACCCTGACTTCCGGAACCCACCCTAAAACGGAAGTGAAATATTTTTTTTTTTTGTATCACCCAGAATTATGACATTGCATAAAATTTTATTTCACGTAAATACTCTTTGAGATCGATCAAATGCTAGAAAAAAATCGGAAAGTACCCCGACTTCCGGAACCCTTCCTAAAACGGAAGTGTAATATTCAACTTTTTATTTTTCTCAGAATTATGACACTCACCAAAAGTTTATTTCACGTAAATACTATTTGAGATTGATCAAACGCGAGAAAAAAATATGAAATCACCACTACTCCCGGAACCCTTCTAAAAACGGAAGTGGAATATTTAGCTTTTTATATCACTCAGAGTGCGGGCATTCCTGAAAATTTCATTTCACGTCCTCTATGGAATTGATCAAACACTTGCTTTTTTTTTTTTTGCAAATTTCGGGCAGAAAAATGTGCACATTTCAGCATCTAAAAATCTGAAATTAATTACAGCTGTAGAATAGATTAAAACTGATGAAAAACTCTCATAACTTTCCATTCTGTCACGAACCCTTTGCAAGATAAATGCCGACTTACAAAATACGAATAAAATAATGAAATAATTTTTTTAGAATCTAAAAATCGGAGATAATTCAGGGACATAGAGTAAATTAAGACGAATTAAAAACTATGATAACTTTTCTCTTTGCCGTGTAAAAAAAAAAAAATTTTCTTCGTCACGTTTTTTCAATTTCCAAGTACAAAAAAAAAAAAAAAAGCAAGTGTTTTCAGGTGGTAAACTTCGATTGACATTGTATCAGTAAGTGATTCCAAAAGGTTTCATTCAAATCCTTTTGGGATCCACGTGTTCCGAAGTTTTAACGTTTTATCGTCTAGCGCGCCTCGACTACTTGTTGTTCTATACTTTCGCATAGTAATCTAAACCATCTAATTTATCCAGCTATAAGACTATCCCTTTGAATACGTCCTAACACCGGTTACGATTCAATAAACCTTCAAAAGCTTCCATTCTGTCTGAAGACCTTTTTCATAATACTAATTGCCTTAGTTATTTTCATAACGTTTCTCGGCTTCAAGCTGTGTCACCTCAATTCTCTGTGATATTTCTAGAAATTACTATGTGATTTGATTATTTGTAGAACACCAAAGACGACGCCACCAGCGTGCCGGACAACGATATCGACAACAAATCTTGATAGCCCTCCTGTACGGTATGGCTAACCATGGGAGGGGCTATCATGGTGGCAGGCGTCCTTATGGCGTCAGACCTCGGGGGAAGGGGGGTAGGGGTCGTGGTCGCTAGTTTATTTACATTTTAATTTTATTTTTTAATACTTCTAATGAAAAAAAAAAATTAGTGGTACACTCAGAAGACGGATGAATTAAATTAACTCAATGCGGCAAAAGCAATATTTTATTACTGCAACTCATCTGTTGTTGCAATGGAATATTCTATTTTTTCACACATGAACGCAAAGGCCGATTTTGCTACCTGTTTTCGGGGAGCAAAGTGCGGTTCTACCGACCGGGAAGTCTTTCCTCCCGCGAAGTCTTTCTGCCCTGGTCTTTCCTCCCGCAAAGTCTTTCTTACCTGAAAGTAATTCCTCCCAGTGCCACTCGGTCAGCAGCGCCACATCGCTTAAAATATTTGAATAACTGCGAACTATGAGTCTACTGTTTGATCAATCATTTTTCAGTTATTTGTGTGATCTTCTCCATTATGAATTAATTATTAATAATATTCGTTTGAATAATTAAAGTATCGCGAAGTCTTTTAATCATAACTACAATTGAATAATTAAAAATTAATCGTAAAAACTCCCCGAAAACAGGCAGCAAAATCGGCCTCTGTTCATGTGTAAAAAAAAATATCGTCTGAACCATGGGAGCAACGTCTTCGCTCCCTCGGTGTAGCTTGCCGCCCGGCGCCCTCGCGTTCGGCTCGACTCGGCGAGCCTTCGGCTCGCTCTCGCTCGGGCGGCAAGCCACACACTCGGGAGCGAAAACGGTGTTTGCTCCCTTGGTGCACAATATACTAATTAAGCGAATGAATATTCCATTGCAATAACAAAACTGAGTATTTTTTCTGCCGCATTGAGTTCATCCAATTCATTCCTTCTCTGAGTGTACCATTTGGTATCACGGTATTTAAACAAAATTTATTTTTCATTTTCTATTTTTCTAAAGGTATTCGAAAGAAAAAATCGATTTTACATGTTTCAATCGCTCAAAACTTGGGTTTCGATATAAAAAAAAATCTTCGCAACCACCGCGCTCTGTAAATCAAGCGGAAGCTGCCGCTCATTAGACATTTATAATTGTGACAGCTAAATAACGTTGATGACGAACTTTCTGGAACGAAAAGTTTGAGACCTTGAGGATTGTATTTCGAGTTAGAAAAAAAGTGTTCATTAAATGAACAAACTTTTATATTGCACAATTGTAATTGTTATAACAATTGTTACAAACAATTAGAATGTGATATAATAATTTTCTTCCTTTTTCTTCGTCATGACCGCTCGAATGAAATTTTTTTTTTCTGAACTCGAAATACAATCCCTATGGTCTCGAATTTTTCTTTCCAAAAAGTTAATCATAAGCGTTATTTGGCAGTTACAACTAGAAACGTCCAATGAGCGGCAGATTCCGTTCAATCTATTGAGCGCGGTCAGATTTTTTCTATATGAAAACTCAACTTTTGACGTTTCAGAATATCTAAAATCGAATTTTTTTATCAAACACCTTTCATGGTCTAATTCTACTATTTTATTGACTCATCAATAGTGCGGTCAGAGAGAGGAGCCATTGGATGAA
This sequence comes from Tenthredo mesomela, assembly GCA_943736025.1. Taxonomy (NCBI): domain Eukaryota; kingdom Metazoa; phylum Arthropoda; class Insecta; order Hymenoptera; family Tenthredinidae; genus Tenthredo; species Tenthredo mesomela. The sequence goes on from OX031013.1 coordinate 39,205,681, forward strand.
CTCAATGCGTCAAGACGAATACTTATAGTTATGCAAATAAATATTCTATCGCGACAACAGAGTATAATATTGCAATAACCGAATATTCATTTTGCTGCATTCGTGCTTTTTTATAGTTTATCCAATGGTTCCCTTCTCTGAGTGTACTATTGGTATAGATTATTGGAATGTAAAACGAAAACTTAGGACGAGTAATAATAATAATAATGATAATGATACTAATTAAGTCTCCAACAGCTGTCATTTTATTATCATTGAAAATGATTCTCTTTTCGGTCTGTTGGCTGGCTATAGGGGCTCCAATCTGGAAATGTAACGTTTTGGCGTCACGCAAAACCGTACATGATGATTCATCGGATTGAGTCTTTCATTTATTAGAAGGTGTAGCTGGTAAGGTACATTTCTTTTGTATTAGCGTCAGATGAAATAGAAGTTTCGTGTTTGGTCACTGCAAAAGAGGCACGGGGGGGTGAAGCTCTCCCCCCCCCCCCCCTTGACGTAGGCCCAGGGGCGAAGGTCCGGCGGGGGTTTCGGGGGGCAGAGCCCCCCGGGGTCCAGGGCGAAGCCCTGGTGGGGGGTTTGGGGGGCGGAGCCCCCCGATGTGGGGTCCAGGGCGAAGCCCTGGTAGGGGGTTCGGGGGGCGAAGCCCCCCGATGCGATCTGAAAAAAAAAGATTCTCCAACGCATGTAGGGTAAAAAACAATTAACTTGTAATGATTTTAAGTGTTCAATTATTTTGCACATCAATGTATATTCTAGCAATTCATTTTCAATGACTCAGATTCTTGCCCTTCGAGAGAAACCTGTAGATATATATATGGGCAGGTCCACCAATTATAGGTAAACGATGCGGGGTCAAAATTTCGATTTGTCTGCCATTTTGATATCTCATAGTTTGTATTGAGATGTAAAAATCCACCAAGTTTTAAACTTCTGAGCCTTACCGTTCAGGAGAGACGCGCTGATTAGTCTTTCAACTTTGGGCACATTGACTTTTACATTCAAATTTTTATCCCATCTTTATCGCAAAAAAGAGAAATTGATCAAGCGTGCTTTTTAATATTGAATTCATTTCAAGCTAGATTCTCCAAAAAAGTGAAAAAAACACATTTTTTTTTTTCTTTTTTAAACGTGTTTTTTCAACGTTCCCCAAGCTTTTTTTCAAATTTAATATTTTAATCTGAAAGCTTGCAGTTTTTCACTGAACACTATTAGGGTGGGTCCCGGAAGTCGGAGTGATTTCCGATTTTTTTCTAGCATTTGATCGATCCCAAAGAGAATTCACGTGAAATAAAATTTTGTGCAATGTCATAATTGTGGGTGATATAAAAAAAAAAAAAATATTTTATTTCCGTTTTCGGTTGGGTTCCGGAAGTCGGAGTGATTTCTGATTTCTTTCTAGCATTTGATCGATCTCAAAGAGAATTAACGTGAAATAAAATTTTGTGCAATGTCATAATTGTGGGTGATATAAAAAAAAAAAATATTTCATTTCCGTTTTAGGGTGGGTTTCGGAAGTCGGAGTGATTTCCTATTTTTTTCTAGCATTTGATCGATCCCAAAGAGAATTAACGTGAAATAAAATTTTGTGCAATGTCATAATTGTGGGTGATATAAAAAAAAAAAATATTTCATTTCCGTTTTCGGGTGGGTTCCGGAAGTCGGAGTGATTTCCTATTTTTTTCTAGCATTTGATCGATCTCAAAGAGAATTAACGTGGAATAAAATTTTGTGCAATGTCATAATTCGGGGTGATATAAAAAAAAAATATTTTATTTCCGTTTTCGGGTGGGTTCCGGAAGTCGGAGTGATTTCTGATTTTTTTCTAGCATTTCATCGATCTCAAAGAGAATTTACGTGAAATAAAATTTTGTGCAATGTCATAATTGTGAGTGATATAAAAAAAAAAAAAATATTTTATTTCCGTTTTCGGTTGGGTTCCGGAAGTCGGAGTGATTTCTGATTTTTTTCTAGTATTTGATCGATCTCAAAGAGAATTAACGTGAAATAAAATTTTGTGCAATGTCATAATTGTGGGTGATATAAAAAAAAAAATATTTCATTTCCGTTTTAGGGTGGGTTCCGGAAGTCGGAGTGATTCCCTATTTTTTTCTAGCATTTGATCGATCCCAAAGAGAATTAGCGTGAAATAAAATTTTGTGCAATGTCATAATTGTGGGTGATATAAAAAAAAAAAATATTTTATTTCCGTTTTTGGTTGGGTTCCGGAAGTCGGAGTGATTTCTGATTTTTTTCTAGCATTTGATCGATCTCAAAGAGAATTAACGTGAAATAAAATTTTGTGCAATGTCATAATTGTGGGTGATATAAAAAAAAAAATATTTTATTTCCGTTTTCGGGTGGGTTCCGGAAGTCGGAGTGATTTCTGATTTTTTTCTAGCATTTCATCGATCTCAAAGAGAATTAACGTGAAATAAAATTTTGTGCAATGTCATAATTGTGGGTGATATGAAAAAAAAAAAAATATTTCATTTCTGTTTTCGGGTGGGTTCCGGAAGTCGGAGTGATTTCTGATTTTTTTCTAGCATTTGATCGATCTCAAAGAGAATTAACGTGAAATAAAATTTTGTGCAATGTCATAATTGAGGGTGACATAAAAAAAAAAAATATTTTATTTCCGTTTTAGGGTGGGTTCCGGAAGTCGGAGTGATTTCTGATTTATTTCTAGCATTTGATCGATCTCAAAGAGAATTAACGTGTAATAAAATTTTGTGCAATGTCATAATTGTGGGTGATATAAAAAAATAAAAATTTCACCCCCGTTTTCGGGTGGGTTCCGGAAGTCGGGGTGATTTCCGATTTTTTTCTAGCATTCGATCGATCTCAAAGAGTATTTACGTGAAATAAAATTTTATGCAATGTCATAATTCCGGGTGATATAAAAAAATGAAAATTTCTTCCCCTGTTAAGGGTGCCGTAATGCGGGGGAAGATTATTGTTTTTATGATAATTCTAGTCGTTTTCACCTTCTAAACCCAGCAGGATCATTATTTGTCGATTTATTAATTTATTTATTTTTTTCGAATTTCGTTGCGTTCCAACGATGCAAACTTCAATGTCATGGATAATCCTGATAATGACCCACCCTCTTAAACCACCAACAGCGAATATTGTTATCTATTCGAAGGCTTGTCTAGATGCACCAGACTTTTCTCATATACATAGTTTCTGATTATTTTTAGCATACACGAAAAAGTTATGCAAAGCGTGTGCCCGCTGATCATATAGGTATGTCTCGGTCAGTAACATTTCCCCATAAGGAACTCTTTACAACTTCCCCAGTGAAATCGCCGCTTTTTGCCACTGCAAACGCTGACGTCGAATGCCGCTGCCGCGGCCTGTCGTGCACATATCTTCGGTGTCTTGAACCCTCCAGCTTCTGGCAATTGCAGAATATTTAATGATGAGACGCATGAGCCAATTATATCCCTTACAGAGTTGAAAATGATTTACCACAACCCGAACGACTCCAAATCCCTCTTCCTGACTTTGAAAAACAAGATTGACAAAGCAGTAAAACTTGAGGATTGGGATTTTCAAGATCACGTTAAGCATGATTATAGTTTGCCCGAAGTAATTAATTGTGTGATTTACTGTTTCACAGGCCACATTTCCCATCATCTCAAGACTTGTTAAATGTGAGGTATGCAAAAATGCGCTTTTGAATCCAGTAGGGGTATAGTAACCAGCCAGCAGCTGTGCTGGCTAATTCTATCCAAAATCCTGCATTCTTCGCACATCCTAATCTAAATTTATATAATCTCATAATGTATCTTGAGGAATTATTTGCGAAGCACTGCAGTTCGCCCTATGTCTTCGAAGAAATTTTGAATGCTGCTCTTGAGCGTGAGCTCTTCACTTTTCCGTGTGCCACTCACTGCATTATGTTTTGTAAAGTATTTTATAGCTATGCTGTTTGCTGAGCTCTACCTATTAAGAACCTAGGTTAAGTTATATAAGTTTGTATCATGCTATTACTGTAATTTCTCCTTGCCCCCCAGTGTCCGAGGGCATAATAAACAAATCAATCAATCAATCAATATGCATGATATGATCGCACACATAATTCAGTCGTATGTCCAAAGACGTATGCGACAGTACTGCGAAAAAATAAATTCTGACCAGAAGAAAAATAACCAGCAAAAGAAAAAGAACGCTAAATTCTACGTTACTTGATTCATTGCATTTTGTATACTTGACGATCCACAGCAAATAAATGTTAAATAATTTCATAATTTTTTATAACTGTTGCATTTCAAATACCCAAATTCCTTCCTATTACTCCTTCATTCAAAAGATTTTTCCCAATTTACTTGATCGCGTGATAAAGTGTCTAACTTTTGAATGTCTTTGAAATGAGTATAACAAAAATCACTATTTTTCTAATCAAATTAAGTAAAACCCAACAGTAACTTACGTTGGACTCGTCTATTGAAAATGAAAAGAAAAATTTGTATAACAGTCGTAAAACTTGATTTGCACCTATTTTCATTGCAATCCTATTCAAATTTGCCGCGGCCTCATACCATTTCGAGTGCCTCGCGCTGCGACAGCCGGGCACGTTACCCCCAGCGCCACGTAGCGGACGGCGACAGTAAAAGGCCGGCTAAAAGTCGCAAGTGTCACGGGCTTGCACAGATCCATGACAAATATCCCAATAAACCATAACGTAGATAAAATAGGGCTGATGTCCGGCTAAAACACGTGTATTAAACGTGATTACGTTTAATACACGTGACTTAGCCGGACATCAGCCCTATTTTATCTACGTTATGGTTTATTGGGATTCTACTTAAATACTGATTACAACTGAACGTTCGGCGAGTACCCGGGAAAAAATCGGCATGCATAATCATGCATGATCATTCGTTAATTTCATGCATGATCAGGCATGAATTTTGGCCAGGCATGAGCACGCATGATCATACTTTATCATGCATGATTTTGCCTGAGCACGCACGATCAAACTTCAACATCCGCAATTGTATCTGAGTGAGTACAGTCACGCCTGAATTTTGGCCAGCCCTGAGCAAGCATGGTCATACGTTACCGTACATGATCTTGCATGAGCAAGAATGATCATACTTTATAGTCCACGATCCCATAGTTAATCGGTCATGTTTGAAGATTCGCTAGTGATTGTCCTATTCATATGAGAAGATAAGATATATATGATAAATTTGTCAATAAAAATAATTGAATAGAATTTATAAATTTTAATTAGTCTTTTTATCTTCAACTTTTCAAAAATGTTTACAACGTATCATGTACTTTATACTTTTAACGCACTTCCCAATAAACACAATAACCTGATAAACGTATAAAAATAGGACGAATGTTCGGCCGAAAAAACGTATATTTCACGTATAAACGTATACCATGGAGTTAAGAGGAAACCGAATAATCAAAAAAAAATCTATTATTTTTCCAGATTTTTATTTCATTTTCCTAGTCTCGCTCTTTTCATTCAAAGTTCAAAATACAATCCACGATACTTGAAGTTAAAATTTTCGCGAAAATATCTCTTTTTGTGAGAAAAAAAAAAAAAAAATTTAAATCAAAAAATAAAAATATTAGAATTATAAATGGGGTATCCCAGGGGAATCGTGTGTTTTATTATTATTATTAATTTATTTTAATTTTTTTTTTTTTTTTTCAAAAATAGAAATATTTCTGCGAAAATTTTAACTTCAAGTATCGTGGATTGTATTTTGAACTTTGAATGAAAAGAGCGAGACTAGGAAAATAAAATAAAAATCTGGAAAAATAATAGATTTTTTTTGATTATTCGGTTTCCTCTTAAGGTGGCTCCGTCACGAACTCGATCAAACCAGAAAAAAACTATTTTTTAATATAATGTACCTAAAGTATAGATCTTCATGTATGCGAAATTCCAGACTAAGTTACCGTCCAAATAACAAAGAAAAAAAGAGTTGAAATATGAATTTTTAGCACAGGGGCTTATGGAAGGACTACTCTCTCGAGGCATAAAACACGTTATATCTATGCATTTAGAAAACAGATGTTAACAAAAAAACAAGAATCTCGTTTACTGGGCCATGAGAATTCTAAATATCATTGAAAAGTATCGAGTCACCGACTTATGTGAATAGATATTCTGTAATAAAGTGATGGAAAAGATGCATTTCCGAGAGAAATTGTAACCGTATAGAGATTTAGCAACGCCGCAGCAATCAGCTAGCTCTCACATACAGGCATGCATACACCATACAAGCGTATAGTGAGTCGCGCATGCGCAGTAATGAAAACATCTTGTAAGCTAACCTCACTTTTGGATCCTCGTACATTGTGAGATATTATTCCTGAGTAATGTCATAGAAAACGTATCTAAAATTCCGGTGAAAAATAAATATCAAATCACGGTGACAGCCGGCTGCGTGGTGATGGGTGCTTTGAAGAAAGAGAGTAAGATCAGTAAGATAGGCGAGTTGCAACGTTGCCGTACTTCTCTATGCAGTACCGTAACGTAAAATTGTTCACATTTTACAGTGTTCTTAATTTCAATATACCAGCCCTAATTCCTACAAAATATTAGCAACAATTCATTTTTTATTAACTGTAGATTGAAACGCATACATATTACTAAAAATAAAGAGAGCCTTATCGAGACACCCACGCGATACGTCCCTACGTGACGGAGCTACCTTAAGGTGGTATCCCCACCTTTGAATGGGTTAACATTCTGAGAAAGAGATTGATATTTTACAGCGAATTTGAGAGTCCGATCAAATCCGAAAAAATCATGAAGTTTGGGGAGGGTTTGACCCTCATTATCCATATATAACATTGGATATTACTTTGAGTCTGATAGTAGTAACGCTCAATATAGAAAAATACAAAATTGGTCGGTTGTCGTAAAGAATCAGTAGTATCGTTGGACCAATTCTGGAGTTTTTGGTCCTCAATTGTTCAGAAGAGATGCCTGTATCATATGAACTAGAGCTTTTTGATATTGCAAAAATTGCCTGATTCGCTTAGTTTTTACTGAGATTTTTCTAATTCTTCAATTTTTTTTCTCTACTTTTTCTATTATCTCAACCAAAAATAGCAATATCAAAAAGTTCTATGTTCATATGATAGAGGATTCGATTCTACAAATTTGAAGACCACAAACTCCAGAATCGGTCCAACGATGCTCCTGATTCTTTACGACAACCAGTCAAAATATTCATTCCCCAGAAATCAACTTTTAAACTTTTTATTTTTTTATTTTTTTTCTATTTTCTACTTTTCCCAGACAATAAAATGTATGTACAGAAAATCAAGTTCTAAGATTTTGCTTATGATTAATATGCTGGATCCGCAGCTGCTCTCGTATCGATTTGTTATGAGTCGAGTCTAGACACATGTGCCAGGCGTAGGCTTGTAGTGAGTTTTGACTTGTTCTGTCCAACAACAGTGTCCGGGAGGTGTCCAGTTAGGCTGCGAGAAAAAGAATGAATTGCGTCAGCAAAAATCTGATCAAAATTTTTCAAAACATAAAAATCCTTCAGAATTCTTAAGGGGAGACTTCGGTAAAATTTTTGGCAAAAACAGGTTTTTCAATTCTTATAACTTTGAAAAGACGTGTATAAAACAATCCTTGCAGCAGTTTTTGAATAATGTCAGTATAGATAGTGAAAAAAAGTTTCAGCCTCCTGCGATGAAAGCATAGACGCAAGGAATTTTTGACAGCGGTGAGAAAAATCTTCTTCGCAAGGTTCCTTGCGCTTACATTTTCATCGCAGGAGGCTGAAATTTTTTTTCACAGTCTATACTGACATTATTCAAAAACTGCTGGAAGGATTTTTTTTATACAACCTCTAATAGCGATTTTCAAAATTTTACTGAAGTCTCCCCTTAATCTTCTATATTTTTGAGATTCAGAAGATGCTAGCACAATTTTTGTCAGTACTCCAAAAATTCTCCCATCTTTCATCAATCGTACCTTTTTTCTTATAATATTTATCAAACTTTCCCAATTAATATATTATAGAAATACTCATCGTTTTAGAAATCTGAATGTGTAGTCTCCTGGCATCGATTTCAAATACACTTTTTTGATGGATCATCTTCTTTCGATTGCGACGTTTCAACTCATCTCAGATATATACACTGTGTTTGTTCAATATTGAAAATTACTATTGGTTTGAATTCGTAATGACAGCACGACTATTTACAAACAAGTAGACACCTAACCTCGAAAAAATGTAGATCGCAGCCATGCGTTCTGTCAATTATCACAATTCAAAAGAATATTGAGAATTAAATATGTACAAAAATCATAATTACAAAGAATTGAAAGATCACAAAATAAAATTCAAAAGCAAAATATATAAAAACGTCAAAAAAAGCAAGACACTTGCCGTGTCTCAATTCGTTTCGAGTCCCTTGCGCATTTGCCTTTACCCTTACCCTTCATGGCGCATTCGCCTTTCACAATTGAACTGCTTTAATCAAGTATACACTTTCGAGTGTTCTGCACTCTGACGTGGTATAAATGTACTATAGACTTGCTTATTGTGTTGATTGCGATTCTAGGTTATGAAATTCAAATTTCCAATATGGCTGTCTAAAGGTGGTCAAAGGTACACAAAAGGTGCATCTCCCGTACCTTTGACACTTGCACCTTTGCGCACTTCCCCTTTATCAGTTGGATTGCCTTAATGACGTCACTACCGGTTTGTCCAAGGGTAAATGCGCATCAAGTGTATACTTTGTGCGAATTGAGACACGGCAAGTGGTGTTGGCGGTACTGTACAATATTTACGAGACCAATATGAGCGTCCGGCGTCTGCGCGTCGCGTGGCGGCGCTTTTTCGCATTTCGGGACTGTCATGGCTATAACTTTTCAAATCCTCTAGATTTTCGGACGCCAATTTATTTGCAGGTAAAGTAGGTCACTAACATTCCAAAAAAAAAAATATAATAACAAAAACGATTTTTTGAAGATTCAAAGGTGTAGATACCCCTTTAACTTCATGGTATACGTTTATACGTGAAATATACGTTTTTTCGGCCGAACATTCATGAGGTTGAAGTTCGTAACGTTAACGCAACAAAATAATTGTGCAAATTTCTTGATTTCATGACTTGAACGGTTCAAAAACAGCAAAATTCGATCCATAATTTTTCGAATTGAGTAAAACACACCTATCTCACCTATTTTGCAACTTCAACAACGTTTGAGTAATGAAACAGTGAATTTTTTCCAAAGATTGTGCACAATCTTAATCGTTACATTAACGTTACGAACTTCAACTTCATGAACATTCGTCCTATTTTTATACGTTTATCAGGTTATTGTGTTTATTGGGAAGTGTGTTAAAAATATAAATTACATGATACGTTGTAAACATTTTTGGAAAGTTGAAGTTATGTGTGTAAACGACCTAATTTATTGAATAAAAATTTTTGAATTACGTATTAAATTAATCTTTATTATTGTGAGAAATGTAAATGAATTAATGAAATATTAATAAATACATCATTGCAATAGTATTTGTTATATATTATATACCTGGAAAAGATCCGCATGCATGATCATGCATGATCAAGCATTAATGTGTATATATTTTTCAACTAGTAATAAATAACCACCATGATTAAGCTTGATCATGTATAATCTTGCCTGATCATGTATGCGCCACGCATGATCATGAACGACAGGGCATGCTAAAGTATGATCTTTCCTGAGGTATCATAACTTAGGATAAAATTATTTGAGATTTTATGCATGAGCAGGCCTGATCAAGAATGAGTCATGCATGATCATATTGGATCATGAATGAGTTATGTCTGATCATGCATGATCAATCATGAACCACGTATGTTCATGATTGATTCGTGTATGTTCATGAATGATTCATGCATACTCATGAATGATCGAGTATGTTGAAGCATGATCCTTCTTGAGGAGTTTAATATTGGTTAGAGTTGCTTATAACTCCTCAAGCATGATCATGCTTGATCATAAATGAACATCTATGATCAGGCGTAATTCATGCATGACAAGGCATGAATCATGCTTCTTCGACCATGCGTTATGCTTGATCAATCATGGATTGTGCCCGATCAGGCATGAATTATGCACGATCAGGCATGAATTATGCATGCTCATGCATGCCGATTTTTTCCCGGGTATTGACTATTAAACCCAAATATTATCGCATTTTAGATATACTCCCTATACCTAGCAACTAAATAATATAAAACAGAGAAACTAACACGGTGGAGCCTGAAACAGAGAGAGACGTTGTGCCTTCTATACGAAGCACTTACGCGGACTTTGTCCTACGGACTCAAGGGTTTCAGTCTCTATCGAACTTGAGAAATGAATAGACGTGTTTATAATCCAATGACGAAGATATAATAAAAGTATAGTCTGAAATATCCATATAAGTCTGTTTTATTTATCTTGATTCCTACAATATAACTATCCTGAATCTCTCCCACCAGTTTTGACCGAAGATTTGTTAGAATTGATGCCTGTGATCTTACATGATGATAAAGAGATGATCAATAATAAATTTTCAGCTGACTTCACAGTTGTTGAAATCGAACCAATGAACTTGTCTCCATCGTTGGCTCCCTTACTATCTCCAGAAAGCTTGCATTGTAATGCACACAATTCCAGCGATGATCATATCATTCCAGATACACCAGAAAGAGCAGCAGCGATGCTACCGCGACTCAATATACCTGAGACCCCAACAAGTGAGAGTGATGTTCCAGCTGACGAAAACGTGATCGAAGAAAATAAAAGAACACGTAAAAGAAAAAGGCAGCCTGGAAAATGGAAGCGCAATGTGAGAATAAATCTCAGAAAAGGCGGCAAGGAGTATATTGATATTAAGGAGGTTGGCTAGTCAAAAATTACTAGTTTTTCATGAATTGATTACGGCATAGTCGCCACATTGAGTATTTATCGAATTATTATATTCGTAAACTGTTGATTAGCCTGACATGTCCGGAAGCAAAATAATACCCAAATTATTAACAAATGGCTAGATATCGATTTTTAAATTTGTTAAATTTTTAATTGCTCGAAAACGATGAAAAATCTAGTAGATTGGTTCGATTACAGTCTACGATGGCTTATTTTCTTCAGGAAACTATTCTCTATGAGTCGTCTAAGGCTTTTTTTTTCATCATGTTGGTGACGGTGAATATTCAATTCTACAAGATTGCACGTATACCGATTTCAGTCTTGTAAAATTGAATTTTCACCGTCACCAACATGATGAAAAAAAAGCCTTAGACGAATCATAGAGAATAGTTTCCTGAAGAAAATAAGCCATCGTAGACTGTAATCGAACCAATCTACTAGATTTTTTATCGTTTTCAAGCAATTAAGAATTTGAAAAAATGAAAAATCGATATCTAGCCATTTGTTAATAATTTGGGTATTATTTTGGCTCCGGACATGTCAGGACAATCATCAGTTTACGAATATAATAATTCGATGAATACTCAATGTGGCGATTATGCCGTAATCAATTCATAAAAAACTAGTCATTTTTGACTAGCTAACCCCCATAATAACAATGTTCATGCTGCAAAAAAGATGCAAGGTCGATGCTACAACTATGAGGCATGTTGTTATAAATGCGAACGTACCTTCTCAATAAAAAAGAGGCATCAGATTTTCGAAAGATTTTGGCCAATTAGTGATGAAAAAAAGCAAAATTTCTATGGGAAATTCGTAACATGTAAGAAATCTAAAAGAAAAAGAATAGAATCTCGACACAGTCGCCGTTCGCTGTCTTTTGATTATCATTTTGAGGTAGATAAGGAAAAAATTCAAGTTTGTTGACACTTTTTTCTGACTACATTGGATATCAGCCAAAAAAGAATTTACTACTTTTTAAAAAATAGATATCAATTGTGACAGGAAAATTTAAATATCTTTTCCTCGACGTCAATTCGACTTCTCGAAGGCTATCCAATCCCTCAGTCTATGATAGTTAGTAACTAATCGCGGAATTAATCGTTAATTTATTATATTACGTTATATCCTATTATACAATTACAATATATCGTCCCATATAAATTGTCGAAGTTCATCGAGCTGATTTATTTCGCACTAGTTAACCTTAGAAATGGCAACAACCTAGCCCTATGGTACCTATGAGTATGATTCGGCTTACCGGCAACCGTGTAAGACGAACTCACTGTCCTTCCGTCTGTTGAAGTCAACAGTCGTATAGCTTTCGAGGTGCTCGACTAATTATTTCGACAAATTATATGTACAACTCTCTTTGTTTTGTTGAAACTGTTGTGATTCAATCTTTATGTTTATTAAGTTATTATTGTATCAAAGAAGCAAGATCTACCTGATTAGCTAACGTAAATAATTAAAGTTTATATATCTTTGCCTTGAATCTATTTATATTGTCTTGCATTTTTTCTATGGCCCTCAACGGAATCCCCCTGTGATCGTCTCATTGTTAATATGTAGTTATTGAGCTAGTCAAATAGTACTAATTAGATGAAAATAAAGGTATTGGTTCCTCAAACCAATTGGCGCCCAACAAATAGTGAATTTAATAAAACACAGAGCCCTATCAGCCGACGGGCCACGGCTGCGTCAAGTGAAGCTTATAATAAAAAAGGCTTTGTCTCACAATTAAAAACCGGAGTCGCAGACACTCCTCTTAAAGGAAACAAATCTGAAGCATCGAATTTCTGAAACGACATTGGAGGCAGTAAGATCGCATATAAATGCGTTTCCTGTGTTAGAATCTCATTATTGTAGAGCGTAAACCGAGAAGAAATATCTAGATTTGAAACTGAGCATAACGACAATGCATGATTTATACCTCAAAAGTGATTATTCAGTAGGAAATCCTGTAAAACTACATAAGTACCGCGAAATTTTCAACACCGAATTTAATATGAGTTTCTTTATACCAAAAAAAGATAGGTGTGACCATTGCAAAAAATTCAAATTAAATTTCGAGAGGTCTGAAGAAGATAACGTTAAACATGAAAAACACATGACTTCAAAACTAAGCAGTAAAGCCGAAAGAGACAGAGATGGAATCATACAAAAAGAAAAAGAGACAACTGCAGTGATTTCGTTCGACTTACAGAATGCGTTCAGCTTGCCAAAAGCTAACGTATCGAACTTCTTTTACAAACGAAAGTTCTCCGCATACAATCTGACAGCGCATTGTTCGGCAGATCACATAACTTATTGTGCATTTTGGCATGAAGTTATTGCTGGTAGAGCGGGGCTAATCATTTAGCCAGTGCTATGAATAAAATTTTGTCATCACTGATAGTTTCAAACTCTACCATCAAAAAACTCATTCTTTGGTCAGATTCGTGTGTGCCTCAGAACAGGAATAAAATAATGAGTGTGGCGTTGATGAACTTTTTGAAGAATTCTACACATTTGAATGAAATTGTTCAAAAATTTTCTCAACCAGGACACGGACTGGTCCAAGAAGTAGATGCAATATACAGTAAAAGCGAAAAAATTTTACAGCACTTGGAAATCTATAGCCCCCTTTCTTTGATTCGCTACCTCACAGAAATACCTGCTCATAAAGCAAAATTGAAAATTTTGCAAATGACAAATGAGGATTTTTTTAACTGCAGTTCAATTTCAGATCTTTTCCTGTTCACCCAAGTTCCTTACAGTAAAGTGAAACTTTCATCGTACCAGAAAGATTTCATGATTGTCGAGTTCAAAGTTAGCTTCGACAGTAAGTTACAGAAAGCAGATTTGTGTAAAGCAGAAATAAAGACACGAAAAAAGCGAGATAGTACTCGCTTGACTGTTCTACCAACGATATGTAGAATAAGAGAGAAACCTTCGTTGAAAAATAAAGAAAAAGTTAAAGACATTGAATCAATGTTGATTTTCATGCCTGAGTGTGATAGAAGCTATTACCAATCGATTTTAACAAAATACTGTCATTGAAATGGTATAATTTCCTAATAATAGTATCTTTCTCTAGTCATGAGAGTTTCAAACAGGTTGTAATAATAGTAGGGGTGACCGGGGCCAGTAGGCGCACGGGGCGGTAGGCGCAAGGCTTGTAACTTCCATGTTATGGGATTGGTAGCATTATGGTTAACATATGTCATCCGTGGTGTGATACACTACCTGCCATGGTAAATTCAATATGGTCGACAGATTAGTAGAGTCAACACTTATCGAAGTTCATTTTAGCGAGCGCTAAGTAATTTTTCATATCACTATACCCAAGTCATTCTGAGTACCTAAATGCATATGCATTTCCACATAATTGCGTAGATACATACCTCAGAATGTTAGCTAAGGGATTTCATCGTCGTTTTGTTCCTTTTTTGTGTATTTCTGCAACGTTTCTACATATTCTTGAAAATCACGTGTTTGGGGTAACTTGGCGCATTTTTTTTGGGGCTAGTTGGCACATGGAAACCATACCTATAAATTGGTCTGTTGAGCAATATCGAAAAATTCCTTTTTTAATAATCATTTTTAATTCTTGTTACCATATATTATTTCATTTTGAGTTCTTATTATGTATCTGATGTTGTTTAATTTTAAGTTTTTGATACCTGATATTTTATCCATACGAAATTACTATTACTTCTACAGTTCTACGAAAATATGATATATTACTATTGTTCTGGGATTCAAGAGACTTTAGAAATGAAAGTGACCTTTATCAAAGTTATCTACATTTCTGGAGAGCGTGTTTTCTTCCATTTTTAAGTTGAAGCCTACCTGCCCCATATGATGCGCCAATATACCCCAGTGGCGGGGTAGGTAGACGCACTACACCTTACCGTCAATCCTAATTTTCTTTTTTGACACCAGTCAACTGCCGAACTTGAATAAAATTGTGCACTACCCTAAAGCCTTGTAGTTCATGAAACAAGAATTAGAATCGCGAAATCTTGATTGGTACTCTTAGAATCTGGATTAGTCTAAAAAGTGCGCCTACCGTCCCCGGTCACCCCTACATTATGTTACTAGGGAGGAAAGTTTTTTGCCCGCTAATTTACTTTTTTTCCCGCTAAATTTACTTTTTTGCCCGCAAATTTACTATTTTGCCTGTAAATTTACTTTTTTGCCCGCAAATCCACTTTTTCTTCCCTCCAGTCAAAAATTGCTTACTTTCCGCCCGTGTTTCAGGGATGGAATATGGTCATTTTATCGTGGTCGGGTAAAAATAATATTTTCACCACACCTGCACGGAAAGTACGACTTTCGCTCCCTTGCGTAAGCGGGAAGTCGTTCTTTCCGATGCAGGGGGTGGTGAAAAATAGTATACCTCACACGGGAGTGAAAAAGGCCATCCCAAACTGCGTTTTTGTCACCCTCGCCTTCGGCTCGGGTGTCAATCTCACACGCAGTTTGGGTTAGCCTACATTCCCTCCCTATGTATACCACTACCACTTAAATCATCTGTATGATTTCTTCACATACTGTATCGGTAATGCGCTTGAGGGGACTTGTTCCAGAGCGCCAAATAAAGCTTACTCTTACTCTTACTATGTGAGTAATATACTATTAGTCAATATCAGAAGGAGACAGAACAACGTTGCTGTTCTATTCTTGTGTCAGTATTATGTGATATTGACGAAGAATACGTGAAGATTAGTACAATACTTATTATAACTAATAATTTTGTGCTACTAACAAAAAAAAAAAAAAAAGATTGAAGATTACTGCAATACGTATTATTACAACCAGCGCCGGTTTAACCCACTGAACGCCCCTAGGCTACGACGAAAGAAGCGCCCCCTTTTATAAATTATGGTATATATTTATGATTTTTTATCATTCTAACGTAACAAAAAAAAGAAAAAAAAATAGAGCCCGCGCCCCCCTGATTCACGGCGCCCTAGGCTATAGCCTAGGTAGCCTAGTGGGTAAACCGGCGCTGATTACAACTGAAATAATATAATGATAAGGATAAAGGAGAGAAGCATGGTGATTGATACAATACGTACTATTATAAATATCTATAAACAATGTATATTATCATATTATTCTTACGTGACAATGTTCCTGGCTATAATATAGCATTTCGCCTGAGCTTAAACATAAATATTGGGAAGTCTGACAGGGGCGTGGTTTAATAGTGTTTGGCCGCCTGGTGGCGAAGCTCGGAACCCGTGCAAGTAGGTAGTAGACTGAGGTTAGAGAGGAAGAAGAAGAATTGTATTCTACATCGACTCAAGAGGATTTGTTTGAAACAATTATGATCAAAAATCTTCCAGCTTCAGCACTGGCAGGGGACATGTAATGAGACTGGTTTTGTCCTCGTGTTGATTTTCATTTTCTTTTAATTGTTTGGACCATTTTTTTTAATCGACTGTTTACATCGAATCAATTCTGATTTACAAATTTATAGAAGGAAAAGAGACATTTATACCATCAATTTTTTACGTGATTCTTTTTGTTGATGAATTTCGTTTATATTATTTTTTCGGAGCAGTTTTTTTAATATTTCCCTTAATCAGAGAGCTTAAAAATGCAGTCTTTTCCGGACGTATATTCAACTTTTCACGAATATTTACAGTAACTTTTTAGTCTGCTGTGCAAGGCACAATTTTGGCGAATTGCATGTACTATTTTTGGGACGTTGAATTCCTTCGAGTAATCGTAACTATGTTTTCAGTTGGCGGAACTTTATTTTCTATTAAAAATCAACCGACTATTCAACTTTGCTCGTTTGTTGGAATCCCGGGAAAAAATGTTCGGACATGATCATGCCTGTTCATGTATGATCAGGCCTGAAATTAGACATGATCATGTCTGCTCATGTATGATCAGGCCCGAAATGGGACATGATCATGCCTGTTTATGTCTGTTTATGCATGATCATGTATGATCAGACCTGAAGCGTTCAATACGTTCAGGCCTGATCATGCATGACCATACCTGTTTATGTTTGATTATGTCTGATGCCGGACATGATCATGTCTGTTCATGTTTGTTAATGCATGATCATGTATGATCATGTCTGCTCATGTATGATCCAGCCTGGAAGGTTGATAACCTCCAGCTCTGATCAGGCCTGATACGTTGGTTCATGTGTGACTATACATGAACAGACATGATCATGTCTGATATTATAAATTGATTTAAACATGATCATGCATGACCACGTCTGTTCCTGTCTGATATTTTGGATTGTCTATAACTTTGCCCGATGAAAAAAGTTTTTGTCTATAATCATATATGATCATGCATAATCACCTGTACATGATCAGATCCGAAAATTGGCCAAGTCTAATAATATCCAATTATATATAATCATATATGATCTATATATAATCAGATCTAATCAGATCCAATCAATTTTTTTGTACAATTTAAATAAAACAGTTGTTATATTAAAAAATTATATGAACTATCGTTTTTATATCTGTTATATGTCGCAGTGATCGGCAGTGATTCATGCATGATTATATATAGATTCATGTATGATCATGCATAATTGAATCTCACACCATATATATGCTTATACATAGATCTTATACATATAATTGGATCTGATCATGTCTGGAGACTACCATGTCAGTGATTATATATAATTATATATGGACCTAGATATAATCATACATATAGGTCCATGCATAATTGGACTTAATCAGATCTAACTTGAATAAGTTTTTTCATAGGTTCATTGATGATTATTTCAATTACTTGGTTCCTCGAATATAAAAGGGTTCAGTTCATAAGACTATATTTCCAGTGCGGAAAACGTAATTTTCCACTTTCACTGAACAAAAGTTGCTCGCGAGTAACGGACACTAGATTCTTATAGATATTATTACATACTTACTGTAAGCGTCACAGTAAATGAGAACTTTTGGAACCCTAGAAAACAGATGTTCAGTTGAGATATCTTAGTTGCATTAAAACGTTGATATCATTGAGACTGATGCCAATAGTTCAAAATAAATAGACAAAAGTGATTTCTTATTTCAATAAATAGTTTAGCGTAGTCGATAGAGCGTGCGACTAGTAATGCGAGCGAATGCGTGGGTCCCTGGATCGAATCCCGGTCAAAATAATGCGATGTTTTTCGAATCTGTAAATCTTTACTTTGTATCAATATGCGATTGATTACAAATAGTAAGTGTTGCTCAACGCATCATACATTGTAATAAATTCATTGTAACAATCTACATTTATTTTTTTCGCGCGGCGAAATTCCTTCACGATAAAATCGAGTTGAGTTCACACTAATTTATTAGTCAGCGCTACTTTATAATCTCGTTTATAATACAAGATTTCTCGAAAAATAAAGGACTACTTCAACTCTAACGCAATGTCACTCGAACCAATATTACTTAGTAAAGATGGTTTAGTTAGAAGTTTGAATAGTTCGCTGATATAGTTACGTTCACTGAAATTTCCAGTAACTGGTACTGAATTTTAAAGCGTTCGTTGAACAAAAAAAAAAAAAAAAAAAAAAATGTCAAGGCCTTATTTCACTCGCTGATTTGGGTTGGGGGAACTAAATATTTCTCTCAGTGAATATTCGAATAACTTATGCAAGCACAAAGAAGATTGACCCAAATATTAATATTTAGAGGTCACTCGAAAGCTTCGAAAAAATTATTATTTAATTGTTAAAAATTGATGAGTGACCCCCAAATAATAATATTCTTGCCCAAAATTTTGAGCGCTTCCATGAACATTATGACGATAAAGAAATATAGCAGGTGGTAGTTGGAATGAAAAAATAGGAAAAAAACCCGAGAAAAAATGTTTATATATGAGTCAGGCATGATCCAGCTATGTTCAGATATGTTAATACATGAACATATCTGATTCATGCCTGACGTATGTATAATCATGTAAGATATTATACATGATTACATATGGTCATATATAAATCCATATATGATTATATATGACCGTACATAACTTTATATATGATCGTACATGATCTTATATACCATTATACATGACCATGTAGATCAGACGTACATTGATGTATGATTATATATGACCATACATAACATTATATATCATCGTACATGATCTTATATACCATCATACGTGACCATGTAGATCAGATGTACATTGATGTATGATTATATATGATCATACATAACTTTATATATGATCGTACATGATCTTATATACCATTATACATGACCATGTAGATCAGACGTACATTGATGTATGATTGTATATGATCATACATAACTTTATATATGATAGTACATGATCTTATATACCATTATACATGACCATGTAGATCAGACGTACATTGATGTATGATTGTATATGATCATACATAACTTTATATATGATAGTACATGATCTTATATACCATTATACAGGACCATGTAGATCAGACGTACATTGATGTATGATTATATATGATCATACATAACTTTATATATGATCGTAAAGGATCTTATATACCATTATACATGAGCATGTAGATCAGACGTACATTGATGTATGATTATATATCATCATACATAACATTGTATATGATCGTGAAGGATCTTATATACTATTATACATGACCATGTAGAATCTAGTGACTATTCACTGATCCATATTTAGAAAGCATGTATGATCATACATGGGTATCTTGTATGGGTCATACATGCATGAGCCAGTCAAATCAAATTCCCATTTGATCATGTACGATCTGGTATGAGCATGTACGATCTGGTATGATCATGTATGATCTGGTATGATCATGTACGATCTGGTATGATCATAGATGGCCATTTTTCTGGTATGAATCATACAAGACTAGTCCATATCTGATCATATATGATCATTTTTTCTCGGGAAGATCGATTTTTTATGAATAAAGATATCTTTAAAATTCTTGAGCGAGCTATCAAAATTGGTCGATTACGCCAAAATTTCGGAAAGCTTACTCAAATACTAAAATTTAGGGAACTTTGGGGTGAGACCGAAAATTTGTAATTTAACGTCAAAAAGTTGTCAACCTAATTTACAGGGTGTCCCATTTTAAATAATCCAGCTGAATATCTCGAAAAGTAGAGAAAAATGTTTGAGATAAAATTTGTTTGGTTTCGAGGTGGACAGTATACTGGTGATATTGGCTTTTTCGTGAGTGGAGGCTCCAAGGTGATATAGTCAACTTCGGTTTTTTAAATGGAATCAGGTATTTTTTCACTCATTCATTCGATAGCGCATTCAATATATTTTACGTCAAAAAGCACGAGAACACATATGTGCTAAAATGAATGATTCAGGAGATATGATGTTTTATAGCGAAGACATACCTTTCCGAAGCTACCTTTGCCGATCGCCCGTAGAATTTGAAAGTGGTCAAAGTTAACTGTAACATAAAAGTAAAACTACATTCCTAAATGTTGGAACATATCATGGGAGCATACGTATACCTAGTGAATTGTGTACTATACACTGATCTCTAATATACACTGGATAGTGTATAGGCCGAAATTTCTGTGACGATTAGAAGCTGGCGGTTGGTGGCAATCTGACACCGAATATGGCGGCGTTTGAGTAAATCGGTGGGACAAAAGTAAGGTTAAGTGTATGAATTCAATGCTATTTATGCCAAAATGGTAATAGACTGTGGTTTTGTGGTAAAGGAGCAGATAATTTCATCAGTAAGTACACAAATGGATTATAATTGTGGTCGTTATTTATTTCCCCTAAGGTTATAGGGTTAGCCTATTAATTCATACCATATGTGAATTTATCGGACCAGTCGAACCAAATTTTTAAGTCTTCTAACTGAAGCTCACCTCTATATAGAGCGTGCAATCTCCAGATAGACCGAAAAAAACGGAAGTGCGTGTTTTACTTGAAAAAATAATTATGATGCACTTCCGTTTTTTTCGGTCTATCTGGAGATTGCACGCTCTATATAGAGGTGAGCTTCAGTTAGAAGACTTAAAAATTTGGTTCGACTGGTCCGATAAATTCACATATGGTATGAATTAATAGGTTTAGAACGATAGAGTCACTACTTAATCAAAAAAATATATACAGATGTACACGAGAATAAAAAAACGCAGCACTTATAGTCCCGCTGTTGCGGGAGGAATAGTACATTATGCTACTAGGGAGGAAAGTGCGTGATTTTTGCCGAGTGTGAGGTTTGCTGCCTGAGCGAAGCGAGGGCAGCACGAACACGAGGGGAAAATCCGCTCCTCCCGTATGGCATATACTACTTTTTACCCGACTATGATAAAATGACACAACGCTACAATATCTAGGTATAGGCTATGAAATATAAGTTATGAAAGGTATTAAATCTAACAGCACGAATATGATATTGTTGCCAATAACCTATTACGAAACGGGTCCAGCGACCCCCCTCGCTTCGCTCGGTTTGAACGCGGTTTTTGGCCTGGACACATAAAATTGTATATGCCATACGGCCCATAAAGTATTTCCTGACGAATTTCATTATAATCCTCGCCTTCGGCTCGGATTATAAACTCAAGTTCGTCGGAAAATACTTAATCGGCCTAATGACATAATGTACTAAACTAATGACGTTTTCGGTTCGCTACACCGGGCTACACTCAGTGTAGCCGAACATTTCCGATCAGTTCCGAAATTTTCAAACAATTGCTGAAGTTTCGTATTTAAAAAAAAAAAAAATTTCAATAATTTATTTATTTTATATACGGGTCATTCTTTTACAAACCGAACACTTTTAAAACTTGACATTTTAAAATCGTCTGAAATTTTTTTTACAACTTACATACATCAAATTACTTCACACGTATTTCAGGATTTTGCTGGAAATATTTTTTTTTTTGAAAATATCCGCACATGAATTTTTGATAATTTGCTGGATTTTCTCCCATCTTCTCCTACTTGAAATTCATTATCTCCAGTTGTACTGATCGGATCAAGGTCGGCCTGGTTTCATTTTACACTCTGTTACGTGAGCTTTCAAAGTGGATTTAAAAAAAAAATTTTATTGTAAACAAATTATAATTATTAACAATTTGATTATTCAAATAGTCTAAACATGCCCTTCCCCCACCTTGAATCCAATTTGAAAAATACGATTTTGTTCATTATTCTCTCATCTACAAGATCCATCTTTTCAAAAAGTGGGGTCACCGTTAGATCGGAAGATATTAAATAAAAAGTGAAAATAGGTGCAAGAGTGTGAGATTTTGATTGCACGCAGAGCGCGCTGCGTGACTTGCGCTCGGAAATATTTAATATCTTCCGATCTAACGGGGACCCCACTTTTTGCAAAGATGGATCTTGTAGATGAGAGAATAATGAACAAAATCGTATTTTTCAAAATGGATTCAAGGTGGGGGAAGGGCATGTTTATACTATTTAAATAATCAAATTGTTAATAATTATAATTTGTTTACAATAAATTTTTTTTTTTTAAATACACTTTGAAAGCTCACGTAACAGAGTGTAAAATGAAACCAAGCCGACCTTGATCCGATCAGTACAACTGGAGATAATGAATTTCAAGTAGGAGAAGATGGGAGAAAATCCAGCAAATTATCAAAAATTCATGTGCGGATATTTTCAAAAAAAAAAAATATTTCCAGCAAAATCCTGAAATACGTGTGAAGTAATTTGATGTATGTAAGTTGTAAAAAAAACTTCAGACGATTTTAAAATGTCAAGTTTTAAAAGTGTTCGGTTTGTAAAAGAATGACCCAAATCTGAATCAGCGGAAATTTCGCTATTCTAATCAGTGAACGATATTTTCACTGGGAATCAGCGAACTCCGCTGCCCGAATCAGCGAGTCTCGCAGATTTGAATCTGTTTCAATTTCGAGACAGTGACATTTGTCCGTTTCTTGTCCTTCGGTCTTCTTCCGTCGGGTCAGTGAGGACTTTCTGCCACAACATTGAAACAGCACAAGCTAGGTAACGAAATTCCTTATACAGATTCCAGTACGATTTACTTGATATACGATTTATACACACACCAGCGTTTGAAATCTTTGACGCAAACATAACCTCCATCAATTAAGGGAGCCGAGTTTTCCGTATGACCTCGAGTCTTATGGCATCATTACTTGAATAATCGTATCTTTTTTCAAGATACAATTACAACAATCTGCCCCGAAGACGTCATGAACGAGCCTTACGAAGACGACGCTCGTGAAAATCATTCCATACGAGACCTGGAATATTGTTTCACTGATTCGAATATTGAAACATTTACTGGTTGAATCAGTGGAATGATTTTTCACTGATTCAAACAGCGAATAGTCACTGATTCTCAGTGGTATACTTATAGCTATTTCAATCAGCGACTATTCGCTGACAATCAGCGAAATTTCGCTGATTCAGATTTAGAGAGCAGAGAATGAAGATGAACAATATGGAGGTCACGATAATGAAACTGGAGGTAAGAAATACTTGAATAACAATTTAAATGATGAAAAATACATAAAATTCATAGCTGACTCGGGAGCCACCGAACACATAGTTAATAAAAGCTTCATTTTAACTGACTTTAAAATATCCGAAAAGGGAGTCATTAAGAGCGCGAATAAAAACAAATTTGCTGACTTTGTTATTGATGGTAGAGGTAATCTTTTGCTTAAAAATGACACATTAGACGAAAATCATTTTATATTAACAAATGTAATTGCAGCAAAAGATGTTTCAGAAAATTTATTATCATTACGTAAATTGGTAGATGCAGGTTTCAGCATATAAACTACTCAACAAAATTAAAGGCCCCCTCCTAGCATAACCTGCCATTTCCAGACGCCTTGACCGATTGACTTGAAATTTGTACCAGGGCTAGTCCAAAGTGTTTCCAACTTGGGCCCAAAGCCGATTTTCTGTATCTTCAAGAGTTGCGATGTGGCACTCCGAAAACCAACCCTCTGCGTAAAATCAAAGTCACAGGTCTGTAGCACCGGGTTCCAACACCGATTTTGTGCGCAAAAAATGTTTGGATAACTTTTGGTCGAGCCAGACGATTCGGTCCACTGCTGAATCATACACCCTTGCCTATTCAACCCCTCCGCTTCCATCTCTCTATCATCGGGGGTTGGACAAAACATTTTGACACATTTTCGAGCATCGAAGACACAAAAGTGTTTCCGAATCGTTTTCGCGATTCAGCCGAGCACTTGCAGCCCACCTGTCCCTGAGTAACCGAAACCAACCCCTGAACAACCCTTAGCCTAGCAGTAACTTTTCACTCCCAGCTACGGAATCCTAGGCTAGGCGCAAAATCGATGTTGGAACCCGGTGCCACAGACCTATGACTTTGATTTTACGCAGAGGGTTGGTTTTTGGAGTGCCACATCGCAACCCTCGAAGATTCAGAAAATCGGCTTCGGGCCCAAGTTGGAAACACTTTGGACTAGCCGTGGTCCAAATTTCAAGTGAATCGGTCAAGGCGTCTGAAAATGGCGGGTTATGCTAGGGGGGGGCCTTTAATTTTGTTGAGTAGTTTATTTAGATGACAAAGTCCTCAGAGTTTACAACAAAAACAATAATAAAACAATATTCAAAGGAGCTTATGAAAAACCTAATTGGGTAATCAGGTTTGAAGTTAAAAGGGTCAAAAATAAAAACGATAAAGTATTAAATGAGTACGATAACTACAGTTGCACTGCATGTGTAGCAATTGACGATGAGCCTTCCGAGCAATCGCAAACTAACAATAAAGATATACAATTATCAAATTCGGAGGGAGATAATCCAGAGTCTACAAAAGACTCAACGAAAGAAGTAGAGTCTGCGATTGGGAGGGAGAAACAAGAAGAGCACATCGATTTGAATGGTGAAAAAGCAAATTCAGAGAAAGGAACCACAGAATCCAAAACAAGGTGGTTACCATATAAAACACTTAAAATAGACGATTCAAATGATGCAGAAATTCTAAGAGATATAGCAGTGGAAAACCCACCTGAGAACACAAATCTTAAAGTTAAACAAAGTGAAGCCATGTTATGGCATCTGAGATTGGGCCATGCATCGTTAAATTACCTGAAAATCTTACAAAAGAAAGATACGAACCTAGAACATATAAAGTTTGATGATTCAATCAAAGACTGCGAAGCTTGTATATTATCTAAAATGGAAAAACTTCCATTCAAACAAAACAGATGCAGAGCAGAAAGACCACTCCAAATAATACATTCAGACGTAATGGGCCCAATCAAACCAATTTCATGGCCAGGTCAAAAGAGGTATGTAATAACTTTTGTGGATGATTATTCTCGATATGCTGTTATATATTGTCTGAAATCTAAGGACGAAGCTGGTCAAGCGTTCGACAATTATCTGACCACTGCTCGAAATCTATTAGGTAAAAACGAAAAAGTATGTTATGTTAGATCAGATAGAGGTACCGAGTATACTGGTGGAAAGTTTGCTGAGGTAATGAAAAGAGAAAAGATAGAATCAGATAGTGGTCCACCGTACACTCCAGAACTCAACGGAAAGCATATATGTGTGATTCTGGCTTGCCAGCCAACATGTGGGAATTAGCAGCGGAAACTGCTGTTTATTCATACAATATAACCCCTCACAAATCAATCAACTATGAAGTCCCTTTATTGAAAATGTCACCAAAATCAAGATGTCACTTAGAGCAAATCAGACGATTTGGGTGTATCGCCTATATCAAGTTACATACTACTGAATCGAAATTCAGCAACGTATCCATGAAAACTATTCTGGTGGGACATACATCTACCGGATATATTTTGTGGCATCCAGGCTCAAGAAAACTTATAGAGTCAAGGCACGTAAGATTCATAGAAAGGCTCGTGTATAGAGATGTATATAAGAAAGATCAAAATGAAGAGGAACTGAATGATGAGAACAAATCAGACAAGATGACTGATTTTACAGTAGGCGAAGAAACACCAGAAGAAGACAACTCAGAGGTGAGTACACCTGAGCCCAGAAGAAGACGTAGACAAAAGAAAACAAATTCAGAGCCAAATAAAGAGAAAATTGTAGAAGCTCAAACAAACAAAAACGATGGTTCAATAACGAGAAGCAAATCTAAGAGAATTGAAGACGTCAGCTTCGCTCGTTACACAAAAGTTTCAGATGATAAAGAAGAAAAAGAGGATGAGTTGGGACACATACTGTTAGCCTCAATACAAAAGGACCCAATCTCGTATGATGAAGCGATAAATTCAGAAGACAAAGAATTATGGAAACAAGCCATTAAAGAAGAATTAGACTCAATGAATGAAAACATGGTATGGGATTTAGTTGATCGGCCTAAAGTAAGACCAAACGGGAAAAGGCCCAATATCATTGATTCCAAGTGGGTGTTCAAAAAGAAAGTTGACAGTGAAGGTTCAATCAAATACAAAGCGCGACTGGTCATAAGAGGCTTTAAAGATAGAAATGTCTATGGTCTAAAAGAGACATACGCACCTGTCTCAAGATTGTCCTTGATTCGAGCAACCATAGCCATAGTCAACAAAGAAGATTTAGAGATATGCCAAATGGACGTCAAGACAGCGTTCTTGAACGGAAAAATTGAAGAGGAAGTCTTCATGGAAATCCCAGAAGGTTTAAATGTATCAGAAGAAACGAAACATGTCAAAGTCTGCCAACTGAAGAAATCTCTGTATGGTCTGAAAATAAGTCCAAAACAATGGAATAATAAATTTTCAGAGGAAGCACGCAAACTCGGTTTGGAAAATGATCTACACGATCCCTGTCTATTCACTTGGAGGTTGAATGGAAAGATTGCCATAATCCTATTGTACGTTGATGACATGCTGATTGCCAGCAATGATTCAGAGAAGTTGGTACAAATTAAAGTTCACCTAAACAGAGTGTTTCAGATGAAAGATTTGGGGGAACCCAAAAACTTCTTAGGTATGACGATTCACAGAGACCGAAAAGAAAGAAGTATTACTATACATCAAGCCGCCTATACAGAGAAAGTCTTGGAGAAATTCAACATGAACGAGTCAAAACCGCAAAGTACACCGATGGTAACTCGCCAAGTAGACCATAGAAATAAAAAGATTAAACAAGATTTAGAAGACATAGAGAAGAACAGCGAAGTTACAAGAGTACCTTTCAGGGAAGCCATTGGAAGTTTGATGTATTTAGCCAATGCAACGAGACCAGACATTGCCTATACCGTTAACTATCTGGCAAGGAAACAGATAAATCCATCTGAAGAAGATTGGAAGGATGTGAAAAGAGTCTTCAGGTACTTGAGAGGCACAACTGATCTGGGAATAGAGTTCACATCTAACTCAGAGACTCTAGAAGCGCTTGCCGATGCCAGCTTTAGAGACTGCGAAGACTCAAAGTCCACTGGAGGGTACATAATAAAGCTGTTTGGAGATATAATTGCTTGGAGAAGCCACAAGCAATCTACAGTAACATTGTCCACGTGTCAGGCCGAATACTTGGCCATGAGTGACGCCTGTCAAGAAATAATATCACTAGATAAATCAATAAGATACATAATTGGACGGACACTGTATCCAGTAACTCTATGGTGTGACAACCGATCAGCTAGAGATTGCACAGAGATGGATGGAAGCCACAAACTTAAAACATTTGATCTGAGTGTGGAAGATATATGCAAAGAATTGGCGCTAAGAGAGCAAACTGGAAATAGGAAGAGTATGGCAGACGCTCATGGAGACTTTGTGAAACAATGCGTAGACGAAAGGAAAGTTAAAGTGCTCTGGGTTTCTACCGATGAAAACCTGGCAGATATAATGACAAAGCCTTTACCACAAAAGAGGCGCATTTATCTGAGAGACGAAATCACTAATATAAAATTCAACGGATAGAACTAAAGATGATTAAATAGATGAAAATGAAAAATAGGCGATATATATATATATTCATATTTGTGTCATTGTATGCTTTCAGGACAGTATCTACAAGACTGAGTGCTAGGAGAAAAGGGTTAACCGAGTGAACTGTACTTGGCCCGATATTCATTCTGTTTATTTTGTTTTTCTTGGCAATTAATAGTTTAATACATGTTAAATCTTCTAAGCTAATTAATATATATATTCTGTCCAGAACGACAAAGGGAGGGAGTGTAAGAAAGCTTTGTCGAACAATGTATGGGTGGCGCTGTTGGCAGTTGGGTATAGTTTCCTGAGTTAACGACTGACAAGCTGCAACGCGCGAGCCCTGGTGAGCGCGTCTTAAAATATACCGAGTAATACTAGTCTGACTAGTGAACGCTTTGTAGCGAAGAAGAAGGAGTTCCTATAAGTGAATAAGGTAAAATAAGTTCAGAGTTGTTGAATGTTTTAATAAAGAAATACAGAGTTGCCCAAAGGAATCTGTTCAGTGTTTAATAGAATTATTTATCCTGTCACCCGCCTCCTAAAAATCTAAGATTAAGATAAAATCCTACAAAATCGTATCCAAAAAATTAGAGTGGCACTACCACATAACTACCGATTGTCACGAAGAGCTGAAACCTTGAACCACGATGACAAGCTCGATGCCAGTAGTCTGTATCTGCATCCTCTACGTGGTAGCAGTAGAGTCGTTATTTTCAAATGGATAGAATATGAGATATTGACATGACCGCCATTACCCGCATGACCGCCATTCCCCCTCCCTCCCCTACAGTCCTTCAAGAACCAAGATTTCAATCGCTGAACGTTTTACCAGGCACACCGGTATCCGACGATGTTCCCGTGATAGTCCTTATGCCAACCACCCACTTTGATGTATTGCAAGAATCCAAGACTCGGACACCCCAATTCTTCCAGATCGATCACTGGCTTTGAATCGTCGTTGATCATCTTCTCGAGCCACTGTTTCTTCTCATTTCCCTTGACATATATATAACTTGCTTGCTCAACAATTCTCTTCAATGCTCTCTGCAAATTATCGTAAGACATGTCACCGTCATTCCACTCTAATCCATGATAATTTCGCGTCAACCAGGAATTGGTAGCTCTGCATTTGGGTGGTAAGGTTTGCCAAGAACAGGGTGGTTTGAACAGGATGCGAGTTATACCATGTCTACCTGCGTCATCCGGTTGAACACTGATTGCAGCCAGCTCCTTCACCACAAATTGGTCGTAAAAGTTTTCGAAACCTTGCATATCCAAAATCATCTCCATTGTGATATTTTTTAGATTCTTTACTACTTGAAGATCGGTTGAATACTAATTTTCACCCCTGAAATTTTCGCTCTTTTATAGCTGACAACCTCTCCACTAATTTTCTAGAACGTTCCAAAAGATCTTTCCGGAGTCAAAATGTTTCCCTCCACCAAATTTCTAGAACGTTCGAAAAGATCTTTCCAGAGTCGATTCCGAGAACTATTCTTCCGAGAATCATTAGGCTAAGTAACTCGATCCGAATAATCAGACTAAAAAACTTCTCAGGGTGTCGATAATAATTCTGAGAACTGTTTGACTGCCCGAAATTCCAACAATGGTCATTCCAGGAATTATTAGTTATCAAAGAATAGACTTGCGTGTTCTTCGTACAGGGGTATCAAATGCACACAGGGTGCCGAATAATTCCAGGAACTGTCTACCCTCGAGAATGACCTTGGAGAAGCTTCTATAGAAGACTCTGACACAGGGGTTGGAATTTTATATCGGGATGTGTGACGTTAATTCGAGGGTGTGTGACGTCAATTTAAGGGTGTGTGACGTTAACTCAAGGGAGTGTGACGTCAATTCAAGGGAGTGTGACGTCAATTTAAGGGTGTGTGACGTCAATTCAAGGGAGTGTGACGTCAATTTGAGGGAGTGTGACGTCAATTTGAGGGTGTGTGATGGCAATTCGAGGTGTATGACGCCATTTTGAGGGTGGGTGACGCCATTTTGAGGGTGACGTCAGGGGTCCGAGAGCGTGATTCAGACTCCCCCTCCAACACCCTCACACGGACACGGGAGGGTGCATGTGTATGCGTGCGTGTACGTGTGCACTAACACGCGTTGGTCCAGAACCGGCCTAGCCTACCTACTCAAGTTGTCGAATGGCGAAAAAAAAAAATCGAATTTGGACTTGCGGAAGAAGGTTCAGCCGTATGTATTTTGAACTTCCGGTTGTCTGCGGTGGACGAAAATATTTTCAATGAAAAGAGCGGAAAATTTCCTTCGAAAAATGTGTTGAAAAGTCGAGAATCATTCATTTTTCAACACAGCGCGCGGTAAGTTGAATTTTATGCACGCGAAGCGTGCGCAAAATCCAACTTTGCGCACGCCGTGTGGAAAATTGAGTTTTCCTAACTTAGTGTGCAAAATAGTATTTTCCCGCACTAGTGCGCAAAATGAATATAATTGAAACGTAACACCTTTTCTTTGTGTATTGTAACGTTGAATGAAAGAGAGAGAATTCAAGGTGCGGGGAGATAGAGCTGGTAAACGTAAATAAACACGACCGGCATCGTTACCGATTCTTTAAAGCGGACACTTCATCCATCTTATATACAATAATTTGTATACACTTGAAAATTTAATATTTCATACAAGATACCAATGTTGTAGAATTTTGCGTAGCTCGTTAGGAAAAATAGTATACGTAACTAGTGCGCATAGGTGTCTCCCGCACTCGTCTCTTTTGTCGCCCTCGCTACGCTCGGGCGACAAATCCGACTCGTGCGGGATTCACCTATTTTGCGCACTAGTGACGTAATCTACTATTTTTCGGGAAAAACTCAATTTTCAAACGCGCGTATCTTCGAAAGTGAGGAAGATATTTCAAATTTTGAAACGTCAAACGAAAGCTACATTTTTCCCGCCTCGAATAAGCGTACCGAGACTGAAATCGACCGACCCAGTGAGTTTTTATGAATTTTTTAGTGCCAACTTGTCTTTTAGCGTGTTTTAAACCCGGTGTCGAAAAATTCAAAACTTTAGGGCGTTTGCCATAACAGAAGATATCGATTGTGAATTTTTTCATTCGTCACAGTATTTAGTGATGCCAAGACGCAACTTTCCCGCACTATTAGAATACGATCCGCAAAAATGGACTTTTTTCACTTCGGTCTAATGAACAGTCTGTAAAATTGATTGGTAGGAAATCAATAACTTTTCTGGTTTTCTGAAGCTTTCAGTGCATGAAATGTTTACCAACATGGCTAGTAAAGCTAGCAAATCCCGCTCAGAACTGTCACGCTTTGAATGGTTAGCCCTTGGGTGGAACCCTTGACTTGCCCCTGGTCAGAAAACCTGATTAGCCCCTAATCGGGCAACTAACCAGCCTATGGTCGGGCTCCCTGATTTAAATTCTATTTTAGAATAAACTATTAAAATTTCGACACACATAATTTTTTTTTTCATTTCTCATGTGACTAAAAAATGTTCGATCAAAAGATCATATTTTCTAGCTGCATAAGAAATAAAAAAAAAAAAAAAAATGGTATTGGTCACAATTTCAGTAGGGTCATCTCAGCTCTGCGAAAAGAAAACTTGCCTTACTCCAGCTTATCATGTAATTAGTAAATAGCACTCATGATATTTGGTTCTAATTTTTTATTTATTTATTGATGGATAGTCTTTAATAATGAATTGATTAATTTATTAATTAATTGATTCTTACATTATTACTCCTGTTATCAACGCTATTACTATCGCTGTAACACATGCCATCGTTACTAAAATTCAGACCAATATTTTCGTTCAATTCATCTACTTGGAGAGATGGTTGATTATAATCCACGTTTTTTAAATTAATCCGATCCTGATCCTGATCCTTGCACATTTTTTTTTCTTCTGTAGCATTTTCCTTCGATAACCTGATTAATTGTCTACGTTTACGTTCGAGGTAATTCGAAGTTATTTTTGTTCGTGCTGTGAAATACATGGTATCATATATCACTCACAAGCCAACCCTGATGGGCCGATTCAACGACATTGTCGTTGGAAATGTGTTGAGGTGATTGAGATATCGTTGATCATATATTGGTAAAACATTGTGGACGTTGGAATTGTATTGGACGCGAGTTCTTCGTTGGCCCGTCGTTGTCAGCGCGTTGGAGGACAACTATTGCCGCATGGGCGAGCGTTGGAAATTTGTTGGCTCACCAATATAAGATACCGCGTTGGCCCGTCGTTAACAGCGCGTTGGAGGACAACTGTCGGCAAGTTGGGCAAACGTTGGGAATCTGTTGGCTCACTAATATTAGATACCGCGTTGGCTTGTCGTTGACAGCGCGTTGGAGAACAACTATCGCCGCATTGGGCGAGCGTTGGAAATCTGTTGACTCACTAATATTAGATACCGCGTTGGCCCGTCGTTGACAGCGCGTTGGAGGACAACTATCGCCGCATTGGGCGAGCGTTGGAAATCTGTTGACTCACTAATATTAGATACCGTGTTGGCCCGTCGTTGACAGCTCGTTGGAGGACAACTATCAGCAAGTTGGGCAAGCGTTCGGAATCTGTTGGCTCACTAATATTAGATACCGCGTTGGCTCGTCGTTGACAGCGCGTTGGAGGACAACTATCGCCGCATTGGGCAAGCGTTGGGGATCTGTTGGCTCACTAATATTAGTTACCGCATTGGCCCGTCGTTGACAGCGCGTTGGAAATCTGTTGCCAACGCTCCCAACAGGATTCCAACGCGTTTTCAACACACCTCCAACGCGTTTCCAACGCACCTTCAACGCGTTTTCAACGCACCTCCGACGCGTTTCCAACGAACCTCCAATGCATTGCCAACGCTCCCAACAGGATTCCAACGCGTTTTCAACGCGTTTCCAACGCTTCCAACAGGTTTCCAACGCGTTTCCAACGATATACCGGCCACGGAGCCGGTACCAACGCGCTTCCAACGCACCTTCAACGTGTTTTCAACGCTTCCAACAGGTTTCCAACGATATACCGGCCACCGAGCCGGTACCAACGCGTGTCCAACGCACCTCCGACGCGCTTCCAACGCACCTTCAACGTGTTTATTACGCTACCAACAGATTTCCAATGAAAAAGTCGTTGGAAAAGAGAATTGGATTTGAAACAAATCAACTGATCTTCAACGTACTTCATCCGTTGACGTCCAATGATTGCTCAACGGGATATCAACGGTTGGAAATACGTTGGAAAATCGTTGAACTGGCCCATCAGGGAACAGCCGATCATTCCTCGGAGGCTTCACAAAACTCGTTTTTTTCTTAAACTGACTATCGCAACGTATTATTATTATTATTCCTACACGCTGGCCGAGCGCTAGATTGGACTATGCATTCGGGAACCCTCTGTTCATTTGTTGCTAAACGCTGGTCGGGTTCCCGGCCAGGTCTACCTATGCCAACAAATTTGGTAAACTCTGGCTAGCCGCTGGTCGGGTGCCCGTCCAGACTTGCCAATCCGGGCATGCCCGGTTATTTCTTACTAGCTACTAGC
Source organism: Tenthredo mesomela (assembly GCA_943736025.1). NCBI lineage: Eukaryota > Metazoa > Arthropoda > Insecta > Hymenoptera > Tenthredinidae > Tenthredo > Tenthredo mesomela. The sequence goes on from OX031013.1 coordinate 39,238,969, forward strand.
TAGGAATCGGGAATGCCAGGTCCGATTTCTGCCAGGGAGTAGAAACATATTATTTATAAGAATCTGAGTGCTTAAACCTTACACTACAAATCGTTCGCTGCTTTTAATTCATACCACACAGTCTCTCGATCGGTTGTACTTTTAATTGTACAACTTAACATGTGAAACCGCGTAAGCAGCCACTTTATCTACATTATAAATTTGCATTTGAACAAATTTGGTGAAAAAAGAGCCATGTCCTTTGTGCACACAAATTACCATATTACATCTTATACGAAGAACGTGTACTTACCCTCGTCACCAGGGCTGGGAAGACTTCTCCCCGACTGGTTAACTCCCATCTTTTTTTTCTTCTCTTGTTTTCCCGAGTTCAATTTCCGTGCACAGGTAAGATCATCTCTGAGAAGTCGGGTCGTATATCAAACTTAACTTTCGGTTTGTTGATACAGGGTCGGGCGAGTTATATATTCTGCCCATTTTCTATTCAATTATCCGGACAAACTCCAGTAATTTCGTTGTCTTTTGAATTGTTGTATCTCATAACTAATCTCAAGGATTATCGTGTCCCTGTATCTAGTTAAATCAACACTTTCGTTTGACTTCTTTTAACGGCCGTTGCGAAACCAAATCTGTAACAAGAGACACCCGATTGACTTTCGGATGTATAGAATATAGCAGTAATAGCAAAATAGCAATGTTGCGAATGAACACTAACCCCCGTATTCATCAACGTCTGTTAAATGTTCAACCGCCGTAATATCGATAAAATCCGTTAAAATCTTTTGTTTAATGTATATGTCGTACAATGATCTCTATACAGGGTGTTCCAGACCTCGCGACGAATATTTCACAGGGTAAATCTTGATCAAAAATGGGATCGAAATTCCCTCAGCCGATTTTTTCGGAGATGCATGGATTTTCCGTTATAATTATTTTAATTGCAGCTAATGACATGCGACTTATAAACGGCCGTTTGTCGGTGTAATCACCGCTCGGTTGTGTGCGCGTCTCTCGCCCTATTGTCGCCACGAAAAAAAGTGCACACAACCGAGCGGTAAGCACACCGACGTGCGGCCGTTCGTAAGCCGCGCGTCATTGACTGAAATTGAATTAATTATAACGGAAAAGATATGCATTTTAAAAAAAATCGGCTGAGGAAATTTCGATCCCATTTTTAATCAAGATTTACCCTGTGAAATATTCGTCGCGAGGTCTGGAACACCCTGTATAAACTGGATGCGGGGTCGACCTTTTTGAGTGATACCACTAGAAGCTCGAAAATCGCCGGTGGCACAGTCTGACGAGAAGACTCGGTACTAGGTTTCTATGGTAACCGCGCTACAAGCAGCGCAGCGGGTGTTTTGAATTATTTGAATTATATTTGATGCGCGCCACGGTTTTATATTTATTATTCGGCTGTAATTGATAATTCAAAAGTACTTGAAATATGGGCAGATGTGAGTTTTGTAAAGCGAAGAAGCAGAAGAATGTATCGAGCCGTATTTCATTCCACAGGTAATTAATGCTATTCCAGAACACCATTAATATTTGTACCACAATCCGTTTTCTTCGTTGCCTTCTTAAAAAATTATATTATATTTATTTCAGATTTCCTAAAGATCAGGCACAAGCTCGGTTGTGGCTTAAGAATATGGGGAGGGAAAACTGGCAGCCACACAAATTTAGTGTTTTATGTTCTGCACATTTTACAGCAGATTGTTTCAAAAAACATTTCAATAGATCGACCCTGCATGAGGCACGAGTGCCTACGTTATTTAACGATACAGATCGGATCGTTACAAATGATACAGAAGGTCAGTAGCCTATATCTTGAAAATAATATTCATAATGAGTGTTATCACGGACACATCCACAGAACCTGAGAACGAAGAAGGTTACTATAATTTTATTACATAACGAGTGGATAACATTTCTATATCCTGAGATGAAACTATCAATAACATCGTGCATCAAACATTCCGTTTACACAGATCTCGGCTTGTTGTCGTCGTTCATGGAAGCTGGACCATCTCAGACTGCAACGGTAGCCTCAACTCTTCCAGCTACCCCGAAGAGACGCCGATCTGTGGATCACGACCACAATTATGAAAATAGCCCACGAACTACTGCGAAGAAGCTACATTCGACCAAAAAGAAATTGTTCGCTCATAAGAAGGTCATAAGAGTTCTGCGACAAAGAGTCCAGCGTTTGAAGAAATCCATTACATCGCTGAAGGATGTAATCAGAAAATTAAAAGAACTAAATCTTATTTCTGAATCATCAAGCAATGCTCTGATAGCATTCGAAGACGTACCTTTACAAGTATTTTCCCGCATGCTTCGTAATCACAAAAAAGGTACCCTTAGCAGGGAAAAATATCCCGCAGATCTGCGTTGCTTCGCTTTGACCCTACATTTCTATTCACCCAAAGCGTATGACTATGTACGACAAACGTTCAAACTAGCACTTCCCCATCCTGATGTCCTCCGTGCATGGTATTCCAATATTAATGCTAAGCCAGGGTTTACCGAAGAAAGCTTCAAAACTTTAGAATTTAAGGTAACAGAAGCATTGGAGGCCGGAAAAGAAATAGTCTGTGCTTTGATGATGGATGAAATGGGAATCAAGAAAGGTTGCCAGAGAGGTAGAGATGGGAAAGTCCGGGGGCATGTAGATATTGGTGTTGGTGCAGAAGGTGGAGATGATACAATGGAGGCGACAAATTGTTTAGTCATGCTAGTAGTACCGTTAGACGCAAATTGGAAATTGCCGGTGGGATACTTTTTGGTGAGAGGTTTAAATGCGGAAGAGAAAAGAAGCTTGGTCACGGAAACGCTGAAAAGATTGCATCAGGTTGGAGTTCGGATCTGTTCATTGACTTTAGATGGTCCAAATGACCACTTTAGAATGGTACATTTGCTAGGTGCCGATCTGGAATTCAAAGACGTTGAGCCTCGTCCAAAATTTCCGCATCCAGTAAGCACGGAGCCTGACATTAACGTAATATTAGATCCATGTCACATGCTCAAAAATATAAGGAACTGTTTGGCAGATTACAAAGTGCTTTTAGATGATGAAAACCAGACTATTGAGTGGAGTTATATTGATAAGTTGGCTCGCATCCAACAAGATGAAGGTCTCCGCCTGGGAAATAAAATACGTTTGCGCCATGTAGATTTCAAAAAAGAAATAATGAAAGTGTATTTAGCAGCACAAACACTCAGTAGTAGTGTGGCTGATGCATTAGAGTTTTGTTGGAAAGTATTGGGCTTAGCTGACTACAAGGGATGTGAGGCAACGGTACGTTTTATTCGATATGTCGACCTTATTTTTGATTTTTTGAACGTACGAAGTCCTATAGGTAGGGATTTCAAAAGTCCTTTGAGACCTACAAACGAAAGTGTATGGCGACCTAGGGCAATGGAGGCAATTTCTTATCTATCGTCAGTGAAGAGACTGGATGGGGTAATGATATACCATTCCAGGCGCAAAGTAGGCTTTATTGGCTTCCATACAGCTGTTTTATCATCGATAGCAGTATTTGACACTTACGTTAAACCACCAAACTCTCAAATAAAGTATCTTTTAACGTACAAGATGTCACAGGACCACTTGGAACTGTTTTTTGCTGCGATACGAAATAGAAGTGGTTGGTGTCCGAATCCTACTGCAACTCAAACTGTTTCTGCGTATAAACGGTTGTTAGTTCGTCACGAAGTTAAAGTAAGCACTGGCAATACCCGTGCCATGGATAATACCACGATTTTGTCAGCGACTTCTACGAAACACGCCCGCGTTGACAGATATGACGAAAATGTTTACAAAGAGGTTGATAACATGAGAGTCAAGACGAAGTACGATCTCGATGGATCACCCGATAATGTGGTACAAGAATTTTTACATTTTCCTTGGTCTGCATCCATTGACCTCACTGAATTCTCTGAACAAACGATTGGGTATATTGCCGGGTTTGTCGTCCGATCACTCCGCAAGAAAGTCAAGTGCGTAGACTGCTTAGTTGCTTGTGTAGCGTCCGATTCAGAAATCGGTAACGATCTACCTACGAATCGAGTCAACAAAACCGCTCTTATCGCAGCAAAAACGCGTGGTGGGCTTATTGTCCCTTCCGCTAGCGTAATTAAAATCTGTAAAACAGTTGAGGTGCTATTTCGTAGAGCGAGTAATTGTAATTCGGGTAGACCACCGCATGAACCCAACTTCCCTGCTGTATTAAGCACAAAAGCTTTTCAAGAGATAGTTTCCTCAGGGTATCAGCTATTCCCAGATCTCAATGATCACCTTAATGATTCGTACGTACCGGACGCATATGGAAACCATGTAATCTCTCTTGCCAAAAAAATCCTCTCATTTTACATAGAAATCCGCATGTTTGCGCTTACAAAAAATTACGCATTATCTGTAACTGGCACGAACATGCGACACTTTTTCACCCGCCAGATTGTTTGGGCTCATCAGTGATCCACACCTAATACCCATAACTTTATCCACTTTGTCCGTCCATGCTTGTGATATTTTCCCATAAAAATGATTCCAAACATTTTCCTATATTGTGTTATTCTTCTACTACATAATAATTAATAATAATTAATTATTAATTATTAATAATTGTAATACTTTTTTTCCAACAGATTTCTATAATGCAACAGAATACTGGCGAGCAGCCGTGTTTACTTGCAAATTAGTGGTCCATTTTGAACCAAATCTGAGGACTATGGTTCTGTCCGATATCCTGTACCACGAATGACGATGAATATTCTTACAGATGTCATTCATCACAGAAATCTACGTTCATCAATCTACCACAGAATTTGGTGAAATTGAAGTTACAGTACCTTTTTTTTATTATTTCTTTTTGCGCATTTTGGAAATAGCTGCTGCGAGTTTTATTTGTCAGAGGCGACTGATCAAAGTAATAATCTGAATATGCGCTGTTGTTTATCTTGTAAAATGGTTGAGAAGTTTTTTCACTATAAAGGGAATGACGAAACCGTAGCGGAGGATCGGCGAGGGAGTTTTCACCAACCAACAACTAAAAAACTACCTCAATCCATTCCAAAAAAAAATTTAGATCTCGTCAGCTTTATTCGGCTATTTTAACTACATGTCAGTGTATTACAGTAATTATTGCATCCTACTGATGAGACGCTTTTTGAGATATTGTGAATATAATAATATGTATAATCCAAAACGAATTGAATGACAATTATTGGACATTCATTGAATGCGGCGTATATTTGTCTTCGACTGAGACGTAACAAAACAGCAAAGAAGAAATTTGCGGAAAGTAGTAATCTACAAAATAACCTGTATCATACAATTTGGATTGTGATGGTAAGTATTTAATTTATCATGTAGTTTGTCTATCACGAAGAGAATAAAAACCACCGAACTAAGATTCATCTATCTGTTTCATTATTTAATAACAATTCAAACTAATCCAGATAATTCAAAGCTTTTAATTAAATAGTAATTAATTGTTGCGTTTATGATTGACCCAATTCATTATTCGTTGAAAATTGAAATTTTTTTAACTAATTCAACGCTGTTTTTTGGGTTGAATTTTGCAATTCTAATTTGCTTTAGGTATCGCCGCAAGAAAATTTTGTCGTGTGAAATTCAAGCCAAAATAGTCTGAATTTAAAAAAATTGTAATTTTTCAACATTCAAATCACTGGTTCAAACCCTTAATTCAATGACAGCTGTTTTTACGCGCGCTTCACGGACGGGGCTGTGCCATCGCCTGTTTGAAACGGCTCGCGATTAAATTAGTATCGTTGCCTCTCGTCATACAGCGCTGATAGTACTTAAGATGGCTTCTATGCATCACAGCCTACTGCCTATGCCAAGCCCACTATCCCGCATCCAGTTTATATAGAGATCAGTGATGTCGTAGGCATTCCGAAAAATCAGGCCGTTTGCTAAATGTCGGACAATAGACGAATTCTCCATGTCAATGATGATATTCGTCTAACCAGCTGATTGAATCAGGCCATTGGCTTATTGGCCGGCTATAGGCCTAACGGCCCAGCGGATTTCAGGCTGTTAGAAAATGAACGTAGAAATGAACGGCGAAAATACTTATATTCTGTGATATTTGTAAAACTGTGATAGATTCTTTATGTTGCTAATAAATAGTTGAATTAGACTTACTAAGAGAGTATCGCACCTCCGGGTCATCGATCTTGACCAAACTTATAGGGGTGATTCCTTAAGCCAAAATATTAATTAACCGCTGAATAACTCTTTCTAATGGGCTTTTACTCTGTCAATTTACCTAAATGTACAACAGAAATCAGCGTAACCTGGGTTTTGCAAATCGCCATGAAATAACTAGTTTTTGTGCTGCGTTATGAGATTCTACATTGCACTGAATATTTAATATTATTACTATAGTAGCAATGTGTCAATAGGTGCAGAATAAAGTGATTTTCTATAGCTGGGATGTTAAATTTTAACAATGTAATGTACAATAATGACTGTGTTCAATGTGCAAATATTCAGTGCAATGTAGAATCTCATAACGCAGCACAAAAACTGGTTATTTATGGCGATTTGCAAAACCCAGGTTACGCTGATTTCTGTTGTACATTTAGGTATATTGACAGAGTAAAGGCCCATTAGGAAGAGTTATTCAGCGGGTAATTAATATTTTGGCTCAAGAAATCACCCCTATAAGTTTGGTCAAGATCAATGACCCGGAGGTGCGATACTCTCCTAGTTAGATTATTTCTAAATCCTCAAGGATTTCGCCGCGCCTGTGAGCGAACGTTGCAGGCGTTCGCCGCAAACTCTGAATCCCTCTCATCAAGGTAACGTCAACTTTCCGGACATGGGTTCCTATATCGAAAATGTTGGTTAAGGTCCCCCCTTATCACCACCCGTCGGGGTGAAATAGTTAGTTTGGACACCCTGTATAATAACACTCATAATTAACTGTAATTTGAATACCATATGGTGAAAGAATTTATTACTATAGATTTAAGGGGGTTATCGTGATATTTCGTTTTCTTACAAATGTCGTGAAAAAAATCACATGAGTAGCTTTTAGTACCGCAATTAACACATTAAAATTTCAGAGCCCTCAGCGGCACCAAACTCGAGAAAAAAATTGGCAAATTGAGAATCTTATACATGGCATCTTATGGGAAGCGTCGTCTAGAATTAACGTTTTGAGGCATAACTTAAAAAGTTTTCTTACGATTTTCACCAAAAACTAACACACAATTCAACATCAATATTGAAATAACATATCGAAGAATCAAGACATTTGCCGTCACGGTTTTCGAGATATAGCTTTGTAAAGTTTGCTCTGCATTGACATTACGCGTTGATCTCATGGCTTCGCTTCACTCGTGGCGCTGCTGGGTCGCTAGTTTTACGCGCGCAAATAGTATGCGCGTGTACACACAAAGCGTCACTATGTGTGCGTGAACAGTCACTAACAAAAGTTTCGGTACGGAAGCGGGGCTAGGGGATACAGTCAGGAGTCAAGCGCTCATTTGATACTTTTGAGGCTGTTTGTAGCACGATCACCCCGTTAATCATATATTTTTACAGTAGACTCTCGTTATATGGCCATCTAACGGGGCTATAGGAGAAGTGAATGGCCATATATCGAATGCCCTCTCTACGCGAGGTACGGGTGCGCCTGCGTGCCAGGCGTGGTGGGAAGAGCAGTAAACGGCGCGCACGATTTTTGTGGCTGCGCAATGAAGCACGCTGGTGGCTTGGTGGAGAGTATAGCCGTGTTCGACGAACTCGAAGAATTACTGAAAAATAACGCGCATGCGTACAACGCATCTTAGGATGGGATCCGCGCATGTGCGCGCTTCCCTCGCTACCGATTTGAAATTTGAATAACAGAGGTTAAGGTGGTAAACAGTATTCACATTAATTGCTGTAATCTATACAAATTTTAACTCTAAATTACGCGCGTTATTCGGATCGATTGAAAATGAGTGCAGGAAGCATTTTTGTGAAACACCTGTTTTACGATCCTGAACTTCAAACCATTTACTCGATGTTAATTACGATAGAAGATCGTGACAAAATAAAATCAGGTGAATATGCAACAAATTAAATGTATCATCTATCCACTTAGTTGTTGCTTAACAAATAGTCTAAGAGCTGGTGACAGATTTCACTAAGCGTCTTCAGCCCGTGTGGAAATTGTATGGGCCCCGGCCGGGCCCTGACCAATTTGGCTATTCTCTTTTCGGGCGCTAGTCAGCGAAATTAGACGGGGCCCGGATCAAAAATGTCACGCTCGACTGATCGGGGTCCGTACTGGTAGAAATTACTGGCCCCTGCTTGGCTGCCCTTCGAATGCCAACCTTATTATTGAGACCCTTTACCGTTCCATTTTTTCGGATTCGATAAATAACGAGATGAGAATAAAATTGAAACTTCATATTATATTTTAGTACATTATACTACCAAAATACTACATGCACATTTTTAGTCATACAAACCTACATAGAGCGATTCCTCTTCGGAATAGAAAACGATTTTTCGCAAAAAAAAAAAAATCAAAAAAACTTAAAACAAAAAAACTAGAAAAAAATAAAACTTGAAACTTACCTATGTTTATTATTTTTCATTTTTTTTTTTTTTCGAAAAATCGTTTTCTATTTCAAAGAAGAATCGCCCTATGTAGGTTTGTATGACTAATTGAGAGATACCCTGTATGTATAGTGAAGCATGCGCAAATATACGTGTTACGTAGTATTCATTCCAATATTCCCATGTGGGTACGTACTATTGGCCCAGTCTTCTGCCGTGTTGGGCCCGAATGTCGCCAAGCGTTGGCATAGACGATGTCACCGGGCATGGGCCAACATCGAAATGATAAGATGAGGCCGATAATGGGCCAAGTGTTTTGCCAATCCTTGGTCCAAACTTGTTTCATTCGTATTTTAGTAATGACTCATCGTTGATCTGGACGATCAGACCATTCTTGGGCCAATCGATTTAATAATACTCGGCCCAGACTTGGGCTTGATATTGTGGAGAAATGGGTTGCGAATACACTTATCAGAAAATTGTTCGATTATATTTGGTATCCGACATAATATATATAGTTATATTACATATTCGTATGATATTTATACATTATATTAAATTATGCACAGTGTAGTTATCGTAATCCAGGTCCTCGGCTTCGTAGTTCCAGTTGTCCAGGTCTTTGGCTTTGTAGTTCTCGTAGTCCAGGTCCTCCGATCCGTAGTTTCAGTCCCTCAGGTCCTCCGCTTCGTAGTTTCAGACGTCCAGGTCCTACACTCCATAGTTTCGGTCATCCAGGTCATTCGCTTCGTAGTTTCAGTCGTTCAGGTCCTCTGCTTCGTAGCTCTGGACCTGGAGGACTGGAACTACGAAGCGGAGGACCTGGACTACGAGAACTACGAAGCGGTGGACCTAGACTACAAGAACTACGGAGCCAAGGACCTGGACGACTGAAACTACTAATCCGAGGATCAGGATGACGGAGACGGATGCGTATGCCGCACGAAGACATCTCCAGGAGACGACGCCGTTATACTCATCCAGAAATCGGACCGAAACGTCGTACGACAAGAATGAATTCGCCGCGGGCACTGCTCAACTTACACTCTTGAATCGGCCCTGTCTTGGTCACTCATAACCCCTGATTGGTCGACTAAGATCTTCTGTAGCTCCGAAACTATCAGTCCTCGAAGTTTTGGTAAAATAATTATTTTAGTCTTTGATTTTCGAGAGGAATACACCTACCTGAAATGGTGCGTCCAACCTGAATCACCCTGCATAGTGCGACGCGGACGTATTAGCTTCCTGGCAGCTGTGGTTAGGCAGAACAGAAATTTCGCTTTGAAAACTATTATCGCTATTGTCTCCATAGCAACTTCACAGACAGTCACAGCCAACTCGACACCCCCCAAGTTTTTCTTCTTGTAGACCAACTGAGTGAAGAATGGGGTTGCTCGTGCTCTTCCGATGAATCAACACATTTCGCCATCTCATACATGCGCGTATTAGAATTAATTTAATTTGTTCTAGCCAGCCGCTGCGAGCATTTTGCAATTTGTTGGTGGATAATCATATTATTTATGTAAAGTAAGTCGTTGGCGTGATCCCTAAAGTTTGTACAAAATACCCAACCCAACCGAACCCGAAATGAATATTTCAACTTCAAATCAACGATTGGCGTGTACGATTGGACAAGATTTAGACGAGGTTTGGCCAGACGTGAAAACCAGTTGTTGGCTGATAGTATTGAACCGAGAATTGGACAAGGTTTGGGCCGGGTGTCTGGCCCAGTCCGTGGCATGTACGATTGGGCCATATGACGTCCAAGCAATGGCCCATGCGTGGATACCAAGCTATGGAAGGCTGTCGTTGAGTACAGGAAAGTAACATTGGGCCAAGCTTCTCTCATCCTTGGTTCAAGCGTCAAATCCAATTGTTGGTTAGTACCGTTGGAACAATGCTGGGAAAAGCCACGACCGGTGGCATTTTGACCAGTCTTGTCCGCCGAGCTTGGCACAAGCATGTACCAACATTGTTTCTTTGTCCACTATTGGGAACGCACGCATGGGATATGAGAAATGGCTGAGTGCAACAGAAGAAATAATTGATCCTAAAACCAAAAAACTGCGTAAAGTGACAAAATACACTAAATAGTACTTTATGTGGCAGGCGCGTAAACCACGTGTTTTTTGGTGAGACCGATGTCTTCAGCACGCGCGAGTCATGGCCGAGGCGAGCCGAAGACCGTAGGCGAGCCTATAGGTAGGCTTTTTATGGATAGCACTTCTATCCCAGCAAACACAGAACTGCCGAAATCATAATGGCTCAGCACTGGCAGTACTGGCAATGTGCTGGTGTAGGCTAGCCTTTGCTGCGCCACTACATGTAAAATAGCGGTATTTCGGTGAAGTTTTACCAGTAGGCAGTATCCAACCATTAATGGAACGGTGTTGGTTACCAACTACTGATTTCCTGCAGGGCATTTTGAATCTTGCCACCACCGACTTGCCATCACTTGGCCGTTTTCAAACACACTTGCATCTGTATCTTGATGGCCCGGCATTGGCAACTCCGGCACTTTTCTACCGGCATCCGGTCGTTGATTCGCCGGCGTACATAGTAGTATAAACTTTTCTGCTGACTGGAGTATTTCTAACACTTCCACCGAATTTACCGGAAAAAAAATGTTTCTATGCAATCGAACAAACGTATATACTATTTACCGTGAATGGCCCAGTTTTCGGACATGTAAGAGTGAGCCGCCAGTCAGACATGAATATTTTCATAATTTGGTAACAATTTTTGCATTTTATTGATGAAATATTATCTTTGAAGTTTTCTGAGCTGAAATAAGCAGAATTCTCATTCCGATGTATAAAAATAAAATAAATATTGAATATAATAAGTGAACTGTCGCATGGCCTAGTTCTCGGACACCCAAATCGGACTTGTACCTGATTCCGGACATCAGAAGACCCACTTTCCGGACAGAGTGGACAGAGAAAATAGCGTGGTAGAAAATCATAGAAAGCAAAGTAACTTGGTCATATTCGTAAGAAACAACATTAGAATCAGATTCAGAATCTCTGATTACCTGATGCAACTTTTTCGGAATATGAATGTTCGAAACGAAAAATAAATCCAGGTTAGCTGTCAAAAAATAGTGTGTCCGAAAACTACAACGCGACATCAATTCACCCGTCCGAGTTCTCGGACACACGATTTTTCAACGTAGAAAATTATTTATTGTTTTTTTTCATTTTTCTTAACATTCGGTGATCAATTATCTATCGATGGAAGAAATTTCATTTCATTTTACACTTGCATTCTTATATTTTTTCACTCTGACACGAAGCTCGATTCTAATCGCTGTGGACAAGAGAACGTCCCGAATGCGAAACGAAACGATGGATCACCACTTTAATCTCGATTTTTACCTTTTCACTTATTGGAGGGAAAATAATTTTTGATGTAATCTTGCGGTATATTTATCTATGCAAAATCGAAAGGAATATAAGTGCATAAAACGAGAGGATTTATTTTTAACGAAGAGAAAATTGGTGACTGGTGTAGCTTTGTCCGGGAACTCCTACATGTCCGAAAACTGGGCCATTCACGGTAATCATCAGAAATATTCGAAGTGACCGTGAACTTTTGCTATCATTCATTTTTTTTAAGTACATATTATAATTGATGTAAATGCTCACAAATCAAAGTTTACCTATCGAGTCAAAAAGTGTTAAGTATTGTAACAGGCGACGATTAGATCTAGATCGACACCGGACATTTCAACTGCAGCCAGAATTTGGATGGGTGACCCACATTAATATATTTAATTAGTCTTTGAATAGATGATTTCTAACATCCTGGAATTATTAACTGTCTACCGCTCGAAAAGAAATTAAGTATTGATGAAAAAAAATATTTTTTGTCCGGATAATATCGAAAATAAACAAAAATAGAATGATCGGGTCATCGGCTGATCAATATTGGGCTCTTGTTGGGCCATTGACGATTGCCCGACAGCCAAGTTGGGCCATTGCTGGCCTTGCGTTGGCCAAACGTTGGGCCGGTGTAACACTGCCGGCACTGGCCCAGCTGTCGGCCACTGTGACACCAGGGTACAGGGCCATCACAAGTCTTCCGACAGCGGTTCGGCAACTCAAGTTTCGGCATTCCGCCACCTAATTAGCAATGGCCCTGCAATCTGTGTTTGCTGGGATGGTATTGAAGGAATAAAATTTTTTTCCACATCCTTTCTGTATGTTTTTTGGCGCGCTGCATTCGAATCCGAAGATGGTTTTTACGTATCATGATTTTACAACTATTCGAATCAATTTTTCAATTTTTCATGTCAATGAAAAATAGCTATAAAATCATGATACGTAAAAACCATCTTCGGATTCGAATTCAGCGCGCCAAAAAACATATAGAAAGGATGTCAAAAATTTTTTATTTCTCCAATACCATGGAAGTGCTATCCATAAAAAGCCTATCGATTTCTCCATCTTGGAATAAATATATTTATATTATATATATATATATATATATATATATTAGGGTGGTTCTTATTTAGGGCTTGGTGGAATTTAAATGAGTTCGCCCCCCTAATAGATCACAAATAATGTAGAAAAAATCACTGTAAAATTTGAGCTCTTAATTTTAACATTAAGCCATGCCGCAAAAGGCTTTTGTATTTTTTTTTTTTTTTTTTTTCTTCAATTTTGTACAACTAAAGAAATAATATTGGGTTTTGTGCACTTCTAGATCTTTTTTTTTTTAGGGGTATTCTGGTCTAGAGGCCTAAATTTTAGGTGTTTTTCCAAGTAGGATAAAAAAAAAAAAAATTTTAACATTTTTACCATCCATTTTTCGACAAGATAATGTACTTTATTGACGTTTCAAGAAATAAAAAAATTCAAAAATTGACATTCATGTATAGAAAACAGCGGTACAGAAGTAATGTTTTTTTTTTTGGCATAGTAAAAAAATTATATCAACATTGTTTTTTTGAAAAACTTTATTAGAAACTTGTGAATTAAAAATAAACCAAACAATAAGAAAACAATCACGACAAAATAAGTGTGTTCAAAAACATACTATTTCAATATTTTATTAGGTAAATAGCCAATTGTTAATAGATGTAGATAAAATCGGAGATTTACGCATGTTTTTGCAATGAGACGCATCGATGTTTCACAAGATTTTTGGTGCCGCAGAAAAAAAAAAGATCTAGAAGTGCACAAAACCCAATATTATATCTTTAGTTGTACAAAATCGAAGAAAAAAAAAAAAAAAAATACAAAAGCCTTTGGCGGCATGGCTTAATGTTAAAATTAAGAGCTCAAATTTTACAGTGATTTTTTCTACATTATTTGTGATCTATTAGGGGGGCGAACTCATTTAAATTCCACCAAGCCCTAAATAAGAACCACCCTAATATATATATATATATAATATATATATATATATATTAGACTGACAGTTATTTTGGCTTTCGACGAAATGTTTCGCTCCGAGTACATGAATGGGTTTGAAATAAATTAAAAAAAAGCCTCTCCAAATTTTAGCCCTTAATTTCAATATTTAGGGGTGCTGACAGCCCCTTACTTTTTCCCATTTGAATAACATGGGCTTTTTGACTGTTTTAATCAATTTTTTTCTCGAAGGCCCAATTATTCGTCAAAAAATCTAAGATTCAGCAACAATGTCGGTGATGATACTCTCTTCCAGTAAAACAAAATTTGTCCACATCGATTCGGAATTCCATGTTGGTCCCCATCCCTAACTTATTGTGAGACTTTCGAGCGAAGCGAAAGAATTGTTCTTTCCTACAAAGTTCTTGAATATTCTTCGTCAATGTCGTACCTCATCAACTCATCAGAATGTGTAGCTCGCATTCATGTTCATAACTTCGAAAATCACCCCCATCCCCTAAAAATCGTACCAAAAATGGTGGGTAAATTGAAAAAAAAAAAAAAAAAAAAAAAATGGTTTGGCTATAAAAATGATCTGTTTTCAACAGGAGGGTTACAAAAAGAATATTTTTTATTTTTTTACTACATTCTTCTTCGATACATTCTTTAAGTCACCCCTATCTACAAAAAATTGGAAAAATCGCTATCCAATGTTATCGATTTTGGTTGATGCGTTATTCTATGTAGCGAGCTTAAGGTTGTTATCTTGTAAAAGCGGTTACCGACAGATCTGTGTGAAATTTTACTGGTGAATAGCTTGAAACACGTTCTACAACATGATACGAAGTTCATTGATTTTTGCCGTATATTAGTGATGAAACAAATTATTGAAGTTTACATTATTTGCATACGTACATAGGGAAAATACCAACTTTTATCACTCTAACGTTTTTTATGATTCAACTAGGCGACAGATTTCAATAAAAAACTAGTATGTTATGAATTGAAATTTAACGAACATTTTGAGACTAGAAACAAAAGTATTTCCCGTGTAATAAGAAAGATATTGTTAGTTAAACTCAAGTCTCTCGTCGATATTTGCGTGTAAATCAAATGCTGATGTGATAGACGTGACAACAGCGCTCACGTAGCTCAAACGGACGGCTCGAGCGGATTCTTCCGTTATATACACGCAATGTTGCCACGATCTATTATAACTTCGACTCAATGCGCGTGTGCCTATGCCTAAAAGAAATGTGAACTGTACCTTGACAAAAGTTTGTCAACTTGGCCGTTTTAAAAAAATCTTAAAAAATATTGGAACGACTTTGTTTAACTATCAAAACATTTTGATACGGTTTGCATATCATAGCATGTAATTGATAGTGTGTATATTTGATTTGGTGACTTATTTATTACTGTGGTCATTCTAGAACTATCGTCAACTGAAATAAACTTTTGGCTGTGACTATAACAAGCTAACAACCTTAAATCGCAATTAGGTCGAAATGGTAAACTTTTATGTGGAATTTCTCGCGAACGGTAAGTCCTAGAAGGTTCAAACTTGGTGAACTTTTCAATCTTAGTACACACTACGGGAGGTAAAAATTTCAGACAAATCGATTTTTTGACGTCCCGTTCATTTGTTGATAATTGGTGGACTTGTCCATATATATAAATATATCTCTCTATATTATAAAGATATCTCGCCGCCGCCGCCGCCGCCGTGTCAGTATCGCAGGGAATTATGGGTAATATCCCCGCCACTTCGACTCCGCTCGCCTCCGCTCGGCTCCCCCCCTCCCTGGGCCCTCGGATCGAGTCATGTGAACCGCTCCCCGGCCCTATCGCGCCTTGGGCCCTTGCTTTGAGTCATGTGAACCCCTCCCCGCCACTTAAGTCCGCTCGGCTTTGTACCCCCCCTCTCCAGGGCCCTTGGATTGAGTTATGTGAACCCCTTTTCTTTTCTCTCGCGTCTTGGGCGTTTGGATTGAGGCATGTGAACCCCTCCCCGGCAATCAGGTTAGGTTGGATTGAAATAGGTTTGATTAGGTTAGGTCAAGTTGGGGGAGAGGGATATCACCCATAATTCCCTGCGGTATTGGCACGGCAGACGTGGGGGGAAGTCAGGGATACCCTTGGGCCTTTGGATCGAGTCATTCGAACCTCTCCCCCGATGCGATCACCCCTCTTTTCCTTCGGTCGTCATCCCTTTTCGAGAACAATGATTCAAAATTTCAGGCGCAAATAGACTAGACTGACTGCGTCAGACTAGATTATTTGCAAGTATACTGGCTGCAATTTCGATACAGGCTGTGATCTTGACTAAATGTCGATACGGGTTGTGATCTCAACTGAATGTCGGTTTTTTAGTTATGAGTAACGGAGAATCGTCAATTCTCAGCCATTTCTCCATAAAATGACACGGGATTAGGCTCAAAGTGTGTGGTTTTTAATTGCGGAGTGGCTAATTACCGGGAAAATGCGATTATCTACGGCAACAGTGAATAATCTCGCGATTTATGTGGTCGGTACGTCAATCTGTAAAAATTTTTGTCAAATTTTGGAAAAATTAAATAATCAGCCACTTTCTGCCACAATTATGTGTAATCCCTCAATGTTTCATCGCGATTGATTCAGTAGTTCCGGAGAATTCACGATTCCCGTTTTCGAGGTTCTGACAAACGTTTCACTTCACCTTAAGGTGCCACAGTACCGGAAGTCAATTCTCAGATTTTCGATAGATATATGTCATACCGAGACGTCAAATACGAGGAATTTCGTCGACAAATTGAGCCTTATTTACGGGACGCAGATAGGTGAAATAAGTTTTCCTGAAACAAGTGTGTATTCCTACGGGGCGCTTACTCCCTGTGTTGAGTGATAGACGTTTTAATCTCCTGGATGCGGCGAAAATACGACAAGTCGGTAATGGCCGGATTCTGATGCCGCCATGTTGGATATGTATAAACGACCTGTCACTTTTATTTATTCGCAATACACATTACTGGGTAATCTACGCTGAAAATCACTAAGTAAGCGCCCTACAGATCAATTTAAGCTTTTATAAAAAAATAATACCCGTGGTATTCGTTTCCTCGTTTGGGCTCAATTTGCCGACGAAATTCCTCGTATTTCACGATTCTGACGTCACAAAATATATATAGGACACGCCAGTACTGTGGCACCTTAACTGAGTCTACAACCTAATCTTCAACGTTAGCAGAATTTATCGTAATCTTTACTAATTAACTTAGACAGCGAAAACTGGGATAGCGAGAGAGAGATTGACTACAGCACGTCTATCTGCTCGAATGCTGAATGTAGGAGTGGAGATCGGCAGCAGCGGTAGTTCGGCAGCGCTCCTCGATTTCCCTTGGATCTAGGGGTGGGACCTATCAGGACCTATTAACCCATTGCGGCACCAAGATCACGAAATGTATCGGTGTGAGGTAAGCGGGGGATCCGTCAGCGTATTAGTGCGCCATAAGAAATACACGGCAGCGCATGCACACCACTACAAATGGGCGAAAAGTGGGGTACCGTGAGGTGCCGCAATGGGTTAATTAGCATATTGGTCACTGATCGCCATTATACAATGGATACACGGAAAGAAATCGTATGAAGCTCTCAACTATATGATTCTGATTGGCAATTTAGTGGTAATGCAAGCCGATTTTATTTATGGCATAACAAAGTCATTTGCTGCGTGAACAAAATGACATTATAACCTTGACTATACAAATATTGCTAAGCCAATATCGTTACTCTAATCATACGATATGAGGTATAAGCTAACGTATGCGTCGTTACATCAGCGTAAGTAGCTCTGATTTGATCAAGTTTTGTGTCGCTAATTTTGAAATCTGAACGTTACTAAAGCCATCAACATTTTCTCTTAATACGAATATAGAATATAACAGCGTTAGCCATACGTTTGGTTGTCGAAGTTATATCAGTTGCAATCTTACGGTATGCTCAATCTGGCTATACGATATGACTGGTATAGTCCGCGCAAAAATCTCTACGAACAAATGAGTTGTGGCGCTGCAGGCGTTTAGCGACCCGCGCTCCGTGGCAGGCTGCCGGCCGGACTTACGCGTGACGCCACAGCGCGGCGCCAAGTCAATCTCGGCTCTCGCGATAACATTGCTACCAGCGCTGAATATAGACCCCGGCATCCGGCCACTAGACACCGCACTTCGTCCATCGATCTCGATCGGTCGAACTCCATCTTCGTCACCACCCGACAAGACACAATACAAATGTACGGTTCTACCTGAATAAACAGCTCTGTT
This sequence comes from Tenthredo mesomela, assembly GCA_943736025.1. Lineage (NCBI taxonomy): Eukaryota > Metazoa > Arthropoda > Insecta > Hymenoptera > Tenthredinidae > Tenthredo > Tenthredo mesomela. The sequence goes on from OX031013.1 coordinate 39,257,208, forward strand.
TAACGACCAGCCGTTGATCTTTCTACTGGCAGTACCTATACCCCAGGGTACATGCCACCCCTACTCCCGACTCCCCTCCCCGCAGAGCAGCAGACGCCAGAACGAGACATAAAACAAAAAAAAAAAAAACATGAAAGAAAAAAAAAAAAAAATATCACTATTGTTGAGATCCATCGAGAATGGTGGCAAACGGCAGCTCATACAGTATGGTTGTATCAACCATACTGCATTTTCTTCGTACACATCAGGATCAATCAGACTTGACTAAACATGTGACTTGAACGTACTAAGGAAAATGCTTACGATAGGCATTCTCAACCAACCAGATTCGTATAGTTGGAGTAATAATACGGTATGCTAGTTGCTATTTCAACCATGAAATATAGTTACATCCAGCATAATTATGCCTGCATCCCCTGAACATTTTTTTCCGTGTAGGGTATGCGCGGCCTTTTAGCCACCGCTCGCTGCAGTGACGAGTAGAAGCTCAAGGTTGATGCATGGAATAGAAGGAGATATATCTCCCTATACACGCTGTATTGAAAAAGTGGGAAGAATTTCGCACGTAATAGATGGCGCTGTTACCAGCGAGCGCACACGGACTTCCTGCGAGCGGGAAATTTTAAACATGGAAAAACTTAAATTTTGACAACGCCATGATAAATCACGAATGCATGACGGTACTGTGACGAAATCAGAACATGTTATACGCAGACACAGGCGGAAGTAGGACCGTGTGCACCGACTACAGTGCACTCTATAGCGTAAACCACATTTTAGTTTGAAGATACGTCTCCTTCTACTCCATGGGTTGATGGCAATTTGACACCCAATATGGCGGTAAATTTGAACGACAGTAAATGAACTACACATATTTAAGTGGGAAAAGCTGCGTAATTTATGAATTCAATTGTTAATACACCCGTATTTTATACATATAAATAAATGGATACTCATAAAAGTCATAAATAATACTGATCTGTACGTGATATTCAATTTAAAAATAAAAAATAATAATAAATAAATAATAATTATTTAATTGTATCTCGGGCATAGGACTTACGATCTCGAAGTGATCACGCGACACTCGGGCCGGCTTCGTCGTCCTTCGTGCGCAGCGATCACTACTCGAGGCGTAAAATCCCATTTTACGCCCTTGATACAAAATTGTACACGGAGAGAATGATATAAGAATAGTCTTTATTTATTATAGAATGGCTGTCATACTGGTATAGCGAGATTGACTTATTGCGGATTCTGAGATCCCGTACTATAAGTATGGTAACCTAGGGTGGCCCTTAATATGGGTCTGGTGACAAATTGTTCGGGCCGCCCCCCAAATCGATTCCAAATAAATAAAAAATGATCTACCTAAATTTTCAGCTATGTCGATTTAGAGGAAGGCGTGCCTGTAAGCATGAACTTACCCTGATTTAAATAAAACGACTTATCTTTTTATGATCGGTGTGATAATTTTTTTTATGTGTCTAGGCCCGAAAAACCGCGATTCTAAACTCGCTTCGCTTGGTTTGAACGCGGTTTTTGGCCCATACACATAAAATTGTATATGCCATTTGGCGCATAAAGTATTTTCTGACGAATTTCATTGGAATCCTCGCCTTCGGCTCGGATTATAAACTCAAATTCGTCGGAAAATACTTCATTGGCCTAGTGACATAATGTACTATTTTCAATTTCGGTTGAGGTTGCAGCACGAGCCGAAGGCCACTTTGGCAATCACACGTGATCAGAAGAAGTTTTTCCGTCGAGTAGGGGAGACCGGGTATGGTTGTCACATTTTTTTTCCTTTGCATTTTTAATACCCATGTTTTCAGTTTAGCAGTGACATGTATGTATCAATGGATAGTGTATTTATTCTAGCTTAAAAAGAAATAAAGACTTTTTCTCTAACATTATCTATCGAGGATATATTACAATTTTTGTGAAAAAAGAAAAGTGTGACTTTTAACCCCGTGTCAGGGATGGTTGTCACATTGTCTGGGGTAGGTAGTCACATGGTAAATCAAGGGGGGAATATAAAAAGAAACGCTTCATAAAATAAAATAAATATTTTTGTGGAAAACAAAATGGTGTACGTAGCTAATTTTACCCAAGAAAAAAAAATTAAATTAAAAATTAAAAATTAAAAAAATTAAAATATTAAAAAAAAAAACGTTCATGTAGCAAAAACCCAAAAAGTCAATAAAAAAAGACAGCAGACGTGTATGGTGTTGGTCGTCACATGTGATTACCAGCCCCCGTCAACCTGAGACAACCTGCCCCAATATACATTTTAGAACATGACCTTCCAAAAAGAATTCAATTTAATGTATATTCAAAAAAACATATAATGATATCATGAAACACACATTTAACGTTATAAATACACGAAAAGTTATATTAATATACAATATTTAAGTATACTTAGGAGACTCGACACAGATACATGAAAAATTACTTTCACTGTGTGAAAAAATCAAACGCACATATCTGCATCACGGCATTTCGGAGCGGACTAAAATGAAGTAAGGAGGGTGGTGTTGCTCTTGTGATCCTCCGATGCCGATAGATAAATTTATTCGTTCGTTCAGTTCTGTGTTATGACCGCTGTGACAACCAACCCGTGAGACAACCATACCCGGTCTCCCCTACTGTGCAAAATGTTACTTCAGGAGGTGTGAAAATGGGGGTTTTAGCCACGCGAAGCCTGGGTAAAACGTCAAAAATCACACTGAGTGAAGTAAAACTTCTTTTCATCATTCTAACCTCAAAATCGCGACTTCGTCGCGATTTCTCGGCAATCCTGATGAAAAATAATGATCGTTACTTGTACGTAAAGGCTTTTTGACGAACCTCGTTACAGCACTCACCTTCGGCTCGTGCCGTAAACCTCTCGTTTCGTCAAAAAAGCCTTTCCTTACTCGTAATGAAATGTACTATACTTTCTTCTTCTTCTTCTTTTTCATTGAGAACAACAAAATCCTTTATTCACACAAAGCCATCCAGTTGGTCAGGAAAGAACATTATATTTAAGAATAGTACATTAAGATACAAGTGCGGCGTATAACAGCCATTATCACACTGAGTGAAGTAAAAGGAAGATTTACATCAACAGAAATTGAAAAAAAAAATGATGTCACCAATCATCAAACGATAAGTCATTTCATTTAAATCAGGACAACCCTGCTGGAAGTGAAAGGATAGAAAGGGATAGAAATGTTAGGATAGAAAGAGATAAAGATTTTTTATCCCTCGCAACTACATACTTTGCATCCCTCAAACGCTATCCTTTTCTATCCACGTATCTATCCCAGACAAGCTCTGAAAAGCTATCTCTTCCTATCTATTAGTTCAATCTTTACTTGTATGTATCTCTTTGTATCAATAAGTCTATCCCTTACGTTTTGCCGAGTTTATCTTCTTCTATCCTGAGGTAGATCATTGCAGTTAACAAATTCTTATCCTTTTCTATCCACATTTATTTATCCATTGCTATCTGCAAAGTATCTCCGAAGGTCTATCCATCTGAATACCCTCTCGAATCTTTTATTGTCGGCAGCCATTTTTTTTTTTTTTTTTCGTAAAAAAATTTAATTACGAATCACATTTATAGTTGATAGATTCAGACGGCGGAGTGAGTGGGGTGAAGTATATGAAATCTTTTTCAACGCTTTTTCAAATTTCCAACGCTCAGTCGGGGATTCGAACCCTCGACGGTCAGATTACCAGTCGCACATCATATGCGCTGCGCCACGCTCTCGTCGTATTTTTACAGTTCACTAATTCTACACAATGACTGTGATAGAATGGGGACTTAGTCGTCGAATGTCTGCGAAATGTTGAAAAGTATGTTTGAAGCCTTGATTTTCTATCCATTCTTACTCACGGTCTATGTTAATTCCTTTCGATATCAATTAGAATTCAGAGTCCTGTCTATCCACTTGTATCTATATCTTTGCAAATCTCTTACTACACTGAGAGAAAAACGCGATGTAACTGTCACAGTACACCATGGTTAAAATTTTATTGTTCTACAAATCATATTTATAGTCATTATACCAATGATATTGCAATCGGAAATACTGCAATATAGTTACAGGTACACATGTGAAAAATAACCATAGTTATCGTCTACAGTACAATATTTGCTGGAGTAATGGCAGCAATACATACATGTTAACAATAACCAAAACTTATAGCGATGCTTCCCTTGCGACACTTGTACAGGTAGACATAATGTATGGTCAACGGTTCGTAACTATTTTTATTGTTGAGATACCGAAATTTATGGTGAATTATACTCCTACTATGAGTGTACATAATTGGTTATGTTCACAGTTATGATTGCAACACGTATTGCTTCTGGAACATTGCAATATATTCAAAGTTATAATATTGATAGGTTTGTCTGTAAGTATAGTGACTCCAACCATACGTAGTGAGACCAGTGTTGCCAACCTGAAATGAGCCGTGATCGTACGGAGGGGCGGAAATTATCGTACATTGGCAGAAAATTATCGTACCAACTATCGGTACTTCAATTGATATTGCGCGTACTGACAAGGTTTTCAAAGTTAAATTAGTTAGTACTTGGCAATAAAATGGAGAAACAATCAACAAAGAACATATTTTCAGCTCATTAGTAATATTTTTATTCATCGCAGTATCATTTCGTACTTTTTATACTGGTCCAGTACAAACAGCCAGAATCGAGATTTGAGATTCTCCGACAGATCGACCTTCGAATATGATTCGATCTTTCCCGTACCGCCAATGCGAAAAGAATAATAATACAATAATAATGAAAAAAAAAAAAAAAAAAAATACATTATCGTACCTTTTCTATTTTATCGTAGAATTATCGTATATCGTACGCACGTTATCGTAAATCGTACCCAGCTTTAAATTATCGTACGTGTACGATAATTATCGTACGGTTGGCAACACTGAGTGAGATACGAAAAATAACATAGTTAAGGATGTAGTTCACGTTAAAAGCTATCTTCTACAATTGATAATATATTAATGCCAACCTTTTGGTATACATTTGTACACTTAAGACTACGAAAAAAAACGTATAACATTGTGCAAACAAGCTAAAGATCAGATGGGAAGCACCAAAAAAGCCTCAAAGCAGTGCTTCGCTGGAAATGGAACTGGCGATGAAATACTTAGGATACAGCAATCTCCATTTTTTTGTGGTATCAGAGAGTCAGAAATAAAAGATTTATGTGAGGAATTTGTTGTACAGTGGACAAAACTTGAGAAATTTAATTTTTAATACGTTTTTTACAAAAAAAGGCATTTTTAACCCGAACTACATCCTTAACATTTCAGGGTGGAGACAACTCATTTTTATAGTGATGTTTACTAAAAAATGGTTCGCCGTACCATATGACGACAATGAGATTGAATGTAAACTATGAAAATAGTAACAGAGACTATATTGTTATAGATATTCCTACATATTTATTGTAAGCATTACAGTTGAGAACTTTTGGAACTCTGGGTAAGAAATGGAATTAAAAAGATATTTAGAACTCAGATGTTCGGTTAATCAGATATCTTAGCTGCATTAAAACATTGATATCATTGAGACAGATGCCGAGTTCAAAATAAATAGGAAAAAGTGATTCCTGGTTTCAATAAATAGTTTAGCGTAGTCGCAGTGCCGGCTTCAGACATTACCGCGCCCTGAGGCAGCGGGGGTTTCCGGCGCCCCCCCCCCCCCCCCCCCCCCCCCCGGCGAATTTTTTTACCAATCGTTACAAATCTAAAATTGTATGTCACACAACGGCACCCGAACCGCTTCAAGTAAACCTATGCAAAACAGCATAACTAATGCCAATATAACTGAGCCGAATCCAAAACAACTCGAAATCACTTTACCTGCAAGACCAAAAAACCTGTGGTGCTCCAATCCGATATAACTTGCAACTTGAATTGTGAATCATTTTCGTAAAGTTTCTTCAAAGAAACTATTTTGGGCTCCATTCAAAATTCCGCACCATGAAAAGCGTTCCCTCGTGATTGATAACAGGATAGCAAGAGGCAGGAAGCAGGTAGTCATATAGTAGGGGAGAGTGGGGCACATTCGGACGTGGGGCACATTCGGACAATCGCGATTGACACAAGATCTACTCGAAGTATTCGCACTGCCTGGATGAAAGTTGTCTTCTTGTGGAGTTCATAACGCACCCTAGAGATATCACCACTATACACACACTATAAATGCGAGTAATCGCGAATGTCCGAATGTGCCCCACGTCCGAATGTGCCCCACTCTCCCCTACGTCTATATAGATTAAAATCCATACTTCTGACGATAACATTACACTTAAGGTCCAAGCTGCAACCTCAATTTTTTTCGGTATTTTGCGAGCCCCCGTCCCGGAGGCATGAATAGTGGAAATTTGCCATTTTATGAAATCTCAGAATTTTTGAACGATGATATCTCTAAACCATTTGAGTCTCCATTTTCGTTTTGCGCCTCAAAAATTAATCTTTCTTCATAGAATTTTGGAAAAATAAATGAATAAATAAGTAAAAAATGCCCGAATCATGGAGACATCAATTTCTCGCTTTCAAATGAATTTCTAGCGGCCGGGACGGTATCGCGAAATTCCAAAATATTTTTTTCAGAAAGTTGGATTCAAGACGAATCTATATTGACTACCCTTTTTTTATTGATATGACTCTCCAATCCCAAGATATCATCATTCAAAAATTCTGAGATTTCATAAAATTGGCAAATTTCCACTATTCATGCCTCCGGGACGGGACTTCGAAAAATTCTGAAAAAAATTGAGGTTGCAGCTTGGACCAGGGCAGAAAAAAAAAAAAAAGTTTCACTCCAATCTGAGGGGGTCAGGTCTCGAAGGTGGTCGAGATGAGCTGGAATCCCCCATATATATTTATGGCTCATAGAACTATGTAATATATTTTAATAAATGAATTACGCAAAATTGATGTGATTACACCTTCTGGCTTTTGCAGCTTAGAAGTCTCGGATGAAATCATCGACGTCGAGCGAATCTAGTATGTCATTTTCTATGGACATCAAAAGGTTACTTTGGTTATTGACTATTCATGAATAAAGTTGCCCCTGGCATCGATTCGAGTTCTCGTGAAAAAAAAAAAAAAAAAAATTGCTCTCTGTTTTGGCGCCCCCTCAGAGTGGCGCCCTGAGGCGGCCGCCTCACTTGCTTACTGTCTGAAGCCGGCACTGCGTAGTCGGTAGAGCGTGCGACTAGTAATGCGAGCGAATGCGTGCGTCCCGGATCGAATCCCGGCGAAAATAATGCGATATTTTTCTAATCTAAAAATCCTCACTTTGTATTAATATGCGGTTAAGGTGCTTTCCTAGGCAATTCCACCAGTCCTGAAAACATCGTGAAAAAATGTGATATTAAACGGAATATCTCTGCCTGGGCACCGAAATCAATGAAACAAAATACGTCGCGCAATTCTATGTGCGACTCCGAACATGTACAGCCCAAAAAATGTTCGTTTTGCGCGAAAATAGAGAAGATATCCATGAAAAACGTTTCTAAAACCGTTTTTCATGGATATCTTCTCTATTTTCGCGCAAAACGAACATTTTTTGGGCTGTACATGTTCGGAGTCGCACATAGAATTGCGCGACGTATTTTGTTTCATTGATTTCGGTGCCGAGGCAGAGATATTCCGTTCAATATCACATTTTTTCACGATGTTTTCAGGACTGGTGGAATTGCCTAGGAAAGCACCTTAAATGCAATTAGTAGGTGTTTCTCGACGCATCGTACGATGTTATAAATTCATTGTACCGAGCTAAATTAATTTTTTTCCGCACAGCAGCCTTGTTTTTGGTTGCTAGGGTATATTGTACTCTTTACTATGTCAAAATAGTTGAGCAAATAATAATTGAAACTAGCGATTCTTCGTATTGCATAGTTGAATATAAAATTTGACCTACACAGCCATAATATATTGTCCTTCGAACACATAGATTATAGTGTAAAACACATAGCAACGTTAACTATTTGCGTATAGTTAGTTAGTTATGTGACGTCTACTATAATATTATGTAACAATCACAATATTTTTCAGGGCTTCTGTGACTATAAAAATTGGGTTGGTGCCATATTTCACCAAAGTTTATAGTAAAGATAACTGATGCAATTGTAATTGTAACTATATTTTTCTTTCAGTGTATCTTCTTTTGAATCCAAACTAGGGTCTATCCTTTCCAATCTCTAATTTCCTATCCAAATCTATCCCTCGCCTATCTAATTGAATCCTTTTCTATCTCGATCTCGATATAAAATCAGGCCTATCCTTTTCTAACCCCGATTTTGTATCCAAATCTATCCCTCGCCTATCTGGTTGAATCCTTTTCTATCTCGATCTCGATATAAAATCAGGCCAATCCTTTTCTAACCCCAATTTCCTATCCAAATCTATCCCTCGCCTATCTGATTGAATCCTTTTCTATCTCGATCTCGATATAAAATCAGGCCTATCCTTTTCTAACCCCGATTATTATTATATTCAAATATATAATTCAGCGCCTGTATATATATACCTATAAATCTTTTTCTAGTGATAATCAATTATATAATCAACAGATGCACATTACATAAGAATGGAAAATTTTGGGATAGAGGGATAGATTTGGATAGGAAATTGGGGTTAGAAAAGGATAGACCTGCACTGAGAAAAATGAGAATCGTAATATCAACAACATTCGCTTGCTAACCGAATATTGCTAAGATAACGATTTTTTCTTGCAATAGTATAATGCTTTCCAATTATTATTGCAGTTACGTTGCTGCTTCAACAATAAAATATTGCAAATACAACAATTTGTTTGCTAATGTAGCAATACAATATTGCTGTACAAGCTTGCAATATTTATAGCACAGCTTCAGCAATGATTATTGCAGGTTGGTATGCAGCAATAATGTTTTATTGCAATTCGAGCAATATTATTGCTGTTATTTTTCTCAGTGTGGTATTCGATTGAAATTAGGATAGAAAAGGATTCAACTAGATAGGCGAGGGATAGATTCGGATACAAAATCGGGGTTAGAAAAGGATAGGCCTGATTTTATATCGAGATCGAGATAGAAAAGGATTCAATCAGATAGGCGAGGGATAGATTTGGATAGGAAATTGGGGTTAGAAAAGGATAGGCCTGATTTTATATCGAGATCGAGATAGAAAAGGATTCAACCAGATAGGCGAGGGATAGATTTGGATACAAAATCGGGGTTAGAAAAAGATAGGCCTGATTTTATATCGAGATCGAAATAGAAAAGGATTCAATCAGATAGGCGAGGGATAGATTTGGATAGGAAATTGGGGTTAGAGAAGGATAGGCCTGATTTTATATCGAGATCGAGATAGAAAAGGATTCAACCAGATAGGCGAGGGATAGATTCGGATACAAAATCGGGGTTAGAAAAGGATAGACCTGGTTTTCGATTGAAATTGGGATAGAAAAGGATTCAACCAGATAGGCAAAAGATAGATTTGGATTCATTTTACTTATCCCTTCGTATCCGAAAGATTCAAAATGATTCAAATGGATAGACATCCTATCCTTTCACTTCCAGCAGGGAAGTTCATGCTTACAGGCACGCCTTCCTCTTAATCGACATAGCTCAAAATTTAGGTAGATTATTTTTTATTTATTTGGAACCGATTTGGGGGGCGGCCCGAATAATTTGTCACCAGACCCATATTAAGGGCTACCCTAATGGTAACCATTGCCTCACGTGTGAGAACGGTTACCATACTTATAGTACGGGATCTCAGAATCCGCAATAAGTCAATCTCGCTATACCAGTATGACAGCCATTCTCATAAAATTCTCTCCGTGTATATTGTGTACCAAGGGCGTAAAGTGGGCTTTTTTAGACCGAGTGTGGAGTTTGCAGTACAAGTCGGAGATGAGCTAGCTCGAGTCAGAGACGAGTGCATCTGCAAGCCGAAGACGAGGACTGTAACCACACAAGGTCAAAAAGCCCACTTAGCCCTTGGTACACATGATATTTTCTATAACAGCGCGATTTTCGCGTTTTTTCTGCATTGTTGATAATTTTGTTGAAAATGTTGAAAAATAATTTAGCGGGCGTTTTCAGTTTATTATTGCCCGCCTATGCCCGAGTAGCGGGCGATAATCGCCCAAAAACGCCCGCTCGTCTGAAAACTGTCACTTTAAGCCCGCCTAATGGGTCAAAAAGACGCAAAAATCGTGCATCCCCCACGGAAAAAAATATATGTCAAAAATATATCAGACATATATTTAATATATTTACTATATTTCCCCATATATGAGTCCGATAAGAAAAGTTCTATATGTCTTTATATATGTGAAAAGTATATGGACAAATATATGTAATATATATGAATCATATATAAATCATATATATTATAGTAATCGTATATGGTCACCATATAATACTCATATACTATTCATATATAATTCTCATAGATGATTCATATATAATTTTTATATATGATACATATACAAAAATGGGCCAATTTCATATATGTGTCATATATTTCCTATATGTGTCATATATTAATTATATAGGACATATATGATTCATGTATTTCGACATCTATTTTCCACATATATATTTTTCCGTGGGGGATGTGTTACAAAAACTAGTATTTTTATCGGCTTTAGTCAAAAAGCACGAAGATTCGTTGATAAATGTTGAAATATTGGGTCAATTAAAAGCATAAGGTCGTATGTACTGGTGAATACGACCTTTCAGTCCTAATATCGGAAAAAATCGTCTTCACTAATTGCATAATCGTATCCGCAAAAAAAAAAAAAAATTCAAATTTTTGTGGTAAATAAAGAATTTATCAATAAGGGCAGAGCTTACGACCTTCTGCTTCAATCTATAGACATTATTTATCGAATTTTCCGATACGTTCGTTTTTTTCATTTATTTTCGGGTTTCAGGTGTCTGCATGACTTTTGCGTTGAGTGGTTAAAAAAAAAAAAAAATGGCGGTTACGACGTTCTGCATTTACCTTTTTTTTTTTTTTTATTTTTCTTAGAAATTGTAATGGAAGAATTATACGACCTTTGCCACTTACTGCGTTATTGGCGCTTACGACCCTATGCCATTAGACACGCGATATTATTCATATGTTGAAGCAGGTACAAGCTCTTTCGAATGAAATTCTTAGATACAAAAAGCATTGAGATCGACTATCGCAGGGATTATCGGTGATGGGGATTTTCTCTACCACTGGAAATATATTCTATTCTGGTTCGCCGTAGTTCATGCGAATAATGACGACATTGGACTACAAGGAATAGTATTTTATTCGCGACATTTCCCTCTTTCCTTTTCTTTGACTATAGAATGTGTTCATAAAAATCCTCGAGACCTTTTGCCGACGCTTATAACGCCGAAGAGTCACTTCTCACTTTTCATTCCCCGACATTATCAAATCTTTTCTGCTCATAAAATGTAAATCATTTTCGTTTTTCAAGTTCCCGTTCAAGAGAAACGGAAGTTATTATAATAACCCCGAATATGAAAAGTCGAATTTTCACCTGACTGCCACATTTTAAGGCCCAGATTACCTCTGACCGCGTTTATGGGTCTGAGCAATTTTTTGTTTAACAATATTTCGAGAACGAATGAACTGATTTTTTACATCCTTAAATCAATCGATGTGGTTCCTCGCAAATTAGAACTGATCAGATTCAAGGAACAATATTTGGAGAAAAAAAGGTCGATAGTTGATATCCTGAGAACTGATCAACGGATTTTGATTACTCTAAACTCAATCGAAAGAATTTTTTCCGATTCAAATCGCGTTCAATTTCGGAATCGATTGATCCAGTAGTTTCATTACTGAAAAAATAAAATTGACTCTTCACTTGTGATACAATCCTTTTCATTTTATTTAGCTTTATCAGTCATAGAATACTTTTTGATGAACTTGAAAAATTCAAATGGGGAGTTCTAGGGCTGGTCCAACGCGATCAACCGACTTATCTGCTTGTTCTTTTTTATTGTTCTGCTGATTGAATATTCCTTGTACAGAAATTCAAACTCTCGATACGGTTCTGGACGCCAAAGAATTACGTTAAATGAATGAGGAAAATTAACTAGCGTCACATGACTAAAGATTCGTAGACACTAAGCACATATATTCGTGTGTAACACAGCGTGAAAGTTCAAAGTTCAAGCTTCCTACATATCCGCACCTGAGTCTCTGAAGCACGCGATGTATAAAATCAACGTCATGCGATTTCCACGTCAGAGCTCTTGGGTTGGGCGCACGAATTCTGAGTTCTTAATAAATAAACTTGCAGCAGAGTGGTGAAACAATATCACAAACTTACTTGTCCCGCTCGACAACGTCTTTGAGGAACGGGTAACCCTTTGCAGTGCAATGTTCTACTATGCGGTACGTTTTATTTCGATGACAGATTCCGAACAGCTGTGTTAACCGTCAGATGTAAGCCGTCGTACGCCAGATGCTTTTAGTACAAGCGACAAAGCAACACTGGTTGTAGCTCGACGTAGGAGCATCGTACGGAGAGGCAGCGCAAGCTTCTATACACATCGATGTTTTGACAGCGTCTGCGCCGCCCGCCCGCTGAATTCTCTTAGCCCGTTGCCAAATTTCTCGCTTTTATACGCTGCTTTATGTTTGTTCGCATCAAGTGTATAACGACGAGTGGGGTACCATCACGAAAAGAGCGAATACTCACCGAAGAAGAAAAAATCAAGAAAGCACTGCCGTATGTATAAAAATTGACTGCTCTAAACGAACGTAATTGTCACTAATTTCACACCGTCAAATAGGTGTTCTTTTGTTATTACGTTTGGACTGGCCCAACCATTCGTAAACAAAGTGCCTTAGCACGGAGAACGTCTGGACGTGAAAACATTATGAAATTAAATGCTAAAACGATTTGTCACCCGCAAAAATTTTTCAAGCACATTTTGAAAAAATGTTTCCAGAAAACCAGTCATTGTCATTTCTGATGAAATCTTTTAATCGTGTATAATTTCAAACAATTTTCATCAAAAGAGGAAATAAGTACGAATTTATTTTCGAATGATTTGACGCCGCAATGCTTCGTTTTCTCAACCTTTATGTAAACAGCATATGCACAAACCTTAAGATATATCTGAAGCATTCTTTGTGAACCGGGCCACTTTTGTTTTTCAACCTCTCCGATTTTTTTCAAAATCTGACAGTTTGAAATATTAGTCAAAAGGAACGTCTGTGATTTTTTTCAGATTTTTTCAGGCATCCGTTCAGGATTTTCAATTTTTCATCACAAACACTGTATCTCAAAGAATATTCATCAACCAAAAAAAAACATGAGACTAAAAACTTTTATTTTTTTCCGCTTTATCGAAAAAAATCAAAATCATAATTTTTCTGCATTGGGAAACCTGAAATTCGGCAGAAAAATGGGAATAATTTTTTTTAAGCCCAATAACACACCTTCGATTTCGGTCCAAATTTTACAGGAGGTCTGTCGTTGGATAAAGAGTCTGCAAAAAAAAATTTAGAATGGTACCTACAATGGTGACGATGAAAAAAAGAAAAAATAAAAAAAATAGTTGCTGCGTGTTATCGGTAAACATTTTTTGGGCATCATTAGAGAATATATATATTCTCTAATGATATTCTCTAATGATTAGAAAATATATATATTCTCTAATGATGCCCAAAAAATGTTTACCGATAACACGCAGCAACTATTTTTTTTATTTTTTCTTTTTTTCATCGTCACCATTGTAGGTACCATTCTAAATTTTTTTTTGCAGACTCTTTACCCAACGACAGACGTCCTGTAAAATTTGGACCGAAATCGAAGGTGTGTTATTGGGCTTAAAAAAAATTATTCCCATTTTTCTGCCGAATTTCAGGTTTCCCAATGCAGAAAAATTATGATTTTGATTTTTTTCGATAAAGCGGAAAAAAATAAAAGTTTTTAGTCTCATGTTTTTTTTTGGTTGATGAATATTCTTTGAGATACAGTGTTTGTGATGAAAAATTGAAAATCCTGAACGGATGCCTGAAAAAATTTGAAAAAAATCACAGACGTTCCTTTTGACTAATATTTCAAACTGTCAGATTTTGAAAAAAATCGGAGAGGTTGAAAAACAAAAGTGGCCCGGTTCACAAAGAATGCTTCATCTGGATTATGCGGAGCGTGCACAGTCGTAATGATTTGATTGAAGAACTATACGAGTTAGCGTGTTTATCTTTGCACCCTCAAATATCTTTAGAGTATAATAAGCGGATCGTAAGTCACGGGCTCGCTGTTTTGCAGCATACATCTCTGCACGTGTCGAAGACAAAGGCATATTTGAATAGAATTGATTAAATAGTTGGGGAAGAACGGTGTAGTACTTCTAAAATATTTCATGACTCATCGGGACGGCTGGGAAGACCACAGATGTTTCGTCTTAACTTCTGTTTCGAACTCTTATACAGGGTGTTACCACTAACTCTGTCACCCCGGTGGGTGGTGATAGGTGGTACCCTAACTAACACTTTTGATATAGGAACCCATGGTCGGAAAGTTGACGTGACCTTGATGAGAGGGGTCAATGGTTTTCGGTTAATACCTGCATGCATGCCCGCAGGCACCGAAAAATTGTCGAGGATTTGGAAATAATCCAAGCCTCATTCAACTATTTACAACAGAACGAATTCAAAAGAGTGAATAACAGTCACAGTGTTCAAAACGTGACAAAAAATCAGTATTTTCGTCGTTCGATTCACAAAAAGAAACCTAAGTTTGTATTGCTTTGTTGTTGTCGTTTTCGTTTTATTGAGTCGAAGGAATGTTATGATGTGACTTACTTAGTTTTCTTTTGTTGAATTGAACAACGAAAAGATTGATTTCCTGTGATGTTTCAAAGTATGTTAGCTGTCGAGTTGGTATTAGTCAGCTGAAAGTTGCGAATAAATCTCAGACTCTGAACAGCAATTTTTCCATGCTATTTGAAGGGAAAACTTCACGTGAAAGTTAGGACGTGTTGATCTTCAATATTCGGGCCCGAGTGGGTCCGTTTCTCAGTTTTATCAGGTGAACTTAAATTCTGGGTGTTGTCCCGATAAATATACGAAATTTGATAAATGCACCCTACTGTCCATTAGGGTTTCCGTTATTTCCCGAATTGACTTTTTCCATATATATTATGAGCCAAATCATTAGTTTATAGCCTAAAAACAATTATGCTATTTTTTTTTTTTCTTTTTCAAGTACCATTACCCTGCCTGTAGGACGATACTTGTCCCATTTGATTAACATGGGATTTTTGCCCTTTTTAGACTTTAATTTTTTTTCGCTCACTACTTTCATTACCTCATCAAATATTATTGATTCTACTACTGTGGTGACCTCTTAAGATGAGCATATTTTTACATTGATGGAAAAAAAATGTCAGTTTTGAAGCGGTAAAATTTTTTTTTCACTATATTGTTTATCATCTTTCGAATATTTTTTAATTTAAACAAAAAGCATTGAAAAGTCAATAAATTCAAAAATATTCGAAAATATTCGAAAATTACTGAAAAATACGGTAAAAATGAATTTTTAAAAAAACTTCAAAACTTATGAAAACTTTTTTTTTTTCACCAACGTAAAAATATGTCCATTCAAAGAGGTCAGTAGTAGAACAGTAGTAGAATCAACAATATTTGATGAGGTAATAAAAAGTGGTAAGCGAAAAAAAAATTAAAGTCTAATAAGGGCAAAAATCCCATGTTAATCAAATGGGACAAGTATCGTCCTACAGGCAGGGGTTAATGGCACTTTAAGAAAAAAAAAAAAAAGCACAATTGTTTTTAGGCTATAAACTAATGATTTGGCCCATACCCAAGTAGAATAAGTCAATTTGAGAAATAACGGACACCCTAATGTACAGTCTGTCAAAAAGTTTATACCCCTGTAAACACGTGGTAACTCCGATTAGGTTAAAATTTTTGCTGAGACGGTCCAGCGCATGCGCAGTAACAAATAGAAAGAGATAGGTGGTCACACAGCAGCTATCTCTCTCTCCGGACAGCCAGACGCCTGCTTAGCCACGGAGCGCTCATTCAAGTTGTATTATATTTCAGTGATTTTAACCTAATGGGAGAACCCACGTGCAAACAGAGGCATAAACTTTTTCGCCGACTGTACAGTGTACATGGTGCGAGAGAGACAGGTGGTCACGTCTGAGCTACCTCTCTCTAAGGAACCCCCACCACCGCAGCGCTCGTTCCAGTTGTATTATATTTCAGTGGGTCCCATATGCAACTTTCTCTTTCTATCGCTCTCCTGACTTCTGGGCTTGGTTGCGTGGTCTATTCTTATACGTCTATGGTTTAGACACGCGTACTCACCGTTCTGCCGTTTGGCGCTGCGGCATTCCCGAAACCCTTTCCGTGTTTCGTCCTCGCCTTCGTCTCGTGCAGCCAACTTCACCCGAGTCAAAAATTACTGTCAATCTGTCCATGCTGCATACCATATTTTTCGTACCCAGTGCACGGAAAGTGGGGTTTGTCCTCATTTAGAAGCGGAAAATGAGTCTTTGAGTCAGGATTCAATTAACCCGCTGATATATATTCTAACTGGATAGCCGATCGACCAAATCAACCAAAATCGACGTCGCCGCATGGTGGCGACGTTCGGAACTGGAGGACAAATATTTTCATTTTTTACCAGCATTTTTGTCCTAGGACCTAAAAAACTAACGAATTGGATCCTGACTCAAAAAGACTTATTCTCCGCTCTCAAATGAGGACAAAAAACGCCCACTTTCGGTGCACGTGTTATGAAAAGATCGTTTCGTTTCTATATTATGCGAACAGCAGTGGTACCAACCAAATTTTCCTCCAAAAAATTTCACACGTGAGATAGTATGTTCTTGAAACTCATCCTCGGCTAGCATTTTTTCCCAGCTTATTCTCGGGTAGCATGTTTTTCGACTAAGGGGTCGATATGCGGTATTCCACGTGAAAACGGAAGTAATCTGACTCTGCGATCTTCGATTACAATCCAATTTTTTTTTTTTTTTTTTTTTTTTTTTTTCGCGTTGCTGTTCACTAGTTCAAACCGTACCCCGAAGGATTTTTTAATTGCAGCTATATAACTCTGATATTTTCGTTGATTGACAAATTGAAATAAATGGCTGCAATTGAAAAACCCGTTGGGGTATGGTTTAAGCTTGTAAAAAGTGACACCACAAAAAATTTGGATCGAAATCGAAAATCGCAAGGTCAGATCACTTTCGTTTTCACGTGGAATACCTCATATGTATATGGGGTATTCCACGTCAGACCAGCAAGCCCAAGACCCTCACTATTTTAGATTTACTTGATTTTCATATATGATACTTGTTAGGGGTCAAAATGATCAAACTAATTTTTTCAATTTTTCATTATTCATCACTCCTGCACAATAAGAAAAAAAAATTTGCTAATGGGACCCGATTTAAAATTACCAAAAAGATCATACGCACTCTGTGATTACCTAGAAACACTCTCCGTCAAAGATCAAAGCGGAACTACAATGAACGACCGAGACAAAAAATTAATTATTAAAATG
Source organism: Tenthredo mesomela (assembly GCA_943736025.1). Taxonomy (NCBI): domain Eukaryota; kingdom Metazoa; phylum Arthropoda; class Insecta; order Hymenoptera; family Tenthredinidae; genus Tenthredo; species Tenthredo mesomela. Next base: position 39,274,792 of record OX031013.1, read on the forward strand.
AATAATTCGGATGATTTTGTGATTTTTCTCACTATTAACAATTAATTTTTTGTCTCGGTCGTTCATCGTAGTTCAACTTTGATCTTTGATAGAGAATGTTTCTGAGGTAATCACAGAGTGCGTATAATTTTTTTTTGTAATTTTAAATCGGGTCCCATTGTAAATTTTTTTTACCTCATTGTGAATAAATGATAAAAAAATTAAAAAAAATTAATTTGATCACGTTGAACCTTATTATACATTAGACCGGTTCAAAAAAATCGACTATTCTTTTTTTTTTCAATTTTCGCATTGAAATACTTTCGGGGGGCTGAAAAAAGATACCTGTTAAAAGCGGAGCTCTTAATATTGAGATTTAGAGGTCGCTCGTCGCGGATTTCTATTTTCCATTTGAATAGCATAGGAATTTTTTTTTTTTTTTTTTTTATATATATAATTTTGTAGCTCACAAACCAATGGACAAATCCAAATGACTCAAACATATTTTCATAGGAAATTGAACACTCTACAAAAAGCTTCTCTTATCATTTTTTGATAAATTGACTCCTTCCAAAGTTATTCAAGCTCAAATATCAATTTATAGTTGAGTTAACTATTTTTTTTTTTGTGATTTTTTTTCCACAATGATAGATACATTTTTTAGAGTGTTCAATCCCCTATCAAAATATGTAAGAGTCATTTGGATTTATTCATTGGTTTGTGAGCTACGAAATTCTGAAGAAAAAGAAAATAAAATTCCCATGCTATTTAAATGGAAAATAGAAATCCGCGATGAGCGACCTCTAAATCTTAATATTAAGAGCTCCGCTTTTAACAGGCATCCCCCCCCCCCCGAAAGTATTTCAATGCGAAAATTGAAAAAAAAAAGAATAGTCGTTTTTTTTTTTAACCCATTAAGTCCCGGACGGACACTTTCTCGTCCTATTTTTCAGCGGCTATTCCTTCTATGAAATCCATCCAGAAAAAATTCATGAATAATCATTTCAGATGCTAAATTTCCTCAGCTTTCAGAATCCGTGCTCAGAATTGACAAAAAACGCAATCGAACAAAGTTATGTCTGTTTATTTAAAAAAAAACGCGTTTTTTTGATCCAACCTTTATTTCAATCGACATTTTTTCATCGAAAATCGATGAGCACCCCTCTGAGCGGTGAAAATTTCGCGTCCATGGACCTTCCTCTTCAAAATCCATGAGTCAAAATTATGAAATTCAAGATGGCAGAGTCCAATATGGCGGCTTGAAGCCGGAAATTTTTTTGTATTTTCCACTCACCCGGGCGAAACCATCCTGTTTAATGGAACTCGCGTGATAAGCGGTATACAAGGGTTTTTGGGGTCGCTGATTACGAATCCGTTATCAGATTTGTCGAATTAAAAATGGCGGATCCAAGATGGCTGACGAAACTTTTCGAATTTCGTATCTTTCCGTGAAAATTGGTGGGCGGGGGTTTTTGAGGGCGCTGATAACGAATCCGCTGTCGGATTTGGCGAATTCAAAATGGCGGATCCAAGATGGCGCACGAAAAATTCAAAATTCCGTATTTTTTCATGAAAATTGGTACCTAGGGGTTTTCGAGGGCGCTGATAACGAATCCGCTGTCGGATTTGATGAATTCAATAAGGCGGATCCAAGATGGTGGACAAAAAATTCAAAATTCCGTATTTTTTCATGAAAACTGGCAGGTAGGGGTTTTCGAGGGCGCTAATAACGTCAGATTCGTCGAATTCAAAAGGAAAGCGGAAATTGTACTGAAAATTCGCAAGAAGAGGATTTTTTTTCAGTAAAAATTTGTATGTAGGGACGCAACACGGAGGTTTGCAGTTTGGGAGTCTAAAAGATAGAAACAATATGCATTTCTTCGCCGTCAAAAGACTTTGTCGTTGTCCGGCTCTCACCACGTGGAGGTGAACGCAAAATCGAGAGCCTCTTTTTTTTTTTTACTTCAAATTTTTTTTTTTTTTTTCTTTCTTGCTTATTTTAATTTTTTTTTTTTTTTTTTTGTTTTTCACAATGTTTTTTTTTGCCATTTATAATTTTTTTTTTCGCTCTTTCCATTTTTTGTTTTTTTTTTGTTGCTTTTTATAATTTTTTTTGTTTGCTTTTTTGTTTTCATTTCATTTTCATATTTTCCGGGAGATGAACTCGTAACTATTATTTTTTTCTATGGGCTAGCGCGAAGCAGGAATTCCTTTTGAATTCGACGAATCTGACGTTATTAGCGCCCTCGAAAACCCCTACCTGCCAGTTTTCATGAAAAAATACGGAATTTTGAATTTTTTGTCCGCCATCTTGGATCCGCCTTATTGAATTCGTCAAATCCGACAGCGGATTCGTTATCAGCGCCCTCGAAAACCCCTAGGTACCAATTTTCATGAAAAAATACGGAATTTTGAATTTTTCGTGCGCCATCTTGGATCCGCCATCTTGAATTCGCCAAATCCGACAGCGGATTCGTTATCAGCGCCCTCGAAAACCCCTAGGTACTAATTTTTATGAAAAAATACGGAATTTGGAATTTTTCGTGCGCCATCTTGGATCCGCCATCTTGAATTCGCCAAATCCGACAGCGGATTCGTTATCAGCGCCCTCGAAAACCCCCGCCCACCAATTTTCACGACAAGATACGAAATTCGAAAAGTTTCGTCAGCCATCTTGGATCCGCCATTTTTAATTCGACAAATCTGATAACGGATTCGTAATCAGCGACCCCAAAAACCCTTGTATACCGCTTATCACGCGAGTTCCATTAAACAGGATGGTTTCGCCCGGGTGAGTGGAAAATACAAAAAAATTTCCGGCTTCAAGCCGCCATATTGGACTCTGCCATCTTGAATTTCATAATTTTGACTCATGGATTTTGAAGAGGAAGGTCCATGGACGCGAAATTTTCACCGCTCAGAGGGGTGCTCATCGATTTTCGATGAAAAAATGTCGATTGAAATAAAGGTTGGATCAAAAAAACGCGTTTTTTTTTTTAAATAAACAGACATAACTTTGTTCGATTGCGTTTTTTATCAATTCTGAGCACGGATTCGGAAAGCTGAGGAAATTCAGCATCTGAAATGATTATTCATGAATTTTTTCTGGATGGATTTCATAGAAGGAATAGCCGCTGAGAAATAGGACGAGAAAGTGTCCGTCCGGGACTTAATGGGTTAACCGGTCTATTATGCATATTAATATTTAATATATTATTATCTATCGTAATATATTATTAACGGGCCAAGTTTTGCAGATCAAAAATCCCAAGCGCTGCACTGCGCAGCAAAACAATCGGGAAATCGCGCTGCGATGCTACGCAGCAAAACAATCGGGAAATATCCGATAATTTTGAAGGTCTTGTGATATTACTAACGATTATTTTTCCATCCGAATTTCAGCCCATAGAATTGCATCATGAGACAAAATTCACAGTTAAAAATCAAAATTTCAAGGTCACAGAATCATAATTATAATTTTTTCGGCATAGGCATTGAAAAGTCACTTTTTGACGCCTGTTTTCGATCCACAAAGTGTCACTTTATACAGATGGTTTCAGAACTGCCCTATAAAGTCTTTATACGGCAGTCTGGATGCGCAGTTTGAAGTGCGCATTCCAAAGCTGCCGTATAAAGTCTTTATACGGCAGTTTCGATGCGCGGTTCGAAGTGCGCGACAGATCGCACCATAACCTCACTCTTCGTCTAGTGAATCTCAACAGGCGTCAAAGTGACTTTTCATGCCTATTTCAAAAAAAATACAGTATGGGGCGCACCCATAAACCGTTTTTGACTCTTCTCGCCGAAAAACACTTGGTTTACGGGCATGCCACATAATATACTATTAATCTGTCAGATTCGATGGAGCGCTAACTGTATTGGAAAATCTTTTGTTTTTTATACATCTATATAGCCAACATGAAAAATTACCGCGCTGAAAGCACACGTGAAATTACCAGTGGAATTGTCAAAATTATCAGTTAAATATCGTGTAGGCTATGCAAAATAACGTCGAATGGTACAATTCTATTGGCTGAAATTTAGATGGGAAAAATAATCCCCCGAATACCACTCGAGCTTCAAAATTAATCGGGTATTTCCCTCAAAGTTTCCTGCAATCAAACGAACTTGTCAAGTTTTTCAGAAAAATTGTAACCTGAAAAACTTGACTCCTTCATTTGTTTGCAACGAACCTATCGGGAAATACTCGATAATTTCGAAGCTCTTGTGGTATTATATGTGTTTATTCAAACCTATCTCAAAATTGGCATTTTTTTAAAATCTCGAAATATTCTTAAAAATCTTATTTTTCATTCCGATCACTTTTACACCCCTCCCATAATGGTTTGATTGTTTCTTTTTTTTTGGCACTTTCAATATTTTAAACAAGCAAAACACTTGGTCGTGCGACATCGTGGGTCTTGCGTAAAAAGATTCAGAATTGTACACAGAATTTTCGGTAATTTTTTCAGAACTTTCGAAACGTTGAAACATACACCCATACCTATTCATAGACATTTAGTAGCCTACCAACTCTTTTCTAGTCGGCTACTAACTTCAATATGTATTATGAGTCATATTTTACATATGACATGGCCGGCAAGTATAGTGTGGTGAGGAGGAGATGACTATACTCGAAATTTTCCGTGTGTGGTGTTACCACACACAAAATTCGATCGTTACCAACCAAAATTTATCGATTTATACTTCAGATTTGAATATAAATGAAATCACAAGTCGACAAAAGTTCAATTTTCGGTCATGAGACTTGAGATCAACTATTATGACTCGGAAAAGGTTGAATATCATCGCTATTCTGCGGGTTCGCCGGGAGATGACCGAAAGTCTAAACGCGAATGAGCTAAATTGCCTAAATTAATGATTTCGAAAGTAATAATGCTGTGAGAGGGACGACTTTTGCAATGACCCAATTAAAAGTCTGAAAAGAACAAAATTTTGTCAACTTCTACCCCCCCCCCCCCCCCCCCCCCCAATTCGCGAACTGTTCCACACACGGGAAATTGATAACTTGCCGGCGCTGGTATATGAGTTAGGACGGTTATGAGTCATAATACATAATGAAGTTAGTAGCCGACTAGAAAAGAGTTGGTAGGCTCCTAAATATCTATTGTTTTATTCCGGTAGACTAGGGTTATAGAGATTGACCATATAAATCTATACTTCGTAGACATCAGTATACTTTGACGACGGTCCTCAAAGAATTGTATATCTAACTTATCGTTTGAGGACTTTTCCGAAAAATACGGCACTGGGGCCCCAAATTACTTTATATACTGATCGCTAACTTGAGAGACTTTCACACACCAACAAATGTTAATATATATTATATATATATATGGGCAGGTCCACCAATTATAGGTAAACGATCCGGGGTCAAAATTTCGATTTGTCTGCCATTTTGATATCTCACAGTGTGTATTGAGATGTAAAAATCCACCAAGTTTTAGACCTCTAAGCCTTACCGTTCAGGAGAGACGCGCTGATTAGTCTTTCAACTTTGAGCACATTGACTTTTACATTCGAATTTTTATCCCATCTCTATCGCGAAAAAGAGAATTTGATCAAACGTGTGTTTCGTGTAAAAATGTCTGATCCTTCCGAATATCACATTCATTTCAAGCTAGATTCTCAAAAATGGTGAAAAAAACACGTTTTTTCAAAAAAAAAAAAACACGTTTTTAAAAAAAAAACGTGTTTTTTCAACGTTTCCCAAACTTTTTTTTAAATTTGATATTTTTATCTGAAAGCTTGCAGTTTTTCACTAAAGAAACTGATTTTTATTTTGGGTGCTCGAAATGGGATCAGGCGGAAGTTACATTTATGTTCATTGAATTAGGTGTAAAATAATTTTTTTCTCATGTTCAGCGATGTATCTTCATTTTATTCACATTTGTGGAAGTGCTATATTTTTTACATACTATAAAATAAGGATTCTTCGCTGAATAAAGAAAAAAAAATATTTTATACGTAATTTGATAAACATAAATGCAACTCCCGCCTGATCCCATTTCGAGCACCCAAAATAAAAATCAGTTTCTTTAGTGAAAAACTGCAAGCTTTCAGATAAAAATATCAAATTTAAAAAAAAATTTGGGGAACGTTGAAAAAACACGTAGAGATCTAAAAACTTGGTGGATTTTTACATCTCAATACGCACTATGAGATATCAAAATTGCAGACAAATCGAAATTTTGACCCCGGATCGTTTGCCTATAATTGGTGGACCTGCCCATATATATCAGTTTGTTGGATCACATGCGACAAAAATTTATCTCATTAATTTCAGTCACTTTGTTAAAGAAGATGAATTAACGTACAGACGTCAAGTTTAACAAACTTTTCTTCAACAGTTGGCCACGTAATAAACGTGAATTGTTGTAAAATTCTTGGGGGATATACTACTAGTCCTTCAAAAATAGTTTCTTTCACGGTGTTTCTATACCTCCTCAGATTCTCCGAAACTTTATGATTAGAGAAATCTTGTAGCGGAAATAAATAACAACCAGTATTCAGTGCTCAACAGTGCTCATTGTCAGCGAATAGCATGAAGTATAATAAAAATCAGGTATAGTATAGTTTGAGAGCTACTGACTTACCTGGCTTCCCCATCGAGAGGAGGAGAACCTCTCGACTATAACCCCTCGAAGAGTGAGATGTCGATACTATTGTAGCCTCTTTCTTGCTAAGGATAGAGAAGGACGTGACTGTGGGACGAAACGAAGGATACCCTATGTACTAATATATGTGCATATATATATAATGTATATATATACACGTAGAGCGAAGGCATTGTGCTGAGGTCTGAGAGCAGCGTCACGCAGCCCAGGTGCTGGGGCAGTCGACATTTGTACGAGGGACCAGCCACGTCTGCCTCAGCACAAAGTATTAACAAATTTTTGCATAAATAAAGTATATTAGAAACTTTTCGGATTATGAATTCGCTGAAATTTCTAACGGCACACCGTAATTCGTAGATTTAAACCTGCACATATGTTTGTAATAACATACAAGCATCCCGTGTTGTAGGCCTAGCTTCCTCGTGCGCGCTAGTCACTTAACCGTTGTGACGCGACGATATATCCGTACGGTCGCGTGCTATGGTGGTATGTGTCACTTGTGTGTATATTGTAGCCCGGTGTGTCGAGTTATGAATTGTTAAACATAAAACAGCACGGGCAACGATGCGGGACTCATTGCGCTGCAGTGCGACAGCAGCAGCACGAGACTGACTAGTTTTATAAAGTGCACAGGTTTCGAAAAGTTTTTAATCGTTTAATATTAAGAAGTATAAGAGTGTAAGAAGAAGGCGTTATTACGTGTGATATTAGTGATGATTAAAGGCAGTGTGATATTGCAGTATAGTGTTTGATGATCACTGGTAGCTCTTTGTAGTGTGGTACCGTGGTTGCGAAGTTAGATCGATAGTTCATGAATAACAGAATTAGTGTTTATATATATATGTGAAAACGTAGAAGAGTTTTCGAATTCCGATCAGAGGCAGTTTGTCAATAGATGAGAAACCAAATCTGGGGAAACGTATAGGCCTACGTAAGCGAGATAAGGAAGTACCAGCTTGACGATAGATTGACTTTCTTCACACTGAAAAAGAGAGAAAAAGAAGTTAATACATTCAAAGTTCAACGACGCTAGGAATCGACACCCTCGTGTTGCTGCACTTTTTGCTAAATCGACTGATAATAATTGATACCTGATTGATCAGCCATGGATGAATGTAGCGAAAGTCTCCGGGAATACAATTAACCTTCTGTTTAGCGAGGACCACACTTTGTAATAGACTTTATCCATCACTTATCAGAATCCGTCGATAAGGCAAACTGGAGGTCCCCAAAGGAATAGAGGCAAAGTGAGTATATTTTTCATCCCTAGCCCGAAGGACATAACCGCATGAACACCCCACAAATCTACATATTATATATCTATATATAAATTTTCTTGCAAATTGAAGACCACATTCCGCAAATATTAAATTTCTACATTGTTCGCAAGCCCTATATCTACCATAGCAGGTATCATTCGGTAGTTTTAACAAAAATAAAGAGCGAACCTATCTGTTCTTACTATGCATTTCATTCCGTACAATTTCTTCCGCCTCTTGCCTTACAATTATAAATTCATTAATCATCTTACTATTTACTAAATGTTGTGGTCAACACGCAACAACGTGGTTGGAGGCCATATTTGCCTTAGCTTAGCATAGACATAAGCATAAATATACAGGGTATCTGAAAATTCGCGCACTATCTGCATCCGAGCGGATTCTTTGCGAAAAATTGAGACGAAAGTTACCCATGCAAAAAAGTCAGCGAGGGCTTTGTGTTCTTGTAAAACCACTTAATAACGAACCGATTAGCGTTTGCCTTTGAGTCATTCCACGTCAAGCGGGACACCTTTTTGACCGCATGTGCTTGAAAATTTTCGTAATTTTTTTTACATGTTCTCTAGGTGAAATGAATACATGAAACAATTTTTTTTTTTTTCTCTCATCCGGAAGGTTTAGAAGCTATAAGGAGTTGAATTTTCAAAAAAACCACAAAAAATCAGAATCGCGGTCTTCTTCAAACGTTAATATCTCCAGTTCCCTTAGTCGTACAGAGGTCAACAAAAACTCATTTTAAAGCTCTTGAATTGTACTTTTGTGCTATTAATTTCGAATCCATGAAGTAAACAATTTTCCATTTGTTATAAACAATTGTATATTTTAAACGCGAATTTCGAGATGAATGCCCCCTTTGAATATTCTGAAAAAAAACAAGCGTGTTCCTTGATTCAATCTCTACAAAATCTGTAAATTTTAAAATGGAACTCCGATGGAAACTATATTTAAAAAGCCGTTTGATCCGTGCGAGACGTCGCGCGTGGCCGTATACGCGGGAGCGTTGGACCCGATACTTGTTCGCTTCGCATGCAAAGAATATATAGAGTGGCGTATTATACGTTCAAATTCATCAAATCTATCAATTCATGAAATTATTTTTTTCATTTCATCCTGTTATACTCGACTTAAATCAACGAAAAAATAAATATATAGAGGTACACACTTGACTAAAGCGTTGAAAATAACTGGTATAATTATAACGTACTTTTGCATTCTATGAAATGGAATACGTCGCCGTATTATTCGATCAATTACGTTCTCAATTAATTAACTAAAAATTACTCAATAATTAACTACGAGAATTACGTAAGCGACGAAGATCAAATATTCTGTAATATTTCTGAATTCTGGTTAAAAATATTAGTAATCTGCTCTAAAAACACTGATTGTGATCCAATTAAACATTTTATTACAGTGTCTGGTACACTGTAGATTCTAAAAAAAATTATTTTGAAGGTGTATGTCTTAAGTCCTCTCCTTAAGATTTTATTTCAATGTATAGTTCCCGTAGTTTATGATCAGGTAATTTTTAATTTAATAATTTAGTACATAATTGATCGAATAACACGTTGAGGAATTCCATTGGATGAAATCGAAGAGTACGTAAAATCACCAAGATTTAAACTCAAGTGTGTCCCTCTATGTTTATTTATATTTTTGTTGTTTTAAGTCGAGTATAACAGCATGAAATGAAAATAGTACATGACGATCACGTACGTGCACGCGTGTCGTATACTATTTTTTTTTAACTTAGTCTGAGAAATCCGTAACTTGTAAAAAACTAGAGTAAAGAGGGAAGAATTGTCTAGTATAGATATACTGTGATATATAAGTGTGAGAGGCGGCCCACATAGCACCGAATGTTGCAGCAACATTGCAGGAATATTGCAATATTGCAGGAATATTTCAGGAATATCTGCAATGTTGCTGTGATATTCAGTGATATGTGGGAGGGGGGGGGGGGGGGGAGGTCCAGGGGCGATTCTAACCTCGCTTTGCTCGGTTCAAACGCGGTTTTTGGCCTAGACACATAAAATGATATATGCCATACGGCCCATAAAGTATTTTCTGACGAATTTCATTATAATCCTCGCCTTCGGCTCGGATTATAAACTCAAATTCGTCGGAAAATACTCCACCGGCCTAGTGACATAATGTACTATTACGGACTGAAAACGGGCAATCGAATTTTACGGCTATAATACCAAAAATTTTATTATTTGTAAATGACATTTAATGTTGATTTGACACATTGGTAGCGCGAATATTCAATATATCAGTAAATATGTATGTGTCAACACAACTTGATCATAGAATTAAGAACAGTTTTTTATAAGAAAACTGAGCCCTCGCGAACTTTTTCGCATGGGTAACTTTCGTCTTAATTTTTCGCAAGAAATCCGCTGGTGTGCAGATGACGAGGCTGAAGCTAACAGCCAGAGTTAGCAGCCGAACGCTGCTACGCATAGGCGTTCAACGTTGAACAGCAGCGTTTGTCTGCTAACTCTGGCTGCTAGCTTCAGCCTCGTGTGCAGATGGCGCGCCAATTTTTAGACACCCCTGTATATGGGGAATTCCATGTCAACTCGATGAACCCAAAACATTGACCCTCATCGATTTTTTCAGCTATTCTTCTTACAGTAGCTCTTAGTTTAAGGTAGTACGATCACGTACCTCACTATTAGATAAAAATTTGTTTTTTTATATGCTGTAGCAGAAGCATATAGGAGAACGCCTGCAAAATTTCAGAGCGCGTCACTGACCAATTATAATAATAATTAATGTGTGAAATTAAGATATTTAGCCCTACGCCATATCAGAAATCTGCTTTGACACGAGGTTGAGACAGAAATATAGACCTTTCGCGATTAGACACAACAAAAAATAAAAGTGTTAAATGTTGAAAAATATGTCACGATTACGTACGTCCCGTAAAAAATTAGGGTCGCCGGACATTCCGATCAGAAATCGTCGATTGTATTGACTAATTATCGCGTGCACCGGCCGATTTCGTGGCCGATTAGAAAATGTGAGTCAAATCTGACTATTAAGATAACACATTTCGTGTCGTATAATTTCACACATGGGCATGATACGTATTGCTAAAATCGTATTGTTTCCTACTTTTATTATTATCATACCTAAATTTATTATTATATCGCTTTTTGCGATTTTTATAATCATAGTCTTTTCATTGACTAGCTACTGCGATCGTACTACCTTAAAACATTTCTCTGATTTTTTTCAAATTTTACATCTAACCGTTTTTGAGTCCTAAATTTTCGAAAACTCGAAACAGCGCCATGATCGATTCTTTTGAATGAATTCTCTAAACTAGGGCCAACAAAGAACATTTTTCGGTTATGAAAAAAAGTAGAGATATTGTTTGTTCTGAGTTTGTTCTATTTTTTTTTTCCATTTTTTTTTTTTTTTTTATTCTTTTTTATCATCACAAACATTCTTTCTTCCAAAACTTCGATTGATGATGTATTTTACATAGAAAACAGCGAAAGGAAACGAAAATCAGCTTAATGATGAAACAAAATTGTGTTGATTTATTTTTTTTTTTTCAATGATTAAATATAAAATATATATATACAGGGTGTAAATCTTAACTCTGTACATACTTATAGGGTGTGTAGGGGCTGCCAATACAAGCATTTTCAGGTATGACACCCAAGGTCGGAAATTCATTCCAACGGCTGTGAAGGGCTTTGATTTTGGTAGTGTAATGAATCAGATGTGATCATTTTCGACGCAACATTTTATTCAGCCGTAGAAACAGTACAAATGTTTTTGCGTGAAATCAACAAAACGATGAACTTGGCAATAAAAAAATTACAAAAAAATTTCCGGTGCTTATAAACAGAATTTGAAACAGTTATGGAAAACGAAAAGCCCAAGTGTGCAAAACGCCAATTTGTTTTCCATAACTTTTTCAAATTTTGTTCATAAGCACCGGAAATTGTTTTGTTATTTTTTTAATGCAAAGTTTATCGTTTTGTTGATTTCACGAAAGAACATGTATGTACTGTTGTCTACGGCTGAATAAAATGTTGGGTCGAAAGTAATCACATCTGATCCATTACACTACGATCAAGCGTGCGGTGACATATCCTTCAAAGCCCTCCATAGTGGTGAGGATAAGTTTCCGACCATGGGTGTCGTACCTCAAAATGCTTGTACTGGCAGCCCCTACACACCCTATAAGTATGTACAGAGTTAAGATTTACACCTTATATATGGGGAGTTCCATATGAAATGTACAATTGGTTGTCCACACCCCTTTCGATTTGTCTCAAACTTAGTCAAGTTGAGTAATGGGTTGAAAAAAAAATTTCTCTAAATAATGAAAATTCTACCTTTTACAGGTCGCGAGTAACACCGATTCACAAATTTTGCATTATTTTTTTCAAATCGCTGTAGCTCCCAAACTACAAGTCCGCGCCTAAAAATCAAGTGAGTCAAAAGTTTTGTAATTTGATATACTTTTCGATGTTGCCGCGAGACAAAGTCGATTTTCAGTTAATGGTGGAAAAAACGCGAAAAACGCGATATTGATCTTGTTCCCCAAACTTTTATGGGGTCCATTTTTCATCATAAAATGCGGCTATTTTTCCCGCAAATTTTCGTGTAAAGAAAAGTCACGGGACTCAACTGGTTAAAGAGATATAAGGGAATTTCTAGGAAAAACCGACCGGATTTTGACGTTTTCTGAATTTGAATTTTTCTAAACTATCGAAACTTTTTTTTTATGTGAAATAGACGTAAAAAGAGCCAACACTATCGGCTTTTTTCACATCTATTTCACATAAAAAAAGTTTCAATAGTTTTGAAAAATTTAAAGTCAGAAAATGTCCAAATCCGGTCGGTTTTTCCTGGAATTTCCCTCATATCTCTTTAACCAGTTGAGTCCCGTGACTTTTCTTTACACGAACCCTGGTAGAAAATTGACCAGATTTTCTGGCCATTCGTCATCTTATGGTCAGACAATCTGGGCAGAATCTGCCCAGATATTCAGGGGTATCTGGTCAGAATCTGACCAGAATCTGGTGAACCATTAATATCACGTACTTTTGAGGTTATATGTAACTTCAACTGTTAACTCGTGGCAGGTCAGTTTTCAGCAAAACAAAAATAAATGATTAAATCTAGTGATAAATTTTTTCACCATATGGCATTCAAGTTGCAGTTAATTGTGAGTGTCACCGACGTCGTCGCCGGGAGTTGTCTTTGTACAACATACGCTTTCGTTATTGACCGCATCTTAGTTTTCGTCCTCCACGTCGACCGCGACGTAGTTTTCGTCCTCCAAGTCAACCGCTATGTAGTTTCCGCTCTCCAGGTCCACCGCTACGTAGTTTTCATGCTCTAGGTCCACCGCACCGTAGTTTCCGTCTTCTAGGTCCACAGCACCGTAGTTTTCGTCCTCTAGGTCGACCGCACCGTAGTTTCCGTCCTCCAGGTCGACCGATTGTAATTAATTATTAATAAACAATTGATGTTGTACACACGACGTTGATAATTCATGCATCATTGTTCAGTAAGTTATTAACTACGTAGCGGTGGACCTGGAGGACGAAAACTACGGTGCGGTGGACCTAGAAGACGGAAACTACGGTGCGGTGGACCTAGAGCATGAAAACTACGTAGCGGTGGACCTGGAGGACGAAAACTACGGTGCGGTGGACCTAGAAGACGGAAACTACGGCGCGGTGGACCTAGAGCATGAAAACTACGTAGCGGTGGACCTGGAGGACGAAAACTACGGTGCGGTGGACCTAGAGCATGAAAACTACGTAGCGGTGGACCTGGAGGACGGAAACTACGGTGTGGTGGACCTAGAGCATGAAAACTACATAGCGGTGGACCTGGAGGACGGAAACTACGTACCCGTGTAGAAAATTGTTAGGGCGTCCCAATTAGAAAAGAGGCCCTTTCTGGGCGTCAACAGGGCATCCACTATAAAGGCATCCTCACTGTTGCCTCACTGGGGCATAAATAGGGTTTATTTTGGCATCCAAGTTAATTTTGTTTAGGCTCGCCCAATCTGTGCCAACGTTGGCCCAAGTCGGGGGTTAATTAGGCATTCGGACTCATTTTGTCCAGGCTTGCCTAACCTGTTCCAAACTTGGGCCAAGTCGGGGTTCAGCCAGGCATTCAGACTCATTTTGTCAAGGCTTGCCCAACTTGTGCCAAACTTGGGCCAAGTCGGGGGTTAATTAGGCATTCGGACTCATTTTGTCAACGCTTGCCTAACTTGTCCCAAACTTGGGCCAAGTCGAGGTGTAGCCAGGAAATCAGACTCATTTTCTCCAGGTTTGCCCAATCTGTGCCAACGTTGGGCCAAGTCAGGGTTTAGCCAGGCACTTGGACTCATTTTGTCCAGGCTTGCCTAACCTGTCCCAAACTTTGGCCAAGTCGGGGTTCAGCCAGGCATTCAGACTTATTTTGTCAAGGCTTGCCCAACTTGTGCCAAACTTGGGCCAAGTCGGGGGTTAATTAGGCATTCAGACTCATTTTGTCCAGGCTTGCCTAACCTGTCCCAAACTTTGGCCAAGTCGGGGTTCAGCCAGGCATTCAGACTTATTTTGTCAAGGCTTGCCCAACTTGTGCCAAACTTGGGCCAAGTCGGGGGTTAATTAGGCATTCAGACTCATTTTGTCCAGGCTTGCCTAACCTGTCCCAAACTTGGGCCAAGTCGGGGGTTAATAAGGCATTCGGACTCATTTTGTCCAGGCTTGCCCAATCTGTGCCAACATTGGGCCAAGTCGGATTTTAGCCAGGCATTCGGACTCATTTTGTCCAGGCTTGCCTAACCTGTCCCAAACTTGGGTCAAGTCGGGGTTTAGCCAAACATTCAGACTCATCATGTCCAGGCTTGCCTAATCTGTGCCAAACTCGGGCCAAGTCGGGGGTTAATTAGGCATTCGGTCAACCATATCAGACGCCATCTACCACGGCGCGGTCAACTTACAGTAAACGCCATTTTGTCTAAAAATCTTTCTCGCTAACAAAGTAACTACGGAAATTAACTAGTCGGGCAATAGAATAACATTTAATCTGAGGAAAAATTATCTCTCTGGATATAGCAGGGTCGGGGTGTAGCCAGGCATTCAGACTCATTTTGTCCAGGCTTGTCTAATTTTTGCCAAAATTGGTTAACTGGGCATTTGGACTCATTTTGTCTGGGCTTGCCTAACCTCTGCCAAAGTTGGCCCGAGTCAGGGTTTATCCAGGCTCGCAGGATAATTTTAAAACCAATATTGGCCCAAATTCGGTATCCCATAATGGCCCACCTTTTATACCCAATGTTGCTCCGAATTTGGACAGCCTATATATATTATATATATCCCGTGTAGAAATTTTTGTTGGGCGCAAACAGGGGCCAAGTTAATTTGGCTCGATATTATTCAAGCCCAAGTAAGGTCGCCTGTATTGGGCCAATGTTGGATTGTCCCACGTATTTGATTCGGCCCCATATGCGTGGTCAAACTGGGGCCAATTTGGACAGCCAGTAGGGCCCAAAGTGGACACTGTATATGGGGCCACAACAAAAAAGCGGGACAAATCGATATAGGCCCAATATTGGTGACCAAACTTGGGCCTATACATTATTGTGGAAAATTAACTTGGCCCTTATTAGCGCCCGGGGAAAATTTCTACACGGGTAGCGGTCGACCTAGAGGACGAAACCGACGTAGCGGTGGTCCTGGTTACAGATAACGAAAGCGTATGTTGTGTGAAGACAACTCCCGGCGACGATGTCGTTAACACTATAATAATTGTTGTTATTTTTCATTCGAAGCTGTCGAATTTTTTTTCATCATAGTAAAAGCTTTATTATTTTTGATATATAATTTAAAAATTATTACGATTCTTAATATTATTTGAACATAATAAATTATTTTCCACAAAAAATCTTCTCACCTTGATGTTATGAAACTTTTTAATTACCTACATTTTTAACATAACCTCGAATTACACCTTAGATTCGTTCATCAGATCCTTCAACAGAATCTGCCCAGATACATATGTCATTCTGGTCAGAAACTGTCGTCGAATTGATGAGGTATCTGGCCAGAAAATCTGACCAGAATCTGCCTACTCACCAGAAAACTCAACAGATTCTGGTCATATTCTGCTTAATTTTCTACCAGGGAAAATTTGCGGGAAAAATAGCCGCATTTTATGATGAAAAATGGACCCCATAAAAGTTTGGGGAACGAGATTAATATCGCGTTTTTCGCGTTTTTTTCACCATTTACTGAAAATCGACTTTGCCTCGCGGCAACATCGAAAAGTACATCAAATTACAAAACTTTTGACCTACTTGATTTTTAGGCGCGGACATGTACACGGAGAGAAAAATCGTGTCATTGCAGCTTGCGCCCGCACGCTGTAAGCTCTTCATATTTTTAAACGTCATAATTCGTTGTGAGTCCTGCTGCCATCGCTCGGATTCCTTCATTTTTTTGCTCGTTATTGTTTCATAGAAATAACCCCCGAAAAACATGCGATTGTAGCTTCAACCGCAACTGTTCTTTGCAGCGCCTCCGAACTCTTTTTCGTGGGGTGCGAACGAGCTGGAATCGCTCAAGTCACAAGAGATTTCAGGTTAAGAGCCTTGCGATTATCGAAGATTATTATTAGGGTGTTTCAATTTTCGGCAATATCCTTTTATTTCACCTCGTACCATTGAAAAAGGTGAGTAATAAGGTAATTTCAAATTGAAAAGAAAAATAGAAGGAGATGTGACCTAACAGTAATTCGACGACATGATTTGTAGAAAGCACAATGTTTTTCGTTAAAATTTGAAGAAAAAAAATGTCTCACCTCTCGAAATCGTACAGTTTGAGCTTTAGATAAAAAAAATCATACCGCAATTGATATTGTGAGTTTGGAAAAAAAAAAAAAAATGTATATCTCGGGAACACATCAAACGAAAAAGATCGAAGGAAATCGTATATTTCGTATATTTCCATGCGCAAGTTTTTGATACAATTACTTTTAATAATTATTATCATGCCTACGAAGTGTCTTCTGGATCTGAAAAGCCCGATGTATTAGTAAATGTAGAACTTCTGCCAAAATTACCACCATGTCTTCTGGTAACTAAGAATGGTTGTGAACTGATATCTACAAGATATGATATTTAGAGCAAAAAAAAAAATTAGAATAAAATTAAATTAAATTAAAATAAAGCGAAAATTTAACGTTTCTGTTATTGTTATTTATACCAAGTTATATTTAATCTCATTTGCATGTGAAATTATTCATGAGTACCTATATATGAATAAATTAATGTTTGATAACACAATTTCTGAGTGTAGGTTTATTAATTTATTTATCGACGATAAATAACTAAATCTACACGGAAAAACTTTTCCTAGGAAAGATTACAATACTTGCGAGTCAGGTTGGGATTGGGATATACCCGCATTTTCGGCAATATTACCAGCGAGTATGGTAAACTTTGTAGTCGGATCTGGATATTTCGGCAATTTTCTGCGAAACAAAGTGCACCATACTCGCTGGTAATATTGCCGAAAATGCGGGTATATTCCAACATCACTCGCAAGTATTGTAATCTTTCCTTGGAAAAGTTTCTCCGTGTATAGTATGGTTGCTAATCCTTAAAATCTAATATACTGATTTTTTATTCTTATTTTAAAAACCTAAAGCCTGAAGTGTTCAGCATTATTATGAAATCAGGTAATTATGCAATTATCTAGAAGTATATGCGTGTAAGATGAAAAAAAAACTTTAATCCTCTTATCATTGATATGTTTGATTGATCGCAAGGCTCTTGACTTGATATCCCTTAAGACTTGAGTGAAAGTAGCACTGTTCTCTCCACATGAAAATCCCATGCCGGGCTGGCAAAGTGGCCATGATTTTTAGTTAAAAACAGACGCGTCGTATGCTTTGCCCTCTTCAGCTATTCCAAATGTTTCAGACTTGCATACGAGCGCTAGTAGCGAGTGGATAACAAGCGACACTGACACTGTATTTTACCAAGGCACTATAGCCCAATTTTTCTCTCCGTGTAGTTTGGGAGCTACAGCGATTTGAAAGTTGTAATTCAAAATTTGTGAATCGGTGTTACTCGCGACCTGTAAAAGGTCGAATTTTCATTATTTAGAGGAATTTTTTTTTCAACCCATTACTCAACTTGACTAAGTTTGAGACAAATCGAAAGGGGTGTGGACAACCAATTGTACATTTCATATGGAACTCCCCATATATATAACCCATAAAAAACACCTCCGGTCCAAAAACCTCTCGCCAAGTACATTAATCTGATTATTACCGGCAAAAATACTTCCTTATGCCAAAAAATATGTACATTTCTTATTTCATACAAAAATTCCTTCCTTGTGAAAAAAGATACGAAATCAGATGTTACTGCCAAGTACCTACACCACAGGTACTTTTTCTCAGATTGATAACTAGCTCAGAAAACATTGAAAAAAAAAGATAAAAAAAAGTAGGGGAGACCGGGGCTAAAAGTTACCGGGGTAAGTTGTTCAAATCAAAATAACTTTTAAACAAATAGAGATAAAAATATGGTCCAAGTGCGTCGTGAATCAGTAAGCAACAGCGCACCTACGGCAACCATATTAGTAAGACCATTGGTCTCGAATGACGTTGCTCGTGAGCACGTGTCTTTCTAATACAGGTGAGTAAATATTTTTGTGTTGGTTATTTTTGGTCTATTTAATTCATTTTGATAAATAGCCTTTAGATTTTTATGTGGTATATAAAGATACATCTAGTTTTCATATACCGACGTATAAATTAAGTTTATTTCATCAACCGAGCCTAAAATTTACGTTTATATGAGAAAATGCCATTTGGGGTTAGTTGTTACTCTTTTTTGGGGCATGTTGTTACTTTGCAACAACTTACCCTATCGCGTGGTCATCAACGAAAAATATTGTTTTTTTTTAATTTTTTATTACAGAATGCGAACTTATAATAGAACAGCAAGTCGGGGAACTATATCTCAAGGCCTCATGCAAAAAGCCCCAGATGAAGTGAGGAAAATGGCGAAAAATTAACAACTATTGCTAAAAAGTAAAACTTTGGAAATTTGTAATTCATCTTTTTTCTACTTGAAGGGTCACACGAATCGCCTTGGAATTGTTAACGAAATTACCATAAAGAGGCACAAAAAAAAGTGATCAAATTGTCAGCTTGCCTATTTTTTCGATGACTTCCGGCCAAAAACCGATGCGTGTCACGTGGAACACCCCATATATAACTCAAATGACATATTATCAATGATATATCTTTTATGATAATAATTGATCTTAATATATTATATTATTTCTAACAATGATTGATCTCAATATATATTATTTTAAACAATAATTGATCTCAAAGTATTACTTGGAGTTATTGGGATAACAAACAATAAAAAAAACTATATATTTATGTTCACCGTTCAATTTGAGTGTAATTTATGCACGACAAATAATTGAAAACTCTTTGAATGTTGTTAATTCGTTCTTAAATACATAAATTTAATCTAAAATAATTGTTTTTTTTATGAAATATACCCACAATAAATCTTGTAACAACTTGCCCCAGCTCATGCACAACTAGCCCCGAACCGGGGCAAATTGTTACTTTACGTTTTGTTGCAAAAAAAAAAAATCATATCAAAAAAACTTATGCAAATATATTCCAAAACGGTTAGGCATACTAAAGTAGAATATATTTGCCAAATTGTAGAACAATAATATTTATATTTGACGAATTTTTTCCAATCAATTTTTCAAGTTATTCAAAAAAGTGTAACTTTTAGCCCCGGTCTCCCCTACGTGGTAATTCGCGAGCCAATATTTTATATCACTATAGGGTTATTGACATGGTTCGATTGCTGTTCCCCGTACAATTGTCTACAAAAAGCCCGTCAAGTATACCACTACCTCCAAATTTTTTTTAATCTTTTTTTTTTTCTAATGTTTTCTGGGCTAGTTATCAATCTGAGAAAAAGTAGCTGTGGTGTAGGTAGGTACTTGGCAGTAACATCTGTCATCAAAAGTAGCTATGCTGTGGTAGATACTTGGCAGTAACATCTGATTTCGTTTTTTTTTTTTGACAAGGAAGGAATTTTTGTATGAAATAAGAAATGTATACCGTGAAGTTATGGGGAAGCCGAACGATGGCCGCACTATAGTTCGACCAACACACGCTCGCATTGTGTACGTGAGCTTCGACTCGCTGCTAGTGACTGCCAACTCAATTCGCCCGGCGCCTCAAGGGTACTAAACTAAACTAAATTTGACGAATTTTTTCCAATCAATTTTTCAAGTTATTCAAAAAAGTGTAACTTTTAGCCCCGGTCTCCCCTACGTGGTAATTCGCGAGCCAATATTTTATATCACTATAGGGTTATTGACATGGTTCGATTGCTGTTCCCCGTACAATTGTCTACAAAAAGCCCGTCAAGTATACCACTACCTCCAAATTTTTTTTAATCTTTTTTTTTTTCTAATGTTTTCTGGGCTAGTTATCAATCTGAGAAAAAGTAGCTGTGGTGTAGGTAGGTACTTGGCAGTAACATCTGTCATCAAAAGTAGCTATGCTGTGGTAGATACTTGGCAGTAACATCTGATTTCGTTTTTTTTTTTTGACAAGGAAGGAATTTTTGTATGAAATAAGAAATGTATACCGTGAAGTTATGGGGAAGCCGAACGATGGCCGCACTATAGTTCGACCAACACACGCTCGCATTGTGTACGTGAGCTTCGACTCGCTGCTAGTGACTGCCAACTCAATTCGCCCGGCGCCTCAAGGGTACTAAACTATAGTTAGGTATCCTTGAGCCTCGGTGACAGGCACCCGGCGAATCTAATTGGCAGTCACTGGCAGCGAGTAGAAGCTCACGTACGCAACGCGAGCGTGTGTTGGTCGAACTATAGTGTGGCCATCGGTCGGCTTCCTCATAACTTCACGGTATATTTTTTTCACCATACCTGCACGGAAAGTACGACTTTCGGCCCTTTGCGTGAGCGGGAAGTCGTACTTTCTGATGCCGGGGGTGGTGAAATAGTATATTGTGCAACTAGGGGGGGGGGGGGGGGGGGGGGGGGGGGAATGGCAATGGCCATCCCCCCCTGTTGCACACTGTATTTTTCATAATAAGGGCACGAAATAGGCCTTCTTTGATGCGCGTCGATCGGATTGGTAATGGCGCAGGGGCGGGAGGCAATGTACTTTTCCTCCCGGCTCGGCGGGAGGTAAAGTACTTTCCCTCTAACTCCGGCGAGAGACAACGAACTGCGGAAGGAAAAGTACTCCCGCTGTGGCGGGAGGGAAAGTACATTTCCTCCGCTGAGTGGATATTCCGGACTCACGTTTGAAACACGTGATTTCCCCCACGCCCGACAAGCATGAAAGAAGGCTCATTTCATGCACGTATTATCAGAAAATAGTATAGGGGAGAGCGGGGCAAAACGGGCAGCGGGGCAAAACGGGCAGCTCCCCCGAAAAATAAAAAAAAATGTTGGAAAATTTTAGATTTTTTTTTTTTTTTCAATAAAAATTGTTTCCCAATGAATTTTGATTTTTTTCTGAATTTAATTTCGAAAATTTGGCCGAGGTGCCCGTTTTGCCCCGCTGCCCGTTTTGCCCCGCTCTCCCCTACGTCACACGGGAGTGAAAAAGGCCATCCCAAACTGCGTTTTTGCCACCCTCATCTTCGGCTCGGGTGTCAATCTCACATGCGGTTTGGCATAGCCTACTTTCCCTCCCGAGATACGTAATATACTATTGACATGAGGAAGTATTTTCTGTCGGTAATAATCACATTAATGTACTTCGCGAGAGGTTTTTGCACCGAAGGTGCTTTTTATGGGTATATCACTACTTTTTGTAAAATTTGATTATATTATTCTCGTTCGTAATGAATTGTATAAATTGTCAGACCACTCTCGATGTGGAAGATAAAAATGTAGTATAATCGAAACACGAATATTATCTGTGTCGATAAGCAATATCTTCAATAACTCCTGCTAGTCGCAAAGGAACTATATTTGGAAAGTCGGCAGTTTGTAAGTGCAGTTTTCATTTACTATTCTATTACTGGGGAATCAAAGCGGACTACGAACGCCATGTGTAGAACTTCCATAACTCATAGTTATTGAAATCTGACGAAACCTAAAATTATTTCAAACTAGGTGTCACTGTGCTAAAACGAGGTACCTACAATTGTAACGTGAGGAACGTTTTTAAATCAGCCTTTTTTTGACATGAGGCTGAATCTAGCGGGCGAAACTAGCGGGCGGGACTGGCTGGGGAGTACGGGATCCGGCATTAGGAATATATACTCTCATCTGTTATTCGAATGAAACATAGTTTATATAAAAGATAACATATAAACTGATAAGTCGGTCATCGGTTGTCTAGTCACATCCCGGCAATATGCCCTTCAATTGAAAAAAAACTTTTTTTCTTTTTTTGACTCACTACTCTCATTTGTTATTTGAATAAATGGAATACCATTTGAAAGTATATGACATAATAGTCTAAGATACGGGATAAGGCCGACCTACACCCATCTGTTTACCAGATGGAAACTATTTTTTAGCAATCATAATACAGAAAGGAACATGCCGCGAATAGGTTGCCTGATGAAATTCGGTCAAGGCTACCCTTAATTAATATTGGTGTTGTAAATTTTTTAAAACTTTTTCACTCATCTGATAACCACACGAAATCAATACTGATCGAAAGTACGAAGCATAAGGAACAAGCAAAAGTTCGGTTGCCTACCTTTTTCTGGTTCCTACTATAGGGTTGCCAGGTGTAAATAGGTGAGATTATACTATGTACCTACACCCATCTGTTTTCTCATTCAAATTTATATCAAAATACAGAGAATTTTATTACGAACACGATGGTATTAGGTTGCCTACGTAAAATCGGTCCAGACTATGGATTGCCGCAATTTGAAACAGTGCGCGAGAGAGAATATTCAATGCGACTAACAGAGAAGGACGCAGCGTAGCAGCTGGTCGTTACGCGTATCGAACAAAACAGAGTGCGCATCCTCTTTTCTCCATGTGATCGAAAAAGACAACACTACTGCCGAGAATCATTTTGGAGTAAAAAATAATAATATTAATAATAATATTAATTAATTAATTAATATTATATTAATTTAACTCTTCGTGGTCACTCTGGGTGGATTCCACCCAGGCATTCTGGCCCAAATATCCATTCTTTGACAAATTGACCTATTTACGATTTTTTTTTTTAAATATGTTGTCATTTGAATTTTGACATACCGACTCTTGATACATGTTCTAGAACATACCCCGGCCTCACTGTGCTCTTCGGAGCAGGCCCAGCTCTAAGTGACAATTAGTGCGACCCGAAATCCCCTCGGTCTACCTGAAAACGGTCACCCGTCCTTACCTGGAAGTGCGATGGTAGGAGCAGCGTTCAGGAGAAATAAAAGGAACTAAGGGGTGTGCGGTCTATTTGGGACGGCAACAACTGCAAACCTGCATATTCCCACTCATACCTACCAAAATCCAAGAAATGGCTTTAAAAGGATTAGTGCCGGTGAACGGGTTAAGTGGATTTACAGCTTAGACTCTTTCGACTAATGAGTGTGCCGGGGTATGTTCTAGAATGTTTGAAGTATTTTCTAGTATTTTTTTGATCCCGATCGAACTGATAGTTTTCACACAGCAACCATTTGAAAATTGACTGGGTGAATTTCACCCAAGTGTGACTACCGTGTGATTCTACAGAAGTGTGACTACGAAGGGTTAATGAAGTTCATCTATAAGATGAATCAAAACTTATATGGAAAATTAAAAGAAAGATATCTGATAACTTATAAAAATAAGATAATATTTAATAATCATAATGATAATTTATATATTAAATATAAATATATTAAATATTTATATCATTATTATAAATGATTTATAAATATATTATAATATAGATTGATATATTAAATATTCATATACTATAATAATTTATAAATATATTATAATGTAGATTGTATAATTTATTTTACTGAGAAATTATATTATTTGATATTGAATATAATATTTTCACAAATACATGTATAATCTCTAATATACAAAAAATGAATTTTTGTTTGCTAAAACTTGAATTTTCAAATTTTCAGTTTTTATTATTTGCTGTCATTATATTAATATACCCTACATCTGTATTTTGATATAAATTTTGATGAGAAAACAGATGAGCTGCTACGTTGCGTCCTTCTCTATCGCATTGAATAGTACACGCAACGCTTCTCTCTCGCGCACTGTTTCAAATTGCGGCAACTCATAGTCTGGACCGATTTTACGTAGGCAACCTAATACCATCGTGTTCGTAATAAAATTCTCTGTATTTTGATATAAATTTGAATGAGAAAACAGATGGGTGTAGGTACATAGTATCATCTCACCTATTTACACCTGGCAACCCTATAGTAGGGACCAGAAAAAGGTAGGCAACCGAACTTTTGCTTGTTCCTTATGCTTCGTACTTTCGATCAGTATTCATTTCGTTTGGTTATCAGATGAGTGAAAAAGTTTTAAAAAATGTACAACATTAATATTAATTAAGGGTAGCCTTGACCGAATTTCATCAGGCAACCTATTCGCGGCATGTTCCTTTCTGTATTATGATTGCTAAAAAATAGTTTTCATCTGGTAAACAGATGGGTGTAGGTCGGCCTGATCCCGTATCTTAGACTATAAGGAGCTAAAAAAAAATAGAGAACAACGAGAACTACGAAGCCGAGGAATACGGAGGAATACGGAGTGAACGACCTGGACTACAAGAAATACGAAGCTGAGGATCTGGACTACGAGAACGGATGCGTATGCCGTACAAAGACATCTCTAGGAGATGACGCCATCATACTCATCCAGAAATAGGACTGCATGGGGATATCGCTCCTTCATTTATCGCTCAAAAATTGATATTTAAAACCTCGACAACCATGAGTGGGGTCAACTTTCACTCAGTCAACCCCATACTATCGCGTAGATAAAAAAAAATACCATCAATTTGATGTAAATTTCATCCAAATAACAGATGAGAGTAAATCGTCTACGTGAGCTCACCTCTTTAAATCTGTCAACCCGGTAATAGTGCCAAGAAAAAAATAGTCAACCTATTTTTTTTAGCTCCTTATGACATAAGGAATAATTGTGTAAATTGTCAATTCTTTTTCGCGATGCGTGTCAAAGTAGCAGCCAGATATGGAAAATTTGATTATTAACGTAGACGCGCCACGCACGCCGCACAGTGTCGAGCGTGGTACAGTCACGTCCACAAACTAGTCAGCCCCAGCCAGTCCCGCCCGCTAGTTTCGCCCGCTAGATTCAGCCTCATTTTTTTGACTTGAAGAATACTCTCGTCAGTGCTCGATGAAATTTTGTCAAGCTGAATTGCTATATTATATCGTCACGCTACTCCATGAATCCTTTCAAATGCCCTCATTATGAAACTTGATCAAAGAATTCTTTCAATGCAATGCCCTCGTCTCAATCCTATCCTATCGTTGCACTCGAGTTACATTCACACAGTATTCAGTATTCATGAATCTTGTGGTATGATTTTTGTGATCTGAGACGGAGGAACAATTTCACAAAGCATGTTTTCTGTGTTCGACATAATTGCTCGTCTGCAGTTATTATCACTGCAGTTTAAATAAAAATAAGAAGCCAGTCTGCCGAAATTGTCTATGACGCAAGCTGGATTTATCAACACCATTAGATCACGATCAATGTGAGAGATAAATTAGAATACCTCAAAGGCGCGAGCTCGTAAAGTGCAGTTATATTCGTTGTTGTTCTATGGGACATTGGGGCTATTTTGAACAATCTTTCACTTCTCATATGTGCCAACTTTTATAACAAACATTATCTATAAAGTTGTATGGTTAATTGTAGTTAATAATTCTTCTCATTCTCTTCCTCACAATAATTCATTTGTCATCGTTAGTTTCACTTTCCAGACTACGTCACATCACCTGAAATGTAAAATTAAAAGTAAAATTCATTTTCATCAAATCGATGACGTTGTCGCTAACCAAAACGCCATCTAGCCACTAACGCCTGACTTGGTAGCTCTCAGGAAAGCCACTCTTTACTCGTTTATAGACCCAAAGCTTTTGATCACTGTGAAGTACGTGTTTTGACTGAAGCAGGAGAAACACTTTTGAAAAACACTAAATTTTCTGTAAAATGAATCTTAGATCAGAACAATCCATTGAAATGCGGCTGAATTGTACGCGGCTAAAGAAAAAGTCGTAATATTTACATGCTTTTAGCATGGGAAAAGTTGAAAAGAAGAGCGCGAGTAGGGGAAAGCGGGGCAAGTTGGAGACCTCAAGCTTTAGAAGCGTTTTTTTAATCAATCGTGAGTGAAATTTGAAATCTTTCCGTATTTTCGCAAACTATGAGATGTTAGCTGTTATAAAAAAAATGGACATTGAATTCGGTTATTTACAAACTGTGTGATTTCGATTTTTCCAAAATGTTGCAGGCTCGTCAACTTGCCCCGACCACGGGGCAAGTTGGCGAATGCTAGATTTCGGTTCAATGGGCTTATAAAAATGTTGTTTTCGTCAAAAAATACTTCAGTTCATTCGAATCCAGAAAGGAAACACACATACGGTTACATTTTTGTATGTATAGGTAGGGGATAAGTGGCATGAAAGAGCCAAGTTTTGAAAGAGCCGCTTGCATGCAGAAACTATATGATTAAATGGAGGTGGCTCTTTCAAGACTTGGTTCTTTCATACCAATTCATTGATTTATTCATTGATGTATTCAATAAGCTGAAATTGCATATAGCCTAAATACCTACCATATGCAGGGATAGCAAAAAGGGGCAAGTTGTGGATCGTCAACTTGCCCCCACCAACTTGCCCCGTGTGCTGCTATTTTCAAAAAAAAAATAACCTCAACCAGTACATTGGTGACAGTTTGGAAATCCTATGATCTGTAGGATCTACAGGGTGGTCCATTTTAATTGATGCAGGCGAATATCTCGAAAACTAACAATTATAAAAGAAAAAGTTTTATACAAAACTTGAAGGGTTTCGAGGGGGAAAGATAATGCTGATATGTGTTGACTTGTGGATTTCGCCAATTCCGAGATTTCGCAAGCAACTTCGGATTTTAGATAGGGAATACATGTTTTGGTTGAGGGCATCTGATAGCGCGATCAAAGACTCATTCAACCACGCAAGCGAAAAAAATTGGAAAAAAAAAATTTTGCAAAAAAAATTGGAAAAAAAAATTTTGCAAAAAAAAATTTCGCGAATTTTTTTTTTCTCTTGCAAAAGATTGTGCTTTTTTGTCCCTAGCTTTCGAACACATTCATTGTTCATCACTTTGCGTTATTGATCTACGATTTTTTTTTCACTAATCTGGTACATTCAATCTTTCCAATTTCAAAATTGGCGAGAAAAATTTTGAGCTAGAGTGATGAACAATGAATGTGTTCGAAAGCTAGGGACAAAAAAGCAATCTTTTGCAAAAAAAAAAAAAAAAAAAAATTCACGAATTTTTTTATTCCAATTTTTTTTTTTTGCAAAATTTTTTTTTCCAATTTTTTTTGCTTGCGTGTTTGAATGAGTCTTTCATCGCACTATCAGATGCCCCAAACCAAAACATGTGTTCCCTATCTAAAATCCGAAGTTGCTTGCGAAATCTCGGAATTGGCGAATTCCACAAGTCAACACATATCAGCATTATCTTTCCCCCTCGAAACCCTTCAAGTTTTGTATGAAACTTTTTCTTTTATAATTGTTAGTTTTCGAGATATTCGTCTGCATCAATTAAAATGGACCACCCTGTATATGCCTACATGAATGAAGGATTAATTCACAAGTACGATCTTGCTCACCTGTAGTTCTGTAAAACTGTTTTCCGAACACAAAATATTACATCGCGCAGACCAAAAACCACTATGTCTCTGTGAGAAGCCATATGACTTTGTCATGCAAGTCTACACCAGTTTTATTACTGCGTGGGGGTTTGTTTAACACTACTTGATGACTTAGCTGGCATCATCTTTTGAAATATTCGCGAGACAACGATTTCGTCATCTTGCCCCCGTCTCCAACTTGCCCCGCTTTCCCCTACTAAGAATTGTAATTAAGAGCTAAAAATTGGACAGCATTCCTTTTTCAACTTGTACAACAAGATTTTCAAGTGGAAGTTGAAAAAAAAAAGATAGTCGTTTCAAAAAAAGCACCCTAATAAATACCTACACGGAGAAAAAAGTGTGGCTCTCATCACTAAACGGTATCGTGATCACCACGATACTCTTGTCACTATACGCTATATACGGAGAGCGTCCATTCACTGTTTCGCGATTATCACGATCCAGATGGATCCCGATATCGTACGTCTGTATTGCAATGGTAGCGATTCCGTCTCCCTATAATAACTATCTAATGACTCAGGCGTGTGACGATACTACAGAAAGCCGAATAATTTGAATATTGCTAAATATTATACCGTCAAAATTTGAGGTTAAAATGGATTAATTTCTATATCAAACTTTCAATCCAAAAAGTGGCACCAACTTTTCTAGCTTCTACTCTGAGTTTATTGGTCACCCAATCGTCCATTACACTGTCAATTAATAAGCTATCACTATTTCATCACTTGTCTACATGTTGTACGATACACGAGGCGAGTTTTAGTTTTGAGAACTTGGTTATGAGTGGTGGCGCTGGAGGCGTGGATCGCGATTATCACGATCCGTTGAAAAGCTATTGTAAGGATATGAAGTATAGAGCATATTAGTACCCAGATAACAAAATGCACGCAGGGTGCGCGCATAGTGCGCGCACGCGTGCGAGTTCATCCGCACGGCGTGCCCTCATAGAACAAGACATATGTGTCCTCAATTGATGAACATATCGCTCGCACGTCGTGAGGCTGCACGCGTGCGAGCATACTGCGAGTGTATATTGTGTAGTAGCATTACGGGTTGGATTTTTTTTGTCAATTATCATATCATATTATAATAATGGTAGAAAAAAAAAAAAAAAAAAACACGGAATGTGACATATTTCATCGTCAGTTGACCCTACCTACGCATCCTATCGACGAAAATTCATTTTACATCCATTGATAAAACCGCCGCATTTTTCGTCCCCGCTGGGATTTGAACACACGTCCGCTCGGTTACCAGTCGAACGCCCTAACCACTACGCCAAACTACCATATGGAATAAAATCTAACACTCTCCTACTTGTTCAGAGCCCATCAAAGTGTCAAGTTATTACTCAAAATATTTCCGAGTCATCAAAATTTTGCATTTGCAGGACGAGATTGAAGTTCTTGCATATTAGGGTGTCCGTTATTTCCCAAATTGACTTTTTTTCGAATGGTTCAAGTATTGAAAAAAAAAAAAAAAAAAAAATGAAGTAGCATCACTCAGCATTTTGTGGGAGTGACAAATTAAAAAAAAAAAAACGAGAAAAAGTGAATAAAAAACATAATTTCGCATGAAAGGTTTAACAAATTTTGCTCCCAATCTTGACAGTTGGGTTTGATCTTGGAAAATATTTATCACGAATTCTGACACATCGAGTAAATCTTACGAACTGTTATATGATGAAAATGATATTGATAATTTCATATCGAAACATCGAATGATTGCACACTGACATCATTGTGCCCGCACGCGGTGCCGCGCACAACGGCGACACACGTGATTGTATGTCTTCGCACGCGTGGTGTCTAGATGCGATTCATTACGCTCGCACATGTGTTGGCGACACTTCGTGCTAGCAAGAATGGCGCGTTCTCGCCCGCACGACGTGAGCCGCACGTTGTGATGGTTCCGTGCGTCGCACGATTGTTATCTGGGTATATACAGTCGGGACTCCCAATAAGAGCGCTACGGGGCTGTAGGAGAAGGAAATGTGGTACCCCCACTCTCTATTGAAAAGCTCGCTCGCTCGGAACGTAAACCGGTTTCTCAATAAACAAGCACGGTGGTGGGGGTACTGCTCGGCCACAGATTAGGGGAAGCGCTCTTATTGAGAGCCCTCTTATTGGGAGTCCCGACTGTAGTATCGTGATGAACACGAAACCGTTTAGTACCAATCACAATACTACGTTCGCTATCCGTTAGATAGCTACGAGAGCCATACTTTTTTCTCCATGTACATATATATGGGGTATTCCACGTGAACCGGATTGGTTTTTAGAAAAAAAAAGTAAAAAACGGGAGGCTGGGAATTTCATCACTTCTTTGTGGCACTTCAAAATAATTTCGGTGAAAATTTCAAGGCAATCCGTGTGACCCTTTGTTAAGAATGAATAAATATAAGTATCGGCAGTGTAATTACTTGTATACTAGATAATACGGACAAAGGTCTATTATACATGAGGTATCCCTATTGTATATGGATGCCTATATCAGTTAGTCTGTTTCTAGCTCTCGGCTTGAGAGCGTCAACATCAAATATATTGTAGTCCCATTGGACATTTCCTAAGTTTAATAAAGTCGCATATCATAACCAAATATATCAAAACACCCTTCAAGTAGAAAAGAAATGAAAACACATATTTCCCAAGTTTCACATGCTTCGCCGGTTTTTGGAAAAAAAAAAAAAGAAAAACGGGAGGCTGAAATTTTGATCACTTCTTAGTGCTACCTCGGAGTCATTTTGGTGAAAATTTCAGGGCATTTGGTGTGACCCTTCAAGTAGAAGAACAAAGAAATCGCATATTTTCAAAGTTTTACATGCTTAAGAATTCCAAAAATAATTGAAGTGCTACATGTTTCGAAGGAGCTTATTTATGCGCGTGGAATGCACTATGGAAAGTTATATGATTTTGTTCATGCATGGCTGATGGCGTTTTCGGTTTGCGGCTCTAGAGTTGCACCGAGAATGCTCTAAATTTTTATGTGACGTCATATTGCTCTACACGGAGCAGACAAGAGCGCATCAAGTATCAGTGCTAACTCGTTGATTGGTGCAACTGGGGAAGTAAGCATCGATCTATCGTAAACCGAACATACGTTTCGCGCTTGGAGCAATCGCAGAGCGCTCCAGGGCAGCAAATCGAAAACGCCATGAGATAAGTGGAGTTGAAAATTTAGTAATTAAATTTTTGGTATAATTATGACAGCGATATAAATCGAACCAATTATTTTCATGCTCTATAACTGTTGAGGACATCTCATGTAGTAACAAGGAATCTGAATCTGCATTGGCGTCAAATTCGATGACCTTCGGTCAAAAACCGATCCGGTTCACGTGGAATACCACATATACAGGGTGTCCCATTTGAAATTTCGCATTAGAATATCTCTGAACCTAGAGCTGCTGTCGAAAAATGTTTGGGATGAAAATTGTTTTGTTCGAAGGGGGACACAAACTGGTAATATCAGATCAGTTGTAACTATCACTGCTCCGGAGATGCGCACACAAATTTGATTTTTTTAAATGGCAAGTACATTTTTTTCAAGATTGAAAACGTACCTCACGTCAAGACAAATTCAACCATATGTGGGAAAAGTTCATGTCGTTCACGCTCTGTGACTTACGGCCACGCGAAATCCTCAAATTCTCAAATGCCTGCTATTATCGGGCTAAGTATTAGGAGTTTATTGGACAGTATTTAGGAGTTTAATAAATGTTCGAACACATTGCCTCCTGTCTGAATGTAGAGTTGCAAACGACGGTGGAATTGCTGGAGTGTGGTGAGCAAAGTACTACGCTGGATATTACGACAAGCAGTTCTTATTCTTCGTTTCATGTTTTCCCGTGTTGTTGGAAATCGGATAGGAGGCAATGTGTTGGAACATTTAATAAACTCCTGAATGCTATCCAATAAACTTCTAATACCTGTTCCGATGATTGCAGGCATTTGAGAATTTGAGGATTTCGCTTAGCCGTAAGTCACGGAGGGTGAACATCATGAACTTTTCCCACATATGGTTGAATTTGTCTTGACGTGAGGTACGTTTCCTATCATGAAAAAAATTCACTTGCCATTTAAAAAAGTCAAATTTGTGTTCGTATCTCTGGAGCAGTGATAGTTACAACTGATCTGATATCACCGGCTTGTGTCCCCCTTCGAACCGAACAATTTTCATCGTAAACATTTTTTAACAGCAGCTCTAGGTTCAGAGATATTCTAATGCGAAATTTCAAATGGGACACCCTGTATATTTAATATTAAATATTCTTAAAAAAAAGACATTATTTGATTGAATAAAATTTTTGTTTACTTTTGCTGTTTCCTATGTAAAATAAATCATCAATCAAAGTTTTGGAAGAAAGAATGTTTGTGATGACAAAAAAATAGAAAAAAATATACGAAAAAATCAATCACGGCGCTGTTTCAGGTTTTCGAAAATTCAGAACTCAAAAACGGTTGGATGAAAAGATTTGAAAAAAATCAGAGGAGGGTTTTAAACCAAGAGCTATCGTAAGAAAAATCGTTGAAAAAATCGAGGAGGGTCAATGTTTTTGGTTCATCGAGTTGACGTGGAACTCCCCATATATATTATTATCCCCTATTAAAAAGTTCATGTCAGGTTTGACTATCGAATGCGTGACAGTTTACATATTCGTGCGCTGATCGGCTATTCTGGTGGGTTGATCGTGTGTACGTCTGTCGCGTGATTCAATTTTTTCACGTCGCGCGTGAAATGACAGATTATCATATTATACAGGGCGATTCAGGTTGGAAGCACCATATCAGGTGAGTATATTCCTCCCGAAAATCTAAGACCAAAGTTCCTTTACCAAAACTTCCAGGGTCTAAAAGTTTAGGAGCTACAGAAGATCTTAGTCGACCAATCACAGGGCTTATGAGTGACCAAGACAGGGCGGCCGGTACAAGAGTGTAAGTCGAGCAGTGCCCGCGTCGGATCGATTCTTATCGTCCGACGTTTCAGTCCGATTTCTGGATGAGTATGAGATGTCTTCGTACGGCATACGCATCCGTTCTCGTAGTCCAGGTCCTTCGCTTCGTATTTCTCGTACTCCAGATCCTCGGTTTGGTAGTTCTCGAAGGACCTGGATTACGAGAACGGATGCGTATGCTGTACGAAGACATCTCCAGGAAACGACGCCATCATACTCATCCAAAAAACGGACTGAAACGTCGGATGATAAGAATCGATTCGACGCGGGCACTGCTCGACTTACACTCTTGAACCGGCCCTCTCTTGGTCACTCATAAGCCGGCCCTCTGATTGTTCGACGATCTTCTGTAGCTTCTTAACTATTAGACCCTGGAAGTTTTGGTAAAGGAACTTGCTTAGTCTTAGATTTTTGGAAGGAATACACTCACCTGATATGGTGCGTCCAACCTGAATCGCCCGGTATTCATATGATAGTTAACTGTATTATATAAATATACAGGGTGGGGCATTTAACGTGACCACCCCAAATATCTCTGTTGCTTTTACAGTTACAAGAAAAAAGTTGAAAGATGATCTTTTTGATTTCGAAGGACTGATACAGTGGTGATAAATTCATTTTTTTCAAGGTCACTGTTTTCGAGTTCTCAAGGTCAGCAATGGTTTTTCAAATAGGAGCATGTATTTCTGATATGACCATGTTGTAGCCGACACTGAAACAAATCCAACAACTTATAATAATATCGGTACGTGAGTCGAAGAGTATGCCACCTCAGATTAACGTCCAAAACTGTGCCACCTCAAGTTAACGCCCGAAACTATGCCACCTCCATCTAATTTAACATGGAGGTGGCATAGTTTCGGGCGTTAACTTGAGGTGGCATAGTTTTGGGCGTTAATCTGAGGTGGCATACTCTTCGACTCACGTACGTATGACCTTCGAAAAAATTTTCACGCTAATATACGGAGAGAATTTTATGGTAAGCGCTCTCATACTGCATAGGATTTTCAATGTATCGCGCACTTTTAAGGTCTCGTACTATGAGATATGGTAACCATTGCCTAAATTGTGAGAATGGCCTCAAAAGTGCGCGATACATCGAAAATCCTATGCAGTATGAGAGCGCTTACCATAAAATTCTCTCCGTGTATTGAGGTGAAAAATTATTCCAAGGTCATATTATTATAGGTCGTTGGATTTGTCGCAATGTCGGCTACAACATCGTCATATCAGAAATGAATGCTCCTATTTGAAAAACCATTGATGACCTAGAGAACTCCAAAATTGTGACCTTGAAAAAAATAAATTTATCACCACTGTATCAGCCCTTCAAAATTAAAAAGATCATCTTCTAAAATTTTTCTTGTGACTGCAAAAGCAACAGAGATATTTGGGGTGGTCACGTTAAACACTCCACCCTGTACATATATAGTATACATCATATATTATATGAACAGGGTGGTCCATTTAACTCTGCCACCTCGAATAATTTGGGTATTATCGATTATACAGAAAAATGACATATGGAAAAGTTGTTGCATGTAAAGGGGGGAAACAAGTTTTTGAGTTGAATGTCATCCTAAGGTCATATCTTCTGAGATTTCTATGGTAGCAACGTTTCTTCAGATGGGACTACCTGTTTTCTTACTCACTACGAGGAAGCTGACATCGAAACGATTTCAACCATGTGTGATAACATGATCTTCTAATGACTTTCGGCCGCAAAATTTAATAAATTGTTCTTCATTAAAATTTTATTATAAAATTAATTTTTTAATTTTTTATTTTTTCCTTTATTTTATTGTTTTATTTATCCAAATTCATTCATCAATGCGTGTGCAAGTGTTGCTCCGAAAATCATAGGCAGGGCCAGGCAATTCCATCATTTGATCATAAATTTTGGGGCCGAAAGTCATTCGAAGGTCATGTTATTACACATAGTTGAAATCGTTTCGATGCCAGCGTCCTCGTAGTGAGTAAGAAAACAGGTAGTCCCACTTAGAAAAACGTTGCTACCATCGAAATCTCAGAAGATATGACCTTTGTATGACATTCACTTCAGAAATTTATTTTCCCCCTTTACGTGCAACAACTTTCCATATGACATTTTTCTGTATAATCGATAATCAGCAAATTATTCGAGGAGGCACAGTTAAATGGACCACCCTGTGCATTCCTGTAACGTTCGAACACCAAGAGTCTTGTTTAGGCGGCCAAGAGTCGAAATCGGAAATTGTTTGCTACTAAAGTCCAAACAGCCAATCAAAGACTCTGTAGCCACCAATCGATTAATCAGTTATTGACTTATTCTGTGGTCACTAAAACAATTGCCGATTTCGACCCTCGACCACCTCAACACGACTCTTGGTGTTCGCACGTTAGTAATTCATCCTGTATATCAATACAATGTAATGTCAGTATGCAATGATCAACTTTCAAAGCCTCTTTATGCTTCTCGTAAAATTCCATCATAGTTACCCATGCTGCTTTATGGATGTATATTGTATACAGGGTGTTACCACAACTATGTCACCCCGCTGGGTGGTGATAGGTGGGACCCTAGCGAACATTTTAGATACAGGAACCTATCGTCGGAAAGTTGACGTTACATTGATAAGAGGGGTTAAAAATTTCCGGCGAACGCCTGCAATGCTTGCCCGCGGACATGGCGAACTCCTCGAGGATTTAGACAAATCTACAGGTTTTACCTGTGGGGCAAGAATCTTAGGCATTGAATAGTATATTACTCACCTAGGGAGGGAAAGTAGGCTAACCCAAACTGCGTGTGAGATTGACACCCGAGCCGAAAGCGAGGGTGACAAAAACGCAGTTTGGGATGGCCTTTTTCACTCCCGTGTAAGGTATACTATTTTTCACCACCCCCTGCATCGGAAAGAACGACTTCTCGCTCACGCAAGGGAGCGAAAGTCGTACTTTCCGTGCAGGTGTGGTGAAAAATGTTTTTTTATAATTTTTCATTCATTTCGATTTTTTTAATGTAAATTTTCCATTGGATTTTTTTTTTTTTTTTTTTTTTTTTCAACAAACGCTTCGTTAATTGGCGTTATTGATTTTTCAATAATCATAATCATTTGTTATACAGATTTTTTTTCCGACCTTGGGTGTCATACCTGAAAATGCTTGTATTGGCAGCCCCTACACACCCTATAAGTATGTACAGAGTTAAGATTTACACCCTGTATACAGATGTAAGAATAGGTATAACCCCGAGGTAGTGCTTGAAGAGAGGTTAGCTAGCAGGTGAAATGATCAAAGCTACGTATAGTCTTTCTCACAGAATTTTTACCTGCCATAAAACGCCGGGGCGAGTACGGGATGTGTGCGCGTTGAAAATTTATTTAGAAAGTTGATCTGACTCAGAGCTAGTCTATAGTAAGAATTTAGCGACGTAGATACGCCGCATATGTGTGAGAATGAATTCTTTGTTGTGAACAATAAGAATAGTTGAGTCCAAACTATTTTTTATTTGATCAACGATTTTATATATTGTTTTTCTACCTCGAAAATATGGTCTCGAATATTTCCCGATTCTTTTTTTACAAACCCTTCTTGAGTTGTGAACATTTTTCTAACCCAAATTTTCACCCGTTTTTATTGTATTGGGAAAAAAAACCTCTAAGATTCATAAAAATGACGAGGATTTTTGAATTTCTTTTTGCTCAATTCGCCTTATATTTCAGCTTACTTGTTCTTCCAATACATGGAAAGGTGCATTCAATTTCATCACACTCGAACTATTCAGTTTAGTTACAAAAATGAAAAGCACCAAAACCATGTATCTTTTTCTTTTCACATTTACAATTTTTGTGAAATATTTCTTTCGCGAAGAATGCACTATTTCGAAAACGAATTCTAAAAATTCTCTTATTTGACGTCGATATATCGAGGTTTTTTTTTTTTTTTTTTTTTTTTTTTTTTTTTTTTTTTTTTTTTTTTTTAATGCGTGGTTTCAAGCCAAAAGCAAAAGTCTATATGTCCATGTTTCTACGAAAAGTTGCTCCTACAAAAAGAGTGATTAAAGATTTTTTGAGTCGTGACGTTCTTGAAGCTGGCATACCGGTGTGTTACTTAATCGTTGGCATTTTAAGAAGAGACAACTGAACATCGAAAATTCATTCTTGGTCAATAGTAAGATTGTATTCGTTTCTGGCATAATGCTTTGTATTATTGAAAGCGCTCCAGTATTGGCCCATTTGCAAATAATGTTTTTTTTTTTTTTTCTACGAAATCAGTTTTGAAAACAGAATTCCACGTTCGTTTATAAAACCATACGCTTGTAAACAATAGTGATTCCTACAATAGTACATTACGATACGAGTGCGGTAAAACTTTTTCTGACGAGTGTGAGGTTGCAGCACGAGCCGAAGGCGAGTGTTGCAATCAAACGAGATTAGAAGAAGTTTTTCCGTCGAGTATGGTACAAAATTTTACTTCATAAGGTTTGAAAATGGGGATTATACCCACGCGAAGCATGGGTAAAACGTCCATTATCACACTGAGTGAAGTAAAATATGTTTTTCTTACAAAATACACACCTGACAGTTGATCATTCTTTTTGTAGAAGTCAAAAGAAAACTAACTAAGTCACATTATAAAATTCTTTCGACTCGATGAAAAAAAAAAAAAAAAAAAAAAAACAACACAATGCGAACTTAGTTTTTTTTTTTTTTTTTTTCGTCAATTAAACGATGAGAAGACTGATTTTCTATGATGTTTCAAACACTGTGACTGTTATTTACTCTTTTCAATTCGTTCCGTTGTGAATCGTTGAATTACACTTAGATTATTTCTAAATCTTCGACCATTTCACCGTGCCTGCGGACAAGCGTTGCAGGCGTTCGCCAGAAACTTTGAACCTCTTTTATCAAGGTAACGTCAACTTTCCGACCATGGGTTCCTATATCAATAATGTTGGTTAGGGTCCCACCTATCACCACCCATAGTTATGCCCGGTTGCATAAATGTGGGTTACCCAAAAGCTTGTGAGTTACCCCGCGAATACTACCCGTTCAACCTTCATAAACTGTCGGAAGTTAGCACACGGAGAAACTTTTCCTAGCAAAGATTACTATACTTGTAAGTAACGTTGGGATATATCAGCGTTTTCGTCAATATTACCAGCGAGTATGGTAAACTTTGTAGTCGGATCTGGTACACTTTGTTGCCGAAAATGGTCGAAATATCCAGATCCGACTACAAAGTTTACCATACTCGCTGGTAATATTGACGAAAACGCTGATATATCCCAACGTTACTCACAAGTATAGTAATCTTTGCTAGGAAAAGTTTCTCCGTGCAGCGATTCATGACAGCTGTCAGATGAAAAAACGGTTGAACGGGTAGTATCTGCGGGGTAACCTACGGGATAATTAAACCTTACGTTTATGCAACCGGCCATTAGTGGTATACACGGAGAGCATCTCCCTTGGAAAGATTCCCATACTTGCTGGTGAATCAGGTATATACTAGACATTGCACGAAATTTGATACAAAGTATAAAGAAAGGTTGATCATTCTTTTTGTAGAAGTCAAAAGAAAACTAAGTCACATTATAAAATTCTTTCGACTCGATGAAACAAAAAAAAACGTACTACTACTGTGCTACATACCCAAGAATCATAACAACACATACATGTGAGCACAAGAATAGAAGATGAGAAAAATTGCGGTGATCCGTGGGCGAGCTAGGTGGTCTCGGGTGTAAGTCCCCGGATAGGCGTCCGTAGATCCTGGGTTCGATTCCCGGATCGTCCGTTAATTTTTCTCATCAAAAATTATTTCAATTTGAAACATCAGGGATAGATAAAAAGTTAAGTAATCAATTAATTATTTAATTAATTACTTAATAAAAATATTACGCACACAAAAAAGGCCGCTATATACAATAAACTCACAGCCTGCTCGTGACACAGCCGTCATACAGGTGCTATAGTGTATATGATGGATTCCACGCGAAGCGGACCACAAAAAGACCTCAATGTCCCATTCCAAAACAAACGTGATTCGATAGGAAATTTTCCGAGCTTTTCGAAAAAAAATACGAGAAAGATCTTAAAAATGACATAAGTGGATAAAAATAGAGTTTTGTGTTGGAAAACGTTATTTCGACATTTCGAAAAATCAACGCAGCATCAATGCAGCCGTGTCCCATTCCGAAACAAACGTGATTCGATGGGAAATTTTCCGAGCTTTTCGAAAAAAAATACGAGAAAAATCCTAAAAATGACATAAGTGGATAAAAATGGAGTTTTGGATTGGAAAATGATTTTTCGACATGTTTTCCGATAGTCACGGGCAAGATCATGGGCTGAGGTGAAAAAGAGTGAAGAATACTACAAATCACCACCCCATTACTTTTTTCATATGACATACCGTTTCTAAGATATTTGCCTCCAAAGACATCAAGAGCGTAAGAAATGAAAAACTGAAACAGCTCGTACACCATAGGTAACAAAAGCTACATATGTCGTACATACATAAAAAATGCTAATTCTGAGGGTACTAAAGGTCATCCAAAAATGAGAAAAATCCGTGACATCTAGGTCTTTTTTGGTCCGCTCCGCGTGGAATTCATCATATGACTTTGCCTTGCGTACTACTACTGTGCTACATACCCAAGAATCATAACAACATATAAAGAAAGGTCTCACGGAGTATTGAAAACAGTATTATCTTAATGGTATGTCAACAATTTTTTCTTCTACCTTTTCCTGTACTTTGTATCAAATTTCGTGCAATGTCTAGTATATACCTGATTCACCAGCAAGTATGGGAATCTCTCCTAGAAAAATTCTCTCCATGTACATTAGGGTGGTCCTTATGTGGGGGTCGGTGGAATTTTGTCCGTGCCACCCCCTAGATTGGTTCGAAATAAATTCAAAAAAACCTTGGCAAAACTTGAGCTTTCTAGCTCAACGGGAAAGCGTGCTGGTAAGCCCGTACTTTTCTCCCATTTGAATAACATCCCGAGTCGAAATTTTAGCCCTCCTTTGAATGCTCCTGAACCTATTTCTTTTGTATCGCGCAAGCCGCCACCCTCCGTTGAACCTACCAGGCCCTATTTGCAAAATTCAGTGTTGTCGGTGAACCTCCTTTCACTCCACTTCACCCTCCGATGGCCCTCCTAGACCTCTTTCAGATCGCAAATATCTCGCGGACATGAACCTACGTAGCCTTATTTGAATCCGAAGACCCCTGTCTTCACCCTACGTAGCCTCCTTTGGATCTAAAGTCTCCTACTCTGACCCTACATAGCCTACTTTGGATCCAATGCTGGCCAAGAACAATAGGACCAAAAACTTTGGATCCAAATGAGGCTATGTAGGGTCAAGGCAGGAGACTGAATTCAAAGGAGGTTACGTAGGGTCAATGCAGTAATCTGCATTCTGGGATATGTTTTTTTGTAACTCTACTAGTTCTTTCAACTCCGGTTCTTAGTTTATTATATCCATAACTCTGTGGTTCACACGAAAATACGTAATCCACAGATTCGTAAGCGTGCGCCCAACGCTCAAGCCTTGACAACTCAAAGGCCCCTATCAGGATCAGTTGTGGATCCCACAATAATAGGTGTCTATATCATTGCTCAATCGGTTCACCGGATTTGTAAAATATGGAATATATAGGTACACTGTCAGAGAAAAAAAATGTTCCAGGAGATCCACTAAAAGTTTTACGGTAATTTCAACACTGTTTTTAGTTCATACGACGGAAGTGGAATTTTCCACTTCAAGTAAATTTATGTTTTAAATAAAAAAAAGTGTCGAAATGAACATATACATTTTTGGGGACCTCCTGGACCATTTTTTTTTTTTTTTTTTTCTAACGAATTGTCATATTTCATTCGGATAAACAGATAACCGCGTAAACGAAAAATGCATAATATAATATTTAGTAATTAATGGTAATAATATATGCAAGAACTTCAATCTAGTCAAATTTCAAATGCCACGACGGAAGTGGAATTTTCCACTTCAAGTAAATTTACGTTTTAAATAAAAAAAAGTGTCGAAATGAACATATACATTTTTGTGGACCTCCTGGACCATTTTTTTTTTTTTTTCTAACGAATTGTCATATTTCATTCGGATAAACAGATAACCGCGTAAACGAAAAATGCATAATATAATATTTAGTAATTAATGGTAATAATATATGCAAGAACTTCAATCTAGTCAAATTTCAAATGCCAATACTCAAATGCCAAATTTTGATAACATTGAAATATTTCGAGTTATAACTTGACACTTTGATGGGCCTCGAACAAGTAGTAGAGTATTGAATCTAATGCCATATGATAGTTTAGCGTAGTGGTTAGGGCGTGCGACTAGTAACCAAGCGGACGTGGGTTCAAATCCCGGCGGGGACGAAAAATGCGGCGATCTTTTCAGTGCGTGCATAATGCGATTTTAACAACATAATAATGCGTAGGTTGGGTCATCTGACAATAATAACCGTCAAATATCGTATCTTTGTTTTTTTTTCTACTATTATTAATTAATAATTTTCTGCCTCGCTAGCGCCCGGTTGAAATTTCTGCTAAAGAAGGAGGGTCTGTAGGGTCTACGCGAGATTCGATTCAGGCCGAGAGGAGGCTCTGTAGGCCCTACGAGCGATTCGGTTCAGGCCGAAAGAAGGGTCTGTAGGGTCTACGCAAGATCGATTTAGGCCGAAAGCAGGGTCTGTAGGGCTGGTGTAACATCTGCAATAGGCCCAAAGGAGAGTCCGGAGGGTTCGTTTGTACCCTCCATAACCTCCTTTGAATCCAAATGTTCAGTTTCTGCCACTTTTGTAGGTTCAAGTGGAGTCTAACATTAAACGTACCGAACCTCCTTTGACTCCTCGATACTCCCAAGATTTGACAACTCTCGACGAGACTACGAGGTTTAAAGGAGGTTCAAAGCAGGCCTAAAATTTCGACTCGGGATGGGATTTTGAACCAACTGAATACATTTCTTTTTTACGAGCCTATCGTTCATCCGAAAAATCTGTCACTTCGTCACTGTATAGTATCATAGTGTGTGAGTTGGTACAAATTTTCCACAAACTATAGGAAATCATGATCAAAAGATGATACGAGCCGATACGAGCCCTTTCAGACGGATAAAGTTGTAATTTTTCGAAATCGTCGGCTGTGAAACGTGATTTGAGGTGACCTAAAAAATGTGCATCAACTTACACACTATAATACTATAAAGTGACGGAGTAACAGATTTTTCCAATCAACGATGGGCTCGTAAAAAAAAAAAAAATGTATTCAGTTGGTTCAAAATCCCTTGTTATTCAAATGAGAGAAAAGTACGGGCTTACCGGCACGCTTTCCCGTTGAGCTAGAAAGCTCAAGTTTTGCCAAGGTTTTTTTTGAATTTATTTCGAACCAATCTAAGGGGCGGCACGGACAAAATTCTACCGACCCCCAAATAAGGACCACCCTAATGTAGATGAGACATTTGACGTAAAATTTCTATTCTAAAACCCTCACCATTTTCCGCTGTCCTGAAGTTTTTACATGTCATCTCCAGTGACAGTGAGTAAACATGTCTTTTTTCTCTCGAATCGATGTTTTCTTATATTTTTTACGTCTAGTTGAAATATTGAGAATATTTAGGGTCCCCATACCTATTTCTTCAAGAGACTAAAAATGTCTAGGTAACCACTACTCGACGACACAAATTACTTGTACAACATTTTTACAGTGTCAAACGGTATTATTTAGAAAAAAAATTGTGAGACTTTTCCGAACTGGCCAAATATGTTCCAATTTTCTCTAGAAGGCTCCTTCACCCTTTTTTTTATCTGATCCGTTCTTCAACTAGACTCAATAGTTTGAAAACGAAAAAAAAATTGATGCTGCTTCCCACATATTTAAAAGGAGAATTCAAAAATTAAAAGAACAGACAGAAAATAGGTTCCACTTTCTTTCACCAAACACCACTTTCGTATCACTTATTTACTGGGCTGTACTCATGGAAGCCTTAGATTGTGATCCAAGTCAAAGGTCACTGCATATCTCCGTTCTCTTCAGCTTACGGCGGTAATTGAAATTCTGTGGCTCCTATTTCAGCTGTTATCATGAGAAATTGCAACTATTCATGATGCGTATGGTTTTGACAGCTAGCTCAGCTAGATAATCTTTAAGTTACTTGTGAGGTACCCGCGCTTGTGAACCTGAGAGGTTGAAATCATCAAGATATAACTAATGAGTAATACTAATAACTAATAACTTTAATATGTATTTTTTCAGAATGCCTTC
The DNA here is from genome assembly GCA_943736025.1 of Tenthredo mesomela. Classification (NCBI taxonomy): domain Eukaryota; kingdom Metazoa; phylum Arthropoda; class Insecta; order Hymenoptera; family Tenthredinidae; genus Tenthredo; species Tenthredo mesomela. Next base: position 39,317,860 of record OX031013.1, read on the forward strand.
ATCGAGTAAAGTTTAATATGTATTTTTTCAGAATGCCTTCATCGAGTTCGCAGAGCACAGCTGCTGGCCCAGCAACATCACCTGCCGGATCTTTCTTGCCCGTAGCCTCCCTAGTAATCAGTCACAAAATATCTTGGTGTCCAAGAGTGGCGCCCTGTCTTGCGTTTCTAGTCGCATTTTCCACTGCGATGGCTTTACTATTGGTGTGGAGCGAAGCTGCTGATATGAGGTACGGCTCTATAACTTCTGATGCACAAGGTGGCCAGAACGGTTTGAAATTCGGAATGAAGCAATTTTCAATTTGCAACATATTCCGATAGCATGATCACTGAAGAATATTTTTCCATCAAATTTTGAAAGGAATTTGCAAAATTTAGCACAGAAATGCGAAAGAATAGTGGTATGCGGTTAGTCAAATGCAGCTGAGTCATTTCACGTCAAGCGGGACACCTTTTTGACTGCATATGCTTGAAAATTGTCGTCACTTTTTTGATATAGGGGAGGGTGGGGCAAAATGGACCGGCGGGGCAAAATGGACCGTTAAAAAAAATGGTTGATTGAAAAGCTTGATTATGAATCTGAACTTTATTGATATCCTGCCGGTTCATTTTGCTCCACCCTCCCCTATTCACTGAGTAAAATGAATGAATAAAACATTGTTTTTTGTTACTCGAAGGGCTTAAAAGCTACACGGGGTTGAGTTTTCTAAAAAAACCATAAAAAATTGGAATCGCGCTCTCCTTGAAACGGTAATATCTCCGCTTCTCTTTGTCGTACAGACGTCAGCAAAAGCTCATTTGAAAGCTCCTGAATTGCACTTTTATTCTATTAGATTTAAATCCGGCTAATAAACAATTTTACATTTGTTATGAACAATTATATTTGTCAATCGCGACTTTTGAGATGACTTTCGCATTTGAAATATTTGAAAAAATACGAGCGTGTTCCTTGATTCATTCTCTACAAAAATCTGTGAGTTTTAAAATAGAACTCCGATAGAAACTATATTTGAAAAGCGATTGATCCGTGCCGGACGTCGCACGCGGCCGTGTACACGGGCGCGCCGAACCCGACGCTTGTTCGCTATACGTGCAAAGAATATAGGGGGGCAAATTATACGTTTAAATTCATCAAATTCATTAATTTACCGAATTATTTCTTTCATTTCATGCTGAATACTCGAATTAAAACACCTCCTTTTGGTCGAAATGTCTCACATTTCGATTATTATCCGAGCCCAGGCGTCGAAAACGCAAAAACAAAATGCACAGCGCCAATTCAAATTCAATTCCGAACACATACGTCTAAAAACATGTTCGTTTCGTGCAAAAATATAGGCTCAAAATGGTTTTCGCGCAATTCGAATCATGGCCGCTGAGGAAATTAATATTCGAATAATGTAAAAAAAACATTTTTAGACTCTTACGGTATTCGTTGGATTTTAACGAAACTTCTCTCGATTGTCATTTAATTAAATACAAATAATACAAGCCTATTCCGATTAAAATTGACCACCCCAATTTTGAGAACCACCATATCAAAATTTTGTAATTTTAACATGGGCTCTTATGGTAAAAAGAGATTTACACGCGAGTTTTTTCGAATAAGATCAAAACGAAACAAAGGAATTTGATAAAAATTTGATGTATTGTTATAAAAACCGAAGTTATTATTACCACATATTATTATACATTACCACCTTAAAAAAAAAAAAAAAAAAATTGTACTCACGCCGTTACTGAAATATGATTTATCAAAATCTGAAAATTTCCATCAATAATTCGAGAGATGAATCAAAGCAGTTTAGTGATGCGGCAACAACGGTTTTATATTACTACGACATAAGCGCGCGAAAATTCTACTAGACAAGTGGTATGAAAATATACCCGGAAAAGAAAATTATTACATTATTTTATAATTGAAAAAAAAAAAATGTCATTAATAATAATAATAAACCATACCACTTTTTTTGGTTTGCATTATTTTATAATGCTTATTTTTTCCTCGATTTATATTAGCTACTTTTTTTATATTATTATCTAACACTTTTTTCTTCATAAATTGACCTTTATATAAAGTAAACGTTCCGACAATTCTACTCATTCAATAATTAAAAACGTGCTGTGTATCTTGACGGTTTTATTAGGTTATATCTCATGACTATAATAATGAATGCTACTGAACGCGAAAAACATGCGCAGTAACAGTCAACGTTGTTGCCACCATCATTTTTTGAGTATTATGGATATATGTGTAAATATACGTATAGATAGTGTTTGGATGTGTGTGAGAGCAGTAAGACTGTACTTTTACAAAAGTTTTGTAATGGGTGGCTTCCGACTAACGTTTTAGTTATATAATACTTTTAGTTCGATAAGCTATACTTTTGAATGTGACTATCTCGAAACAACTACCTTAAGGTAGTATCTCCACGACAGTCTGATACAAAAATAAATTCTAGTGTGAACGTATAATAATATAAGAATCAGCAGTCCGATGTCTATTATTTTTGTCTGAGAGTGTCCTCTATACTCAGGCACTGCGTGTATACGGATACACACAACTACATATTCATTACTTAAAACAAAAAGCATGGCAACCTTGTATTCTGTCGCCTGTCAATCTGTCAATCGTATATATTTTATGTGTCTTTTATACTAACCTAAAGGCGAAAACTCCAGAAACGTGAATGAAGATTTATATAAAAATTAAAAATGCTTAATTCTCACGATCAGTTGCGGGACAAGAAAGGAAAATTTTTAAAGCAGAAAAAATTACCAAAAGTTTAATCACTTGCACAATGTTGCCAGACGCTCATTGACATTCGGCTCCATTAACCGAGCAAAGCTTAAACTTGCAAACTTTATGAATTTTTATCTTTGCAACTAATCGGGCAATAACAGTGGGTTTTTTTTCAAAATATTCGCAATAAACTGATGTTCAAATAAGTGGTTTTTGGAAAAAATATATAGAAAACTCTTGAAGTTATTATGTGAAATGTGTAACTTTTAATCAACTGGTACCTTCAACCCATGCTAAAAGTTCAAACTTTGGTCGCGAATATCTCCGTTAATCGACGGGCAAAATTTTTTTATTTAAGGTATTAAATTCGAGAAGGCTATTCCTTATGTATACCCAAAGTTTGAATAACTTCCGCAGAAAAGTGGTTTTGTGGAGATACTACCTTAAGTTATGAGCGTTAAAAGTTACCTTTGAAGGTACACGGAGAAAAGAGTTTACTAAATTTCCTCATATTAATATAGTGATGGATAGATATCTACAAATATGAGGATCATTCCTATACTTTATACCAAATGTCACCATGCATATAGGAATATTTCTATTATGCATGGTGACATTTGGTATAAGGTATAGGAATGATCCTCATATTTGCAGATATCCATCCATTACTATATTAATATGAGGAAATTTAGTAAACTCTTTTCTCCGTGTAACAGCCGAAGTATTGACTTCATATAAATAATTATAAGCGCACGTTTCGTGAAAAATTGAATTCTCTGCGAAATTTTGTACCATGAAACTCGACTGAGTAATACGAATTTGATGGAAAAAAATGTTATTTATTCAAGGCGTTTTTTTTTTTTAATTCAAGTAATTCCTTGTAGGTTCTTATTCTGTAGGGGTATCAGGCGGCAGCGATAAGACAATAATATTTCCCTGAAACAAAACACTCTAGCTGCATTTTCTCGGGGGATGTGCAATTGATCAATTCGAGGACATGTAAAGCGTTTGACATTCTGTTGCGCAATGTAATATACAAAACTCAGAACAAAGACTGTAATAAACGGAGGTTTGATCCACGGAATTGAGTGACAAAATGAAGAGAGTAAATGTCAAAAATCACAGTTACAATACCTGCAACAAGCAAACTTTGTATATAAGACAAAGAACCCACGGGATGGGTCAGGATAGTTAGGGGTGGACAGAATTAATTAGGGCGCTGCGGAACCCTCGAGTAGGTGGGGATAAGGCGACGTTGGTGAGGGAGAAAAAATATAACTGGTTCATAATCTGCAAAACCTTCAGAGGTCGAGAAGAGTCGACCCATTCACCCAGTGTTCGTCTATACGTCAAGTAGACTTTGCTCGCGAAATTTCCTAAATTCCTCGACAGCGATGTGAACCAGATTGTAGTACCCACCCAGCAATAAATCAGGAAATAGGCTAAGAACGCGATGACAAGGCTAAGAAGTTTAATTCTTGTGAGTTAAAAGGGCAGGAAGCTTGAGAGTGACGAGAAGACGGCATGGCATAGCTATGCCAGTTACCATATAATCGGTTATATTTATTATGATAAATTACCGTTACCCATTTTAAAGGATTTAACTATAAGAAAGGACTAACTAACTAGGCGAGGTCGATCACAAGTCCGGGTCATGGGTCTTGCCCAAACTTGTAGGGGTGTTTTTTTGTACCAAAATATGAAGCACCCCGTACGGAAAAAACTCCTGAAATGTCAGTAGTAACTACTTAAGATAAGTAGTAAGTGAGTAGTAACTACTGCCGGTAAGTAGTAATTTAGTAGTAACTACTGACGATAAGTATACTGACAGCGCCGGCGACTTTCATATGGAGTGTATGGAGAACTCCATACCCAGGAAAATTCTGGGTATGGAATTCCACACCCAGAATTATGTAGGTGTGGAAAGGAAAAATCATGTTTTTCAAATATTTTTATTACTAATTGCGCATTGCGCGTCGATTAAATGGTATATTGTGCAACTGATAAAGAACAGCGGGAGGAAATGTTCATTCCCTTCCGCCTCAATGGATATTCGGTACTCACGTTCGTAACACGTGATTTCCCCCACGCTCGACAAGCATGAAAGAAGGCTCATTTCATGCCCGTGTTATGAAAAAGTGAGGACCCTCCGAGCATTTTGTGCATACCATAGTTGCATTTATTACCGCATTCCAACTGATTTTCATATGATCTTTACCAAATGTAATTTGACGTGTTTTTTCAAACCTCCGTGTTTCAAATCACAGATAATATATTTTGCAAACTACGGAGTTTTCAAATCATTCCAACTTCCTACTTCTTTCCCGCCTACCACCCGCGTGCGTTGCTGCAGGTATTTCGCGTGTTTTCCGCCAATATCGCTAGTATCGCATTCAGCTAGCACTGCTTACCGCTTAGCGCGTCGAAAACTGGGGCCACTTTTTCGGGCTTTTATAGCTTTAGTCTGCAGTCTGCACTCCTTATTCTACTCCGTGGGCTCAATAAATGGAATAAAAATTGAAAAATGTGTAACACCCCCCCCCCCCCCCCCCCCCCCCCCCCCTCGCTCAGTTGAGTAACTCCATACCCGAAAATTTTGCAAGTCGCCGGCGCTGTATACTGATGAGTAGTTACCATTGGCGAGTGGTGACTATTCAATAGTTACTATACTGTTGTGTAGTTCACTGAGTAGTATTACACCATGTATGAGTGGTACACGACTGGTGACTTCTAACCTGCAGTGTACGACTTTGTGTTGCAATAACTACTGGACATTACTTAGTGTACTACTCGACAGTAGTGACTATTGGATAGTCACCGCTCGCCAATGATAACTACTCGTCCGTGGTTAGTAGTCACCAGTATTCGCGAATTTACAGTCTGGGAATTACTGGAACATGATTTACATTACCCGCGCGCAGTTACCACTCGCCGATCGTCACTACTCATCAGTAGTTACTACGTATCAGAAGTTACTACTTACCAGTAGTCCCCAGTATTCGCGAATTTACAGTCTGGGAACTACTGAAAAATGGCAGTAGTATTCAAAAGTATAGCAGTAGTTTATCAGTAGTTATTCCAGTAGTTTCCCAGTAGTATTTCAGTAGTTTTTTCCGTACGGGACCTGCTATGTATAACTCCCTGGAATGGGCCTTATTTATTCTATCAATTCACCAAAATATTCTATACGAATCGACGTTACATGGGTTTTGCGAATTGCCCTGAGATCATCCGTTTTTATATTCAACATTTACTTTTCATCGCGTATATAGTGATATAAAAAAGTATTGGTTTCGGTTGAAAAGTGTCGAAACTTCAACGAATCTTTACGTTTTCGACCCTCTGGAATCCGAAAAACAGGTTTTTAGAAGAATGTCGGTCTGTCTGTCGGTCTGTCGGATGAATCCGCGCGATGATCTGGGAAACGAATGAATGAAAAATTCCGAAATTTGGAGGACTTTACATTCGGATGACTGGAATGAAAAATTGCCATATCCCAATAAATTTAAACGTCCGCTTCTATCGGAAATAATAGTATTGGGAACCTTAGAACCTCGATACGCCAACTAGTGACAGAAAATAGAACTACTCAAAGAAGGCTACAGTAACCAATGAGCCCGTGTGGAAATTACAAATGGGAACTGGCCAGTAGTTGTTCAGTTCGCCCGTTTTCAGTACGGGCGCTAGACAGTCGAGCTAGACAGCTACTGTCCGGAAATGTAACGCTGCACTAGACAGTTTCACTAGGCCAGTTTAACTATCCGGGTTCTGTTCAGTCTGCCCGGCTTATATTGCATTTCCCGAATTTTGTTTCTATATTATTCCAACGACAAAACGTGATAAAAAAGTTATTGACAAATGTTGGATAATCGAATTTGATGATTTATTATTGACCGCATGTAAATGAAAACGCATTTTCGTTGAAAAACCCGCCACCGATATATTTCTCCTAACCGGGATTTGAACCCACGTCCGCTTGCTCGTATCTATTACTATTCGCACGCCCTATCCACTACACCAAACTACCGATTCGGATAATCTCAATGTTTTCCTATATGTATATATTAGACTGGCCGTTAACAAAAAAGTGTGTGCTCCAACTTGAAAAATATTAAGTTCTCGTTGAAAGGAGAAGATCCTCAAAGTTTCAATGCTCTATCTCATTATTAAGGGGTGCCGGCAATTTTTCGTTTTTATTTTAATTTTTTTTTTCAACTTTTTTTCAATCATTTAAAAATTTTAATTTTTGTTTCTCTAATATAAGATTTTATTTGTTTTCGGACCTTGATCTTTTTGAATTTTATAACGATTCGAAAAAATCAAACGGCAGACAAATAAATCTGGGATTGAAAATACTTTTTACTGAAATATTTTCAATTTATTTTCTTGTTTTTTTAATTTTTAATTCATTTATTTTTTCATTCTTGATTTATCTTTTGTTATTAATTTGGTTTGTTAATTTTTTATTCCACGCTTCCTTGAAATTTTTTTAAACCGATTCCTAGGCTATATTTTTCTTGGACGTCATGTTGAATATTCCATCATGAAAAATTGAAAATGTTTAAGTAAAAAGTATTTTCAATTTGAAATTTATCTGTCTACCGTTTGATTTTTTTGAATTGTTATAAAATTCAGAAAGATCAAGGTCCGAAAACAATCAAAATCTTATTTATGGGGGAAAAAAAACAATTCAATTTAAAAAAAATTAAAAAAAAAAAAAAAAAAATTAAAATTAAAATTGAAATTAAAATAAAACAAAAAATTGCCGGCACCCCTTAATAATGAGATAGAGCATTGAAGCTTTGAGGATCTTCTTTTTTCAAGGTGTAATATTTTTCAGGTTGAAGCACAAACTTTTTTTTTAACGGCCAGTCTAATGTATATCACAACTTTATATATGAAGAATTCCATGTGAACTCAACGAATCAAAAACCAGCGATTCGATTTGATTAGCGATTTCATACAATTATGATGATTCTAAATCTAACACACTGCTTTGATTGAAAAAAAAATTTTATTGAGCCGTTTTCGATTATGAATTTTTGACAACTCAAAATAGCGCCGTGATCGATTCTTTTATTTACTCTACAAAATACGACGAACATTTATCAGTTGTGAAAAAGGTGTTTGTATCTTTTTGACATCCAATTTTTATTTCATTTAAATGACAATTATTGATTTTCGACTTCGTGATTCTAGTTTTGACCGATAAACGATTGACAATTAAATAACTCTCTTTAATCTCGCCATTCTGATTTCAATAATTCAAATTGAGGATGCTCCTGTAGATTGCTATTTTAATTTTGATTGTGAAAATTTATTATCGAATAATGTACGTATACGTATGTATGTATGTATGTATGTACGAAAACAAGGAATAATCATTCATATATGCACTCGAATAAAAATGTGCATTTCTAAATACACTGAATTCGATTCACAGTAATTTATATTATTATTAATAAAAAAAATAGCTAAATGGGTTTGATTTAGTGTTTCTGAAGAGGTCCTGGGTAGTTAAAAGGTGCGAATCATAACTACAGTTCAACTGCACATTTCCCGTGTGGGAGCTGCACAGTTGCGCTAAAGACGGGTTACCCCGTCCGGGGGCTGTACAGTTTCGCTAAAGACGGGATCGCCCGTCTAGCAGCTAGCCGGTAGTCGGGGACCCCCTATCGAATTTCCACACGGGAGAGGGCTTAGAACCTCGATACGCCAACTAGTGACGAAAATAGAAGTACTCAAAGAAGGCTAAAATTTCAGAGCCACGCCCATTCCAAGGATCCCAATACTATTCCCAGCAAACACAGAACTGCCGAAATTATAATGGCCCAGCACTGGCAGTGCTGGCAATGTGCTGGTGTAGGCTAGCCTTTGCTGCGCCACTACATGTAAAATAGCGGCATTTCGGTGAAGTTTTACCAGTATCCAACCATTGATGGAACGGTGTTGGTTACCAACTACTGATTTCCTGCAGGGCATTTTGCATCTTGCCACAACCGACTTGCCATCACTTGGCCGTTTTCAAACACACTTGCATCTGTATCTTGATGGCCCGGCATTGGCAACTCCGGCACTTTTCTACCGGCATCCAGTCGTTGATTCGCCGGCGTACATAGTATAAGCTTTTCTGCTGACTGCAGTATTTCTAACACTTCCACCGAATTTACCGGAAAAAGAATGTTTCTATGAAATCGAACAAAAGTATATACTATTTAATCATCAGAAATCTTCGAAGTCATTTTTTTTTTTTTTTTTTTTTTTTAAGTACATATTGATGTAAATCCTCACAAATCGAAGTTTACCTATCGAGTCAAAAAGTGTTGAGTATTGCAACAGGCGACGTTTGGGTGTAGATCAACACTGGACATCGAACGATCAACGAAGTTAAGCAATTTCAACTGCGTCCAGAATTCGGATGGGTGACCCACATGTATACATCTAATTAGTCCGCGAATAGCTCATTTCTAACATCCTGGGAATATGAACTTTGCTCCACCGCTCGAAAAAGAATCAACTATTAGTGAAAAAAATATTTTTTGTCCGGATAATATCGAAAATAAAAAAAAAAATCGAATGATCGGGTCATCGGCTGATCAATATTGGGCTCTTATTGGGCCATTGACGACTGCCCGACAACCTATTTGGGCCGTTGCTGGCCCTGCGCTGGCTGACCGTTGGGCCGGTATAACACTGCCGGCACTGGCCCAGCTGTCGGCCACCGTGACACCAGGGTACAGGGCCATCACAAGTCTTCCGGCAGCGGTTCGGCAACTCAAGTATCGGCATTCCTCCACCTAACTATCAAGGGCCCTGCACTCTGTGTTTGCTGGGATTTTATCTAATAAGTGCGTTCGACAGTGGGGGGGGGGGGGGGGGGGGGGGGTCCAGAAGCGCAGCCCCTGGTGGGGTCCAGGAGCGAAGCCCCTGTCGGGGGATGTGGACGGCAGAACCCCCCACAGGAAAAAAAAAATAAAAATTTAATAGAAAATTAAACTTTATTTGAATATTATGATTTACTTATTTCGACAATAGATATCCCGTTTGGAAATTGCCCCCGGGAGATGGCCGGATGCCAGCCGGGAAACCCGGCTTTTAGCCCAGTTCTGGCCCGGCGTTCTGGCCGGGCCCCGACCAGAATCGTCACGCTCGGCAGCCGAGGCCCAGTCAGGACGCTTGGCGGGGATCCGGTCGGGTTGTCCGACCATGGCCCAATGAGCTTTTTGTCAGGTCTACAGAATTCATTCGTTATGGTATAGCTAGTGTGCGTTTGGAATCAATTAACACAATTCGAAATACTTGCATAATTACATTTATTTATGTTTATGGATCATAACTTTATTATTTGTAGATAGGAACATCAACCCTTTTTTAGTAAAGTATCACAATATCTCTCACGAGTAAAATTATATACATTAGTAGACATTGTAATTCTTTGAGTGTTATTTGTACTTCATAATACAGATCTTTAAGTATAGTCAGAATCTAACTCCTCCGAACCAGACGTCTCATCCCTTTTGTTATGCCTTTCATCCCAATCCTTTGCGTTCCCCAGCACATTGCCCAAAAAAACTTGTAAAGGATGACTCTGTGAGAGCCTTATCGCTTCGGTCACAGTGAGTTTCTAAAAGAACACCTGAAAAATATGGAAAACCTTGAGTCTTGGTAATTATTCAAATTTTTTCAAGTCTTTTCTTACCGAGCAAGCAATCACAGCAAACGGTTTCTTTCAGTGGGTATTTGCCCGGCATTTTTTTTTTTTTTTTCATGGCTGTATAACACCTAGCTAACTTACGTGAGAGGTATTTTCGCAGAATGTTAGTTAGAGTTTTGCTCGTCACGAAATCTTTGTCGAAGAGCTTGACTAACGACTTCATCTTGAAAAGTAAAAATGATCAGTTTTTATTAATGCTGATGTGCTTCATTTGAGTATTCAAATTGTACCAAAACAAAATAGGTAGCTAATTATAGCTTACAAACGCTTCACGAAAGACTTCATTACTCAGCAAGTTCAAGTTAAATTCATCGAACGCTTTGATATTTCGGAGTGGTAATTCCAATTTATAGTCGGCAATGAAGCTTTCCTGAATTCCATGTTCAACTTTGGCACGTTGTCGTATTTCTTCTCCATTCCTCTGGTTTGCTCTAATCTCTGGAACTTCTTCTTTTATTGCTTGTAGATCATCTAATATTTGTTGAAAAAGATATCTGAATCTAGAATTAGAAATAGTTAATATGAGCGCGCATGATTCAAGATCTAAAACTCATATACAGTTCACATGATTACCGGAAAGAGATTTATGACTCCTGAACTTGATCGGCGTCAATTTAGGGTCACCATGGTGATGATTACTTCTATCTTTCAGTTTCTTGGCTTTTAACCTGGCGCCACAATCTAAAAAAATTATGTAAATTATATTTTATATTATTTTTTTTTTACCTGGGTTCCACTGTATTGACAATCAACTTACTAGATTTTGAGGTTTGTAGGCTCGTCTTGTCTGATGCAGTTGGCTTCTGTGGCTTTTTGTAGCTTTTGGTAAAAACTGAATTTCTGCTGTTATCTGATTTGAGTAAATAATTTACAGTGCTCCCTCACTAATTTTCACGGATCCGGGGTATAGAGAATATTAGCGAGGTCCCCCACTATGTCCATGGGCGGAGTTTATGATGTGTGCACGGGGAACTGAGGGGAAATAGCTGACAGCTGGCTCACTAGAAAACCAAAACAGGTTTGTTGAGGTTATGTGACGTGGTTACTGCGCATCGTTATGCGCCGAACCAAACGACCAGGCCATAGTGGGGGAGCCTACTTCCCTCCGACGGCAGAGCGGTAAAATGTTAGAGAGGTTAAAATTAGTGAGGGAGCACTGTACTTTATATCTTTTAATTTATATCTTTTAGATAATTGTAGACTGCAGTCTCTTACTAAATCTACAGTATTATTGCCGTCAACGCGGATATCCTTTTTTCAGAGTCGGTATAAACCTCATTGACAGATAAGCAAGACTCCATCCTCAAAGATTGATAACTCACACTTGCTGGGAAGTATTCCTCACCTCAATAAATGATTTATCACATGATAACACTATTTTTAGTATTTTCTTTTCAAAGATAAATTATATGAGGTACTTGCTTAGTTTTGAATTTTCATCAACTGAAGTAAATCTGTCACTCTGAAGGTTGATTGGTATTTGGCTCGTCAAAATTAACAATAGTCAAATTTTTATTACGACTACCGCATCTGCTTTGTTGTGAAAATCGTGACTCAACATTGTTAAGGGATTTTGGAGACTTTTCAACAAAGGGTTTTGAACTAAGTGTCATATCCGCTTTCTCTTTGCCTGTCTTTGAACTCTTCACGTTAACATTTCCACTCTGATCCCAGCTTGGTTTTTTTAAATTAAATTCAGTCCGATTCATTTTGTTCTCTCTCAACTGATTGCATTCAAGGCTTTTATTATTTCCTTCCAAGCTCTTTGTCCCGAATCATTAATTTCATTATTGTCGTTATTATTAGCTATGTCATCATCATCATCCGAGTTCAATTCCAAAACTTATAAAGCTGCTTCAGTCTCAGCGCTAACTCTGTATTATCAGCGAAATTTCGCTTATTGAAAATATTCAAATCAACTTAGGAGCTCCACCTTTCAATTGTATATTAAACTCTGGCCAGTCTGCAATGGGGTCACTCTTGGACCGGATCAAATGATGCAGCAGGTCACTTGTTCCGTCTACATAAGGGGGTGTCATAAATTGGACCACCAATTTTCCTGTTTTCCTACTAACACTGACCCACTTGGCTGGCACAAAGTCATGTGCCTGTTGCCTACCAGTTTTTGGACCGTGTTTATTGAATTGTATTACCAGGTGATCATATGTTTTTGGAGCCTTGTTTTCTCCACGGTTGCAATCGCCCTCAGCCATAATTATCTCTAGCTTCGTATACTATAATAAAGATGAAATGAAATAACAGTGGAACAAGCTCATGTGAAGATATTCATATTCACTCAAAACCGTACCCGGCCGGGTCTTTCAGCGGCAGCGCGCGCCGTCGCTTATAAATAAATCGTTTTCACATAGTTTCCATTGTTTCTCCATGAAATTGACTTAACGATTTTGTAGAGAATTGATCAAGGAATACGCTCATATTTTTTTGAGAATTTTATCACGTGGCCCTTGCTTTGAAAATCACGTTTGAATAATATATTTGTTCATAACAAATAGAATTGTTTGTTACCGCAGAATTAAATAAATATATAGAAATAGTGGCATTCAATAGCTTTGAAATGGTTCTAGGAAGAAGTTTTTCGGATGAAAACAACCAAAGATATGACCGTGAACATGCCCACCGATGCTTTCTCATGCTAGCCACACGTACCTGAGCCGGGTTCTTGGGTGGCAGCGCGCGCCGTTGCTCATAAATAAATCGTTTTCATATAGTTCCCATCGTTTCTCCATAAAATTGACTTAACGATTTCGTAGAGAATTGATCAAGGAATACGCTCATATTTTTTTGATGATTTTATCGCTTGGTATTTGCGTTGAAAATCACGTTTGAATAATATATTTGTTTATAACAAATAGAATTGTTTGTTACCGCGAAATTAAATAAATATATTATAATAGTGTCATTCAATATCTTTGAAATGGTTCTTGGATGAAGTCTCTAGGATGAATACAATCAAAGATATGAGCGTTTGAAGAGGAGTATGTTTTCGATTTTTGGCTCTTTTTCCTGAACTTCACCCCCGTGTAACTTGGAAAATGGGGGCCAAAAAAAAAAAAAAAATTGTTTGATGAATTTATTTGTTCCATAGAATCCGTAAAAAAAATAATAGCGAAATCGGTAACATCGAGGTCATTTTTTGATTTATTTTGTCCGGTCTGACGTGGAATGGCTCATATATATCTTACTCACAGGCAACTTTTTCTATCAGAAATCAATATTTGTGTGTTTTGAAGGTTGTTTTTTTAGAAATTTAGAATGAGAATTGGGGAAAATACGACGTTTGTCTGGAAGTGAGGGAAAGTTTTCAAAGAATTTCGGAAAATTAGTTATAACGCATTTTAAACTAATTTTATTGCTAAATACAGTTAAAACAGCAATCGACACTTTACGAATTAAATATGACCGAAAATAATACGTGAGTTACATAGAATAATCATTCCTGATTTCAATATTAATCATAATCGTCAGCGGCGCGGTCGTCGTCGTCAGAGGAATTGGTGGATTCTAATTCGTCATTGGTGTATTCCATCGATTCACCTAAACCATACTTATTGCGAGAACTATCGGTACAGAGCAAAAGTTGCAAGGCTTCTGATGATAAACTTTTTGCTTTTTTCGGATACTGCTTGCCCATGCTCGATATGTACGGATCTGAAGTTAAGAGGAGTCGATTGAATACGTCTTGCATGGTCGCTGTTCTCGAGTGTTTTCGGGCATATTTACGGGTGTATCCTTGTTACGGGCTTCCTGTGCGTCTTCTGACATTTGTCCGATAGGAAGCGGGGACCATTCAATTATCAAAGGACTGTGAATCAAAACTTTGTGAACCGTAGTTGGCATGCAGTACCAAGAATACAGAGTTACGAAGATTTCGGCGGTTTTAAGATCTTAGAGACTTGAAATTAATAATTGTACCAAATACTCTGACATAGCATGCCATTTTTTACAAGCGTGTAAAGTTGAGGAACAGGCCTTACCTCACGTCGCCGAAATTACATTTTGACTGTTTAAAAATTTCAAAAGGAATGTTAATCTTCTTGGAAATGCTTCACGATTTTTTTCCAAGTTTTTCCAAGCAGATTATTTCAGGGCGATTTGCAAAACCCGTATGTAGGGGGAAGTCCCATAACGCCGGACGGCACCTAGTATCGGACATTGCTAGTATCAGCCAAACTAGAAACATTATTTACAATTCTTTTTCGTGGTTCGAACATGCATCGCGAGCGTAGTAGAGGGGGTGTGTCACTAGCGGCAGTCTGCGTGCATGCGTGATCAAGAGGCACTTGAAATTTGAACCTGCAGAAATCTGCGTCACATCTAATTTTCTCGTGGACATATTCCGAACAATTGGTGGTTCCACCATTTTGTTTTTCAATTGGAATGTTTGTTGGTATGTATTCTTTCAGACAAAGTACGATAAAAGTAAAAATTTTTGCGGTCTAACGTACATTTTATTATTCAGTCTGGTATTACGGGTCCCTAATATCGGACACTCGACTTGTCCCCTAATACCGGACACAGCTTTTTTAACTTATTTCGGTTATTTGTACAAAAATTGTTCTCATTCGTTGTATAGTGGTATTTTGACTATGGCTGACCAGTCCAAAATACGGGTAAAAGAAAAATGGTTAGACGAAAACATGAAAAGAGCGGTCCAGAAAGTTTTCTATGAGAAGATGACTCGTAGAGAGGTTACCGTGAAATATGAGGTACATATCTAAGAGTACCTTGTTTGATCGCGTGAAAGTGATGAAAAGTGGAGGTGAATATCATTTTAAACCGGAACTAGGAAGAATTGACTTGAATTGAATTTCTTTTTATCACTTTTTCCATTCATACTATCATTGTCCGGTACTAGGTGCCACTCTTCTGACGCAACCGTTTTTAATACTAAATATAAAGATATTTTCTCATCAGTTTGACGTTAAACAAATATTAAAAATGCTATTACATTATCACAAATACTCCAAAGTTTACTATAAACATGAAAAATATCGAAGATCCTATGTATTTTGTCGTTTTATTAATGAATAACCTTAAGTGTCCGGTACTAAGAGACTTCCCCCTAACGCCGATTCGTTTAGTATATTTTTGTGAATTGATAGAATAAAGGCCCATTTCAGAGAGTTCGGTATATTGTAGGGTGTTAGGGATGTTTTAAAAGGCGAATAATTATTAATGTTAAGAATTATTCGTATTTATTTATTAATTAACATTTATTAATACACATAATTGATTCTTCATATAATAAGAGGTGACACAAAGTGATTTTTTTCTTGAATAATAAATATGTTACCATGCAACCTCATTCCATGGAACCTATGATGTCTGATATTGACTACAGTGTGTAGCAGGTGCTTCATATTTTGGTACGAGAAACCACCCCTACAAGTTTGAGTAAGATCCATGACCCGGAGTTGTGATCGACCCCTAGTGAGTCGAGTAAACTTAATTATTGCATAAAGTATGAATCCGTACATGAGGATTCCGGGCGGTTATCCTACGAGTTAAAGTGTCTGAAACAAAAATCGTTATTATATTTTTCCTACTGCCACCACTGTCATCGTTGATTTTTAACACGAAACAAATCCTCCCAGAATATAAGCTCTATATATCAGCTTTAAGAGGTAGCGCAAGCCATTTCTCCATGTTTATGTAACTCTTTGAAGCCTGCACAGTGCACTCTCCCTAACATCAGATTTTCTTAAAACTCACTCAGAAGTGGTTTTTTTGGATCGTTGATTCCAGATCTAAGGTCCAAGTACAGTCATGCAAAATGGCGAGTCCAACATGGCGTACCGAAATTGTAAAAATTAAACAGTCTTACATCAAAATTGGTAGTCGAAGGTTTTCAGGGCCGCTGACTTTAAATCTAAAATTAAAAAAATCAACAAATTCACATTGATGGACACTGGGGTGTCCCTTGCAAAGGATTTTTTCGAATTTCATTCCTCCCGGTGGCTCAATTGGTTCCAAATAAATAAAAAGAATATTCTGCCGGAAGATTTTCCTTAATTGTGATTCTATAAGTGGTGCCAGTAAGCTCATTCTTCTTCCCATTTGAATAACATGGGTTTTGATTATAAGCTTATTATCATTTTTTTCTGAGCCTGCTGAGTGTTTGAAAAATCTGATCAGCACGGTAAGAAAGCTTTTGGATCGCTGAATCCAAATTCAACAACAGAATGTCAAAATTCAAAATGGCGGACTTAATATGGTGGACAGAAATTTGGGAATGGTGAGATCTTCGTAAAAATGGGTGTTCTAGGTTTCAGAGGTCATTACAATAATAAAAACACATTTTATTCAAATGGGAAAAAGAATGAGCTTACAGGCACCACTTGGAATAAAAACTGAGGAAAATCCTTCCACCGAATTTAAGAAAAATTTATTTGGAATCAATTGAGCCACAGGAAGGAATGAAATTCGAAAACACCCCTTTTGAGGAACACCCTAATGGACACATTGAGTAGCAACTTCTACCTATACGACGAAAGAGCTTATAGACATAGAGTAGGATACGCATAGGAGCCTATGAGTCAGTCCACGTCAAGCGGGACACCTTTTGATCGCATGTTCTTGAAAATCGTCGCAATTTTTTTTACATATTCTCTGGGTAAAATAAATGGATGAAACATTTTTTTTTTTTTAACTCCAAGGGCTTAAAAGCTACAAAGGGTTGAATTTTTGAAAAAAAAAACACCAAAAATCGGAATCACGCTCTTCTTTAAACGTTAATATCTCCGGTTCCCTTTGTCGTACAGACATCGTCAAAAACTCATTTTGAAGCTCTTGAATTGCACTTTTACGTTATTAATTCGAAATTCATAGAATAAATAATTTTCTATTTGTTATGAACAATTATATTCTTTAAGGGAAGACCCTGGTGAAACTCAAAACTTCGACATTTCTTTCATAATCGAAATTATTTTTAGATCATGTGAAAGTGTACTCAGGAACTAAGAAAATCCCACCTTGATCTCACAGATTACTTGATAAATGTGGAAGTTACGCAACATTTAATGGTAAAAACATACTGAACTTCAAAAAGTCCCCTGCGTCATAACTTTAATCGAATCATATTTATCTTGAACTATCATCTTTAAGACACTCAGGCGAAGAGATTTGCTGATCAGATTTGCGAATTAATTTTTCGTTCTTGTTTAAGAGCATTTACTATTTTCACTTCCAAATTTTTTGCATTTTTCATGTTATTTGAGACTTGAAAAATATGTTCCTTTTACAATTTGGAAAATCTGATCAGTGAATTTGTGCATAAGGTATGTGTGAACTTCCTCTGCGAAGGAGAAGTTGATCGGAGCAAAACAATGACGCAAGGAGTTTTTAGCGTAGCTGAAAATGTAGTTTTGAGTAAATCGTGTTTTAATGAAAATTGGTACAAATTAAATAAATTCTTCAGAATATATGGTCCGAGGTCATAATGTTACACTTTCTGATGAACGCATCTTAGATCCTCGATTTCTTTTGCTCCGACATATCTCGGAGCACGGATTATCTTCGCATGACATTTCCAGGTTCACCGTCACATGGAATAAAATTAAAAACAAAAACCAGCAGTGTTAACAAAAAAGCTCTGCTTTTTTGCAATAGGCACGATCGTAGGCTTGACAATTCTGATAAAATATTGCAACGTTTCAATTACTAACAAAAGATAAAGAATTGCAATGGTTCAATTAGTAACGAATAAGATCACAAACGAAATTCGGTTGTTCAAGATATAAAAAAAAAAAAAAAAAAAAAAAAAAAAAAGGAATTGATTCATAATGGGGTAAGAATATCCTTAAATGATATTATTGAATAATATTATTAAATTTCAATTGAGGATTCTGGTTTTGTCAATTTTCATAGGTTAGGACCGAGTAAAGTTAAGTTGCCATTCATTTGGATGCAAGAAAAAAAAAAAAAAAATATATATATATGAATGAAAAAAAAAAAATTTTAATTGTGAAACACTTAAACCAGAAGTGATGATATCTTCAAAAGTTTCGTGGATCATCTTTACCAAAAACTTGATTTCCCCCCCCAAATTTTGTTCGAATCGGTCGAGTCGTTTTCCCGCAATTCAGGATACACGTAATAATTAATTAAATTGTGAAACACTTAAACCGGAAATGACGAAATCTTCAAAAGTTTCGTGGATCATCTTCACCAAAAACTTGATTTCCCACTCAAATTTCGTTCGAATAGGTCGAGTCGTTTTCCCGCAATTGAGGATACACGTAATAATTAATTAAATTGTGAAACACTTAAACCGGAAATGACAGAATCTTCAAAAGTTTCGTGGATCATCTTCACCAAAAACTTGATTTCCCCCCCAAATTTCGTTCGAATCCGTCGAGTCGTTCTCCCGCAATCCAGGATACACGTAAAATAATCATTATTTTAGGGGTAAAACACTGACCACTTCGTAACCGGCCGAGATAAAATCTTCAAAAGTTTCGTGGATCATCTTCACCAAACACTTAATTTTTCCCCCAAATTTCGTTCGAATCGGTCGAGCCGTTCTTCCGCAATTCAGGATACAAACAAACTTTCGGCATTACGCACACACATACATACATGTTGGAAAATGCTAGAAAATGATTGTGTGAGTGATGAAACGAATTTCTGAGTTGAAGAAAATTGTTTTTCTCGGTCGCACGTTTTTCGCGATGACAAATCTAATAGGTACTCCGCTATGCGATCGTGCCTAATGAGCATTCTAATAGAGTAATAGTGGGGGTCAAATAATTGATTATTATTATTATTATCATTATCATTGTCATTGTCATTGTCATTGTCATTGTCATTGTCATTGTCATTGTCATTGTCATTGTCATTGTCATTGTCATTGTCATTGTCATTGTCATTGTCATTGTCATTGTCATTGTCATTGTCATTGTCATTGTCATTGTCATTGTCATTGTCATTGTCATTGTCATTGTCATTGTCATTGTCATTGTCATTGTCATTGTCATTGTCATTGTCATTGTCATTGTCATTGTCATTGTCATTGTCATTGTCATTGTCATTGTCATTGTCATTGTCATTGTCATTGTCATTGTCATTGTCATTGTCATTGTCATTGTCATTGTCATTGTCATTGTCATTGTCATTGTCATTGTCATTGTCATTGTCATTGTCATTGTCATTGTCATTGTCATTGTCATTGTCATTGTCATTGTCATTGTCATTGTCATTGTCATTGTCATTGTCATTGTCATTGTCATTGTCATTGTCATTGTCATTGTCATTGTCATTGTCATTGTCATTGTCATTGTCATTGTCATTGTCATTGTCATTGTCATTGTCATTGTCATTGTCATTGTCATTGTCATTGTCATTGTCATTGTCATTGTCATTGTCATTGTCATTGTCATTGTCATTGTCATTGTCATTGTCATTGTCATTGTCATTGTCATTGTCATTGTCATTGTCATTGTCATTGTCATTGTCATTGTCATTGTCATTGTCATTGTCATTGTCATTGTCATTGTCATTGTCATTATTATTATTATTATTATTATTGAATGATTATTGAATGTTGGTTCGACATTGCCTGGCCTAGAACTGTCCTGCTCCATAAGTTGTCCCTTCCTTTCTGATGTTCAAAGCTTCAAGCTGCGCCTTTCTCAATTTGAGAGCACGCCGAAGCTTTTTTCGTCGTGCTTCATTCTGCCACTCGCTTTTTCTTTTCCGTCGAGTGTCCCGCTCTTTCAAAATCTTGGTACTGATTTTCATCACCTGTTCGTCCCTGTTCACATGAGCCTGTCGAACAGCGTCGCGAGCCTTGGCAAGCACCTTTTCTTTTAGCGACTCACCTTCGTCTGCCAATCGCCTTGAATGTGCGAAGGATGTCTGGGATGCCATCACGCTCATGCCCATTGTTGCTCCAAACTTTTGCATTTGAGCATGTCCCCCTCCAGATTCTGAGAAAACTTTCACCATTTTTCTATTGATATCGAACGATCGCCGCTTGGTGTTGTCTGTTGTTCGCGGACTCGTAAAACTTTGTGCGGAAAGAAAGCCACAGTCTTCGCATTTGACGCACAGCCGTGCTGCGAATCCTCTTCGTTCTCTCATCTGCCCAGCGAGGCTCTTCTGCCCACATTCAGCGCATGCTAAATTTTTAAAAAGCTCCTGCCAGGTACTGGAATGCACAAATAAATAATTTTTACAAGCATCGCCTAGCTCCGACGACTGTGATGAAACAAAAGTTTCAATTTTTCTTTTGCTAGTAGATGATGTACTAAGTCCTAGAGGGTTACTTATCTTTCTCGGTCCTAATTGTATTCTGGATGGGCCAGGCTCCGGTTCGTCATGCAATTGTTGATGACCAACTTGTTTTCCAGAGGGAAAGTCCTTCGATTGGAATTTATTTCCAAGATTTTTTTTACCCTGCTTGTTTTTAGACGTTGGGCGTTTTCTAGACTTGCACCACCGTGAGGTAATCGAATCAATTTTTTTCGTTGAGATTTTTTTGTTTCATAATGAGTGAAAATCACAAAATTGCAGAGTAGTTTACACTTGCTGTCAACAAGATGCCAGTTCGTAGTAAACTAACCACTAAACGCAGGAAAGCGCGGGAACAATTGGTAACTGGACGCAAGGTACTGTTTCACTAGTTCAAATTTCGAATACCAGATGGCGAACGCGTCTTCACCATAAAGATACATGAATGACCCAATTTGAGTAGTACTGATTTTGACCACGAGGTGGCTACGCTTCAGATACAGTCACCAATAGTCGATCATGCCCTGTGCTACAGGTGGTTCGATCCCGAACTACACGGAGTTGTGACGTCACAAATTTCAAATTAGCGTCAAATTTACCGAGTTTTTCAAACTTTGACCTTTTATATTGCTATATTCCCATTCAATAGTATTTTGATGGAATTCTAGAATTCTAGAGGAAAATAATCACGAAAGAAATGCAAAAAAACAAAAATTTTATCGATTTTATTTATAAAATTCGCTGCCAATGAACCAAAAAAAATTGGAGGGCCCTGAAAGTTTCTCACAAGGTGGGGACAAGCCCCGGGAGTAATTTTCCGGCAAAAACAGAAAATCGATTTTTTGAACGATTTTGGGCAAAATCTCACCAGGGTCTTCCCTTAAACGTGATTTTCGAGATGATTACACCCTTCGAAAATTCTGAAAAAAATACGAGCGTGTTCCTTGATTCATTCTCTACGAAATCTCTAAGTTTCAGAATGGAACTCCAATGGAAACTATATTTAAAAAGTGAATGATCCGTGCGGGACGTCGCGCGCTGCTATCTAGGCGGGCGCGCCGGGACCGAGGCTTGTTTACTTCGCATGCAAAGAATGTAGGGGGGCATATTATACGTTTAAATTTATCAAATCCAATAATTTACGGAATCATTTATTCTATTTCATGCTGAGTACCCGACTTAAAACTACAAAAATATCAATATAGAAGTACACACTTGACTAAAATCTTGACAATAATTGCTGAAAATAACATGGAATCAAAATAGTATATTGTGTAGCAAGGGCGTAAAGTGGGCTTTTTTAGACCGAGTGTGGAGTTTGCAGTACTAGTCGGAGGCGAGGGAGC
The DNA here is from genome assembly GCA_943736025.1 of Tenthredo mesomela. Lineage (NCBI taxonomy): Eukaryota > Metazoa > Arthropoda > Insecta > Hymenoptera > Tenthredinidae > Tenthredo > Tenthredo mesomela. The sequence continues at coordinate 39,339,913 of OX031013.1, forward strand.
ACGAGTCGAAGACGAGTGCATCCGCGAGCCGAAGACGAGTACTGCAACTACACGAGGTCAAAAAGCCCACTTAGCCCTTGGTACACACCATATTTTTTGTAACGCATGTATTGATTTCTGCGTTTTTTGTGCTTATAAGCGGCATATATATATATATATATATATATATATATATATATATATATATATGTAGATATATATATATATATATATATGTAGATATATATATAGATATATAGATATATATAGATATATATATAGATATGTAGATATATATATAGATATATATATATAGATATGTAGATATATATATAGATATATATATAGATATGTAGATATATATATATATATGTAGATATATATATATATATATATATATATATATATATATGTAGATATATATATATATATATATATGTAGATATATATATATATATATATATGTAGATATATATATATATATATATATGTAGATATATATATATATATTATTGAAGAAGCGGGCAATAAAGAATCCTTTATTGCCCGCTTATTGAAGAAGCGGGCAATAAAGAATCCTTTACGCCCGCTTATTGAAGAAGCGGGCAATAATGGATTCTTTATTGCCCGCTCTTTTCAAGTGGTCAATAAACGGCTACTTTAGGCCCTATTTTTAGGTCAAAAAAACGCAGAAATCATGCATGTGTTACAAAAAGTAAGTTTTTGCTGGTTGCAAAAAGTTAAATAGACATAAGAAAAATGACTGGCGCCACCTATTAGGGTTGATATGTGAAGCTTAAAAAAAAAAAGTTTGGAATGGTAGGGGTAGAAAAATGGATTGTCGACTTTGCTTACATGGGCTTTCATACCCCATCGTTTCATTAACCGAAAATTATTCATATAAAAACGTAAACTAATGCAGGAGGCAGGCTTTCAACGCCAATATGACGAGAGATCACGTGCTGAATAGCGTACCGATGGATAACTCTGATCTGGTGACATATATCAGGGAGGTTCATCTCCTGCCAACGACGCATCAGGATCCTCTAAACGCAACGCAGACGGACGAGGAGAAATACTTGGCAAATTTGTTTCCGGGAAAACGGAACGGAATTTACCTAGAGTATATAAGTAGGGTGAGTCTTGATATTCTTTTCAAAAAAAGGTCTTACTTCCATTTTGGTGACGTATCATCACAGTTCGGTGAATCAAGTGTGATCGATCTTTCTATACTTTAGTCCGTAGGGCTTGTAGCTTGATCAGTTCACATTGTTGATACTAGACTACTCGGCTGAGGAATTAAAGAGTACCTTTTAAATATTTTTCACCACTTCCGAATAGGTGAGCCGTGAATTTCCAGACTGACAAATTTGGCTCTGGGATGTTTGCAAAACTGAAACTAATATTAAATTAATCGTGAACATCAACTCAGTGCAGTTCTTTCAGCATTCAGCGTTCAACTACTGCGGTAACTCGGTAATTTCGAGTTTTCATAGTAAAAAGTTTCGATAGGTTACCAATAGTTTAGGTTAACATACGTACACGCAAGGCCGCGCCGGTGGAATTGCAACGGAATATGTAGCTGAACATGTTTGAAAAATGCACCATTGCCCAAACCGCATCCCTCTTTTTCTGTCCAGCAAAATATGCTTTGAATTTTTCATGATACGTGCATAGCATATGATTGAAACAATTTTGAAAATAGTGCAGGGTGAAAATTGTTTTCAACGTTGAAAGATTCTGAATCTTTCTGAATACGTTATAACTATCATTTTCAGGTAGGTGCCGTTTCGACGACCACATGGCTCGAGTCTAATCTGAGCTGGAGAGGAGTTCTGGTCCTGACGGATCCACGAAGCTTCTTTGAGGCACATAGAAGCACTAGAAATCCAAATACCAGAGTACTTCATGCCTGTCTCAGTACAGATAAGGATACCAAAGAGGTGAGATGACGGAGAATTCCTCCACGCCTAACGAACATTGACAGATGAACTAACTGAGCTTGTCTCAGGTTCTTCTTAGTTTCGTGTTGTGGTTGATGAATTCACTTCCGTGTGGCGTAAAATTTCAGTCCTCCTCATAGAAATGAAGGCAGAACTCTACTTTGGGATTCGGTACTTCGACATTGAAATATCTCTAAAAGACTGTCTGATTTCCAGTCATTATTTTCTTTGATATTTGATCTTGGCCTATCATCGGTTTCAAATAAAGCCGCAAAACCGAGGGGCTATTCACTGCCAAATCTCGTGACACAGCGATTGCTGATTTCACGGGATTTCAGGATGATTTCAAATTCGACTTCAACGGATTTCATGTGATTTCCAGCCCGATTTCATTTCATAGTGACACGGTGATTTCAGGAGGTAATAGCCGTTCGCGCAAAACCCGTTTCAATTTTCATACAGTAATATTCACGAAATAAATCTGAGATTTATTGCAAATAGACTGCCGGGATTTCCATAAATTATTTTGGTGGTTATTCGAGTGAATCTAAATTCACAATATCTCATAGTGCCATGATTCTCCTCCAAAGTTTTTAAGCGTAATGATCGATCTACCTGGCATCTGGATTTTCCGGGACTTATTTGCTTCGAAAATTTTTGTTTTCTTTCCTGCCACAGATAACCTATCACCAGGAGTCAGAAGTTCAAGTTACCAAACTGGGCGAAGGTCCAAACAGCCTAGTAAGTCCGGACGAGAGTCTACCGCCAACGAGATTGAAGTGTTTTCCCTTATACAGCGTATTGTTGGCATATAATTGCACCAATCTAGATTACCTGAGCTTGGACAGTCCGGACGCGCAAGATGCACAGGTGAGATTTATTCGTTTTGAATTGATAAGAAGTTTAGAAAAGATTCTTTACTAAAAAATGGTAAAAAAGTTGGCTTTCTTCTCTTTACTGTCAATTTTTTGTTGCGCACTGAATATACATAGTTCAATTGCTGTTTCCTCGTACTTGTCTATAAAGGGCCCGCCAAGTACCACTACCTGAAAATTTTTGGTTTATCTTCTTATATTCATTTTTCTATGTTTTCGATGTGATGATGCTTGGCGGTAGTGTCTGATTGCAATACTTCTTTTGAATGAGGTCTATTTTTTGAGGTAATGACCACATCAATGTACTCGGTGCCAGGTTCTTGCACGTGAGGTGCTTTATGGGGATTTCACTACTTTTTGTACCGTGCCGTTTTGATATTTATTTTTGCTTTGAATGGATTTCATCTATAGACATATGTCCCCAACATTCAACCTTGCGTGCAAACCCTTTCTGGTGATGCTAACTTTCGATCAGCAACTGCGAAATTACTGGCACGTGGGGTTATAGTATACTACCTACTGTTAACTTCGGCAAAACGTTATAATTGTCTAGTAATTTTTCGAATGCGATCAGATCTGCCGTAAGAAGAATATATACGCATCTCGAGCATTTTTCGGCCATTTCTGTTTCGTAACTGTATTATCATCTACACGTTTCCGAGCAGAATTTCCTTTCCATACTATGCACGTATAATGGCCCGTTTGAATATTTTAACCATAGTGAAATATTGCACTATCTACTTTACATTTTTTCCAACGAAATGAGAGTTTATCAGTGGGCACAGCATTTATATTGTAATTAGTGATCTTTATGACTTGTTCATTCTGTACGCAATACGAGCTGGATAATTAAACAGCCGCTCACTAATGTGACGTCAGTTTTTGTGAGTATATTCATCGACTTACAATTATTGCAGGGCGACCCCTCAACAGTTTGACAACGCGAAATGTTATGTTTAATTATCTCGCTGCTTAGATAGCTGTCTGAAAAGAGCTTTGGTAAATAGGCATGTAGGTATGTTATCAATATGTCATGAGAACGGTTATATCCCGAAAATTCAGAAAACGATTCCAGAATAGGTGTCGTTTTATCGAACTCGAAAGATCCACTTAGAACTATAATGTGATGATCGACATGTTCGAATTAGTGTCACCTAAATTAAAGAAATAGGTATATTTCAAAGTAAATTCACTCGAAATTTTGATGTGTAACATTTTAGATCATTGCTTTCTTGGAATTACGATTGTTAACGTGATATGAGCCATTCCACGTCAGACCGGACAAAATAAATCAAAAATTGACCTCGATTTTACCGATTTCGCTATAATTTTTTTTACGGGTTCTATAGAATAAATGAATTCATCAAACAATTTTTTTTTTTTTTTGCCGCTATTTTCCAAGTTACACGGGAGTGAAATTCAGGAAGAAGAGCCAAAAATCGAAAACATACCCCTTCAAACGGTCATATCTTTGATTGTATCCATCGTAGAGAATTCATTCAAGAACCATTTCAAAGCTATTGAATGACACTGTTATTATATATTTATTTAATTCTGCGGTAACAAACAATTTTATTTCTTATAAACAAATATATTATTCGAACGTGATTTTCAAAGCAAGGGCCACACGATAATATTCTCAAAAAAAAATATGAGCGTATTCCTTGATCAATTCTCTACAAAATCGTTAAGTAAATAGGATGAAGAACCGATGGAAACCATGTGAAAACGATTTATTTATCGGCGACGGAACGCGCTGCCACCGTTGATTAGGCTCTCTTCATTTTCAGTAATATGTATGCGTTTCAATCTACAGTTAATGAAAAATCCATTGTTACTAAGATTTTGTAGGAATTAGTGCGTGTATATTGAAAATACGAACACTGTAAAATGTGAACAATTTTACGTTATGGTGCTGTATAGAGAAGTACGGCAACGTTGCAACTCTCCTTTTCACTCTCTCTCTCTCTCTCTCTCTCTCTTCAAAACACCCATCACGACGCAGCCGGCTGTCACCGTGATTTGATATTTGTTTTTCACCGGAATTTTAGATACGTTTTATGTGACATTACGCGTGAATAATGCCTCACAATGTGCGAGCATCTAAAAGTGAGGTTAGCTTACAAGATGTTTTCATTACTGCACATGCGCGACTCGCTATACACTTGTATGGTGTATGCATGCCTGTATGTGAGAGCCAGCTGATTGCTGCGGCGTTGCTAAATCTCTATTAGCTGGGTGCACGCACATATACTACCTTAAAAATAAGTTTTCTTGGTTTGATGGATTTGGTTCCTGACGGAGCCACCTTAAACGAAATGTCTCGATCTGAAGAAGAGAAACTTTGCACTTCGAAAATGAAAAAATGCATAACTCAGCTTTCAGTGCACCGATCATGTTGATTTTGGGCTTAAATTAAAGCTTCTTCAGTCAGAACTCTCAACATGATTACATTAATACCAGTATATCACAGGAGACGATAGTATTTCATTAAATATGATTCCCCACTCCGCCGAAGTTCGGTCCTTGCGGTAAAGAGACACGGTCGTCGAGCGCTTATATACAGTCCGATCTCTCTATAAGTCCTCTCAAGCCCCCATAGGGGGAGAGTTTTTCCACGAAATGAGGTACCCACACTTTGCCCGAGTCGAAATTTAACGCCTGTTTAGAACCTCAAAATTTTACCGTTGGGAGGTTTTTGAGGGTCTGGAGAGGTTTATTTTGTATGGGAATTGAAACCCTCTTTAGCGCCTGAAACTCGTAGTTACCAGACAAATGCAGCATTTTAGGGTCAAATGAGGATCTCACGAGAACCTCGCAAAACCCTCACTACACCCTGCCGCTAGGTCAGTTTTAACCACGGAGCTCCTGGAGGTTCAAAATAGGAGTGCGAGGATGAATATTTTCGAATTATGAAAGTAGGCGTTGAATTTCGACTCCGGACTGGGCTCTGTGAGTGTCAAAATAGGTCCTAAACGAAGGACTTGGAGGACCTAAGCGGGCGCTCGAGGTCGATCGGTGTTCAAAGAGGTTCATATGTATGCTATGAGTACTAAAGTAGGCGCTATATTTTGGCCACGGAGGGCCTGAAGGTTCAAAATAGGCGCTTGAGGTGATAGCAGGGTCTAAAGAGGTTGAGGTAGATGCTGAGAGGATCAAAATAGGGGCTAAATTTCGACTCGGGTGCCTTCTTCGCTAGTCGCACCAATTGTTTTCCGTCTCTCTTTTTCCTCGCGCCGCTATGTCTTAATAGGTGGAGTAGGGGAACGCTGCGAGCGAAAAACTGGGGAAGCGGACCTATTGGGAACGGACCTATTGAGACATCGGACTGTATTTCTTGAATATACTTGGCGCGACCCGTGCAGAAATTCGACCAGTTTGCCAGACTTCTGGCCAGCGCCAGTCGTGGGTTTTCTGACCAGAGCGAACTGGGCAAAGCCGGACCTGGTACTGGCCAGATACTACTGGCCAAAGCGAACTCGGCAAAGCCGGACCTGGTACTGGCCGGATACTACTGGCCAGAGCGAACTCGGCCAAGCCAGACTTGGTGCTGGCCAGCATTTTCTTGGATTTACTGGCCAGAGTGAACTCGGCAAAGCCAGACTTGGTGCTGGCCAGTATTCTCTTGAATTTACTCGCCACAGCGAACTCGGTAAAGTGGGTAAAGCCGGACGTGGTGCTGGCCAGCATTCTCTTGGATTTACTGGCCAGAGTGAACTCGGCAAAGCCGGACTTGGTGCTGGCCAGCATTCTCTTCGATTTACTGGCCAGAGTGAACTCGGCAAAGCCGGACTTGGTACTGGCCAGGTTGCTTTTAAATTTACTTGCCAGAGTGCCAGTTAACACGCCGTATAATATTATGGACCCCGTATCATAAAATAATGATGTCGCCTTGAAGCTGGTCAATCATGATACTGATTGGTGAGATTGAAATGTCTATTAGCTCTTAGTTTGACAGCTTGATCACAAGTTTCGACAAATAGGAAAATATGAGACCAATTATCATGGGGTAGTTTGGCTTAGTAGGTAGAGCGTGCGACTAGTAATACAGCGAATGCGAGCGGACTTGGGTTCAAATCCCGGTTAGGTCGAAAAATCGGATGGCGTTTTTCTGAGCGAACTGGCAATGCTTGTTGATATACGTGGAGAGTTATATGATGTGAAATTGAATATTCACACATACGTGTGTTTTTTTTGGGTTTTTTTCCACACTAGGAACAGGGTTTCGCATCTAGAAACTAACGAGTTTACGAGCCAGAAACAAGCGAGTTTCTGGCCAGAAACTCGTCAGTTTGCCAGGTCAGGTACTGGACAACTTTGCGTTACATGCCTAGTCCGGAACTCGGCAGTTGTCCAGCCCATTATCTGGCCAGAAACCAGCAAAACTGGGCTGGATCTGACGAGCGCCATTTTTCAATTTCTGCACGGGGAGACTCTACCGAGTCTCTTTATAATTCATCTTGTTATTAATCCGTTGAGTTTTCGCTCATGATACATTCCTTTTTCGTTCATTTGAACTCTTTACTCGTAAAACACTATTTTTCGAGCTTCAAAAATTCGAACGAGAAGTTCTAAGGCTGGTCCATCGTGATCGGTTAACTTATATAGCTGCTTGCTTACTTTTTAATTGGTCTTCGAATCCGAAAATAATTTTCAGGTACTGGATACAATCCCGAGGGAAGTAACGAGAATTTCTGTTCTATCGATCCGATGGAGTCCGCATCACAGCGAGGCAGAAACAAAACGCCTAATCCAGAAGCTGACTGAGCGAAGGTACAAGCTTATCCGCACGACGGAAACTGGAAAGATGATCTTCCTGTATAACAGACTTCTTAAGATTTAGGTCAAATTTAGAATTATAAGATTATTCAGTCACGCGGGCCAATTGACCCTGAACTATGATCTAAAACTGATTCACGCTTTTCTTCACCGAAAGAGAAATGTTAATCATTTTCATTTCATATTTTACGGATCGGTAGGTATTATACTCTACAAATTACAGTCCCGAATTACGATATGAAAGAATTGCTAATATACCGAAGTGTTTATGTCTGGCTATATTTAGACATTCAATTTTGAATATCTCGTCCTGAAAATTAAAGTTCCTGCAGACGGCTCATAACTACAGATATTCTATCGCATCTATAGTATACACAATAATTGATGATGCGTAGCGTAGTGATAACCAGTGAGCTAATCTATAATTAAAGAGATGATTGATGAAATTGAACGGGCCTTATTAAAAAGTAAGATTATATTTTGCTAAAATTTGAATATTTGATTTCGTATAGAGAAAAAAGCTTAAGCCAGACTTAATTATAACTACTGATTATCATGATTAGTTTATATTTAGCATTACACACCGACTGATACTTAAACACGCAACTATTATTTAGTATAGTTTAGATAAAATAATCGTTAGATTGTTAAGAAACTTTATTTACAATTACTAGTGCTTAAATTCTTAAACCTTTTTTTAAATCACTGATGTATATTTTTCCAGTAATTCTATAAAAGCAGATTACCAATTCTTATTACCATGTTTTAACAACGCTTATACAGCTAGTGATCATTCCATGACTAATCTGTGACTCACCACTGAACTTTGATAATAGTTTAATTGTTTTCTAATATTTTTTTTTTCTTCGCACTTACCTATTTTGTATTAGCCTTAGTTCTAGGACCATCAAGCATCGAGGTTTCCTAATTGTCACCTCGTGCGCAAAATAAAGATCTACATTTTATTCCGTAAGAAATTTATAGGAGCAATAAAATCTGATATTATATTTTGAATAGCATTATTTTATTTGTCGAAATTCCCCTCCTTACTCAACATGCCTATAACCATGACTTGTACCGATATCTTTCTCGAATCATAGAATTTCAAACAGGCATGAGTACCTGTTTGGAAGTTGGAATTGGCGAGGGTTGAATATCCGTCTCACACACGAGCACCCTAGACCCAACCTTTACGTGCGTATATCGGAGAAGTTTATTTCACCAAGAAAGTAAATTAGGCCACCGTACACTTCTGCGGATCCGCGCAGCACGGCACGGCACGGATTGGCACAGCCGGCCATTGAGCTATGCCGATTCGAGCTGTGCCGTGCCGCGCTGCGCGGATCCGCAGAAGTGTGCGGTGGCCTTAAAGAAGGAAGAATGGATACGGAAAGGGGCGACAGGACGGGGCTTCATGAGTAGAAACTAGTGGCTTGACCAGGGACCTGAAATGGACTGCCATTCTGATTTAAGAGAAGACCCTACTGAGATTTTAACCAAAATCGCTTAAGAATTCAATTTTGCGTTTTTGCTGGAAATATACTCTATAGGGGCCTGTCCCCACCTCGTGACAAATATTCAAGACCCTCTGCTTTTTTTTTAGTTCACGGACAGCTGATTTTATACAAAAATGTACAAAAAAACCTGCTTTTTTCACCATAAACTTCTAGAATTTCATTAAACTATTGAAAATACCATTGAAAGTAAGTTTCATAAAATATAAAGTCAAAGTATAAACTACGTATGAGGTATTCCATACCAACTCGACCAATGATTTTCCCTTACCATTTTTGATTTGCTTCATAATTTTTTCTACGGTTACTCCAACTCTAACACCCACTCATGAATTTTTTCAGATTTTTTCCATGAACCGTTATTTATTCATGATTTTATGAAACTTCGAACAGTGCGACACCTTCGATTTTTTTGAAAAAAATCTCAAAAATTCTACTTTTGAAGACGATCATTTTGACCCCCAGTCGAACGTGGAAACTCTTTTCCTTATGTTTATTTTGTTTATTTAAGAAAAAATTATTTCATAAACATGGTGGATAATGGCTCCCAGAATTTTTTCAATGCAAATGAATTGTATCTTCAGGATAATGGGTTGTAACCATCAGAGATACGTTTCATTTTATTTTCAAAAATTATTTTCATTACTATTATTTTTTATTTTAATCGTCGTTCGTTGGAAGGATTTTATTTTGTCTCACAATAAATTATTGAAGCACTGTAAAAGAGAAAATTGTTTTTCGTGTTTGAAAACTTTAAAAACCCCTCCCAAAAAAAAAATAAGCCAGAAAAAATAAAAATAATAATAAAAATAATAATAAAAAAAAAAAAACAATAATAATAATAATAATTTTCGAAAATAAAATGAAACGTATATCTGATGGTTACAACCCATTATCCTGAAGATACAATTCATTTGCATTGAAAAAATTCTGGGATATACTAAATCACAGGTTAGGATCCAATATATTTTTATTTATTTTACTATAGATATATTTTTCTAAATATTTTAATAAAAGATGAGATAATTTGAATTTTAATTTCTTTTAACTTTATTAACTTCAATAAACAAATACAAATAAGTATTGCGTATAACGTTGTGCAAGAGCCGTCGTCGTAGAGACAAAATATTCTCTCAGGGTGAAAGAGGTCTCGGTGATGTTCGGTAAAGTAGTTTGAGAGCAGAGCGGTTGGATCTTGGATCAGTAGCAGAGGAGGTGCTGCCAGGGTACCAGGGTTTGATTCGATGTCTTGGTCTCGGCTGTCTGCTACCTATCAAACCAGATTATTATACTGAGATAGAAATTGAAATGTCTTTTTCTAATGAAAATTATTGTGTTTCGAAATCTAATCTTGGAATCATTTTACCGGTGTGTTTACACCGCTTAATTACTCACTGTAAAGCCTAATCAAGACAAGGATTGTGAATAGGATACCGATGCAGGGTAAACCGGCATTAAGTAACAGGATCACAGAGGTGTTAGCAGAGATCAGCCCTGAAACGAACACGTTGATGAACTATGTGTTTCATGACAGAGTATTGCAGCGCTACAGTATACAGTATACAGCATTATGGTGTATTGTATTGTATTGTCACTACGTGAGCTGATTGGATAAATCATTTTGATGAGTTGTTTCGATGAATAAAATAGATAAATATATACAATCATCATCTGATATTAATTACGCAAGGTAAGATACTATTCAGTGTCTGTAGGCTTGCTCCGCAGCCATTTGGGATTGAAGAATTTCCATATTGCAGGGTTGCGAAGCAATCCTCGTTTCATCGACGTCTCATGGTTCGCTCCACTGACATTCTAGATATAGGATTGTCATTTCTCACAAACACTCGGATATATATTGTCCCATCGGACCGAGGATAATCTACTACGAACTCCAATCCTAATCCAAACCGTTGTGAGCATTGAGAACTGTGACTGGTTCAATCTTAAAATCGTTATTTATGTTCAGCGTGGGACACAAAATCTGAAAAAATCATAAACTCTGTATCAAAACAGCACTAATCAACTATAAAAAAACTGAGTCACTAAAATTTTTCATCAGAGCGTAGCAGTGATTTGAAAATATTATCTTCAAGGTGGGTACCGCCTGTTAATGTTTCTCTTTATAAATGATTCGCCTTGTCTTTCGATTATGAACATGCTAGCTTAGCATGTTACTCGTGTCAATTGGTATGCGGTGGAAAATGCCCCTACTCTTCAGCATCGTGCAACCGACATCCCAGTTTGATATCCTTCTCGTTAAACATAGTATTCCAGCTGTTCCTGCACAACGCTCCGTAGAATGATTTGGCAGCATTAAACACCTTCACACCCTGTGTTAGCACGAGTCTAGCTATGAACATGACAGGTCAAAGATAATCCTAGGCTGCTGCATGTTCTCTGAAATAATAAGTACTAATTATTAGTATTATTACTAATAATTAATAATAATAAATAATAATATTAATAATATTAATAATATCAATAATATTATTAATATTAATAATTATTAGTATTATTAATAATTATTAATAATTATTAATAATTAATTACTAATAATTACCGTAAAGCCCCTTGGCCTACCTGAAAACGGTCACTTGTCCTTGAGGTTACTTGCCGTTTTGAGGTTACGCTCTTGTCAGATGCACTCGTGATTATAAAAAAATAGTTTTACTCACTCATCCATCGACACGCTAATCAGTCGCAATCCCCTGGATAACGATCATTCGGTGCACAAATAACATTTTGTGGGTGTAATAATTCTTCTCCGTAATAATATGACACCACTTCACTTGTACCCGTCAAAACTCAAGACCGCCATCGATCCATCGATCGGCGCTATAGAACTAGCGGCTACGATCACGGATAATTTTTTATTACCGACTATACCTGACAGTCTACTACTGGAGTTACTGCGATGCAAGCGAGGAATCACCCTGTGTATAGGTACAACAGGAGTCCGTAATGCAATAACAAGCTGCTCGCTCGAAATATAAAATTTCTTCATAAATATTTTTTCTTGATTCTGAATACAATCTCTGTAGGACAACAATTATGAGAAAGATAAACAATGTCCCTGAATCGGAGGAAACCATCACCGCTACGCTAAAAAATTGTCAGTCGCTAGATCAAAAGTCCCTAATAATTGAGAAACAGCTAGGGCTGTGCGGGTACTCGAAATCTCGGATACTCGAACTCGGATTCGGGTCGGGTTTGCATCAGGTCGGGTTTTTTGGCAATCCCGAAATCTTCGGGTAATCCGAAATTTTCGGGTAGTCCGAAATGTTTGGGTAGTCCGAAATTTTCGGGTAGTCCGAAATCTTCGGGTAATCCGAAATTTTCGGGTAGTCCGAAATCTTCGGGTAATCCGAAATCTTCGGGTAATCCGAAATCTTCGGGTAGTCCAAAATCTTCGGGTAGTCCGAAATAGTGTTGCCGCGAGAGACGAGAAAAACGAGACGAGACGAGAATGAAGAGTCGAGAGACGAGACGAGAGAGCGATTTTCTCTCGGCCGTCCAAGTCGAGACGAGACGAGAAAGACACGGCGAGAGTGTCGAGAGTCTCGGCCTATCGATATGATTAATCATGCGAATTAACTGAGTTCTTTTGGTATAATATAAGCATTTTATCTATGGGAAATAAAAATGGGCAATTATTCGGAAAACGAAGATTGCAGTATAACAGGTACATGCGGTACAATCGAAGATATAAAGCACCAAAATAAAAAATAAATCGATATTAAGATTTTATGCCGACATTTTCCATCACGGTCAGTCGAGAAAATTCGAGACGAGACGAGAGACGAATCTTAAGGTCGAGAAAAATTCGAGACGAGAGACCAATTTTTTCTCGATATTCGAGACGAGACGGTATGATCTCTCGTCTCGACAATGTCGAGACAAGACGAGAGAAGAGAAATTCTCGTCTCGTCTCGTCTCGCGGCAACACTAGTCCGAAATTTTCGGGTAGTCCGAAATCTTCGGGTAGTCCGAAATTTTCGGGTAGTCCGAAATCTTCGGATAGTCCGAAATTTTCGGGTAATCCAATAATGGTCAGGAATCCCGAAATCTTTGGAAAAAACGAAATCGCCAAGAAATCTCATGGCATGAATGTTTTTAGTAAAATGATAAACGTTTGCATCTTTCGTTAAGGGAAGACCCTAGTGAAACTGAAAACTTTTACATTTTTCATACGATTGAAATTATTTATAGATCACGTGAAAGTGTACTCCAAAACTAAGAAAATCACACCTTGAGCTTCAAGATTACTTAAGAAATGTAGAAGTTACGCAACATTCAATGGTAAAAACGTACCGAACTTCAAAATGCTTCTTGCGTCTGAGTTTTAATCGCATCATATTCCCCTTCGTCTGAGGTCTTCAGCAAACTGAAGCGAAGAAAGTGAGGGATCGGATTTGAGATTGGATCACACGTTCCATTTTGAGAGAATTTATTATTTTTTATTTCAAATTTTTAGCATTTTGCATGTTATTTAAATCTGAAAAAAAAGTTTCTTTTACAATAGAATGAAACCGATCCCTCATTTTGTGCATAAGGTATATGTGAATCTTCACTGCGAAGGAGAAGTTGATCGGAGCAAAACTCAGACGCAAGAAGCATTTAGCGTAGCTGAAAAGATAGTTCTGAGTAAATGGCATTTTAGTGAAAACTGGTATAAGTTAATTAAATTCTCCAGAATATATGGCACAAAATGATTGGAACGGTCATATCATTAAACTTTATGATCAACGTATCTCAGATTCTCTATTTCTGCTGCGGTGACATCTCAGACCGCAAATCTTCTTCGCCCTGCATCTGTAGATTCACCGTCCCAAAACAGATAATCAAAATAGGAATTGAATTAGCTATTCTGGTTCCCAGAAAAACTTGGCGCTGATCTATAACACTTGTTTATCTCTGGCTGTTGCCTTAGAACAGTAACTCACGCATCGCCCAACAGCGCTCACTGCTGCCGCTCATTTTAAATAGAGCTTCGTTTGAGCAGTTACACTAGATACGCTGCTGAAGAAGGCTTCCGCTGACATTCTGAGCTCCTCTATGGCTGATCTCTCATGAAAAGATATTAGTTTCTCAATTATTAAGGATTTTTGATCTAGCGACTGCCAATTTTTAGCGTAGCGTTGATGGTTTCCTTCAATTCAGGGACATTAGTTATCTTTCACATAATTCTTGTCCTACAGAAGTTGGATTTAGAACCAAGAAAATATGTTCATGAAGAAATTTTATATTTGGAGCGCTCCAGCTTTTTATTACATTTTGGAGTCCTGCAGTACCCATATACCCATACATGGGTATATAGTTTATACTTTGACTTTGTATCTTATGAAACTTACTTTCAATGCTATTTTCAATAATTTCATGAAATTCTAGAAGTTCATTGTGGAAAAGCAGAAAAAATTTTTTTTTTCATAAATTTTTTTTTATAAAATTAGCTGCCCGTAAACTAGAAAAAATCAGAGGGCCTTAAATATTTGTCACAAGGTGGAGACAGGCTCCTAGAGTATATTTCCAGCAAAAACGCAAAATTGAATTTTTAGGCGATTTTGTTCAAAATCTCAGTAGGGTCTTCCCTTAACGCGGCGTGGTTTTGTTCAGTTATTTCATTTTTTACTTTCTGTTATTCTCCGACGTGCTAAAGGACTGTGATCAAATTCCGAGAGGAGTGAAAAAGTTGTGCCATGTTTACGTACCACACTCCCGGTATTTTTGAAGAACCGAAAACAGCCGTGACCCAGATTTTCGAAAACTCCGCAATTTTTGGCAAACCCGAGATTTTCGAGGAACTCGGGATTTTTGGGTAACCCGAGATTGTCGGGTAACCTGGGATTTTCGGGTAACCCGGAATTTTCGGGTAACCCGGGATTTTCGGGTAACTCGAGATTTTCGGGTAATCCGAAATTTACGGGTACCCGACCCGACCCGACCCGGAGAATTTCAGTACTCGCACAGCCCTAGAAACAGCTAATGTATTTTCATGAGAGTTCAGCCATAGAAGCAGCGCTGACTTTATCAATAGGCAGACTAGGCCTAATGGCTCAGTTACACAAGGCGCGTCGCGTCACGCGGCGCGCTAAACAATATGCAGTAACCACCCGCACGGAAATATATGTATGCGAAAAATATATGCAACATATATGTCGCACTTATAACATATATGTGCGCAAAATCCAAAGATGTTCGCATATATTATAACATATATGTACGCATTTACATATATGTATCCTATATGTTAGATGAATTTTACATAGTGTTGACATCTATGTCGACATACATGTCACTACATGTATGTTGACATTTATATCAAACTTATAAAAAATAAATGTTACTTATATTTTAGCGCAAAAAACAAATATGTCGCATATATTTTTCGCATATGTATATTTCCGTGCGGGCAATGGGGGGGGGGGGGGGGGGGGGGGGGCTGCTTTTTACGCGTGTATACGAAAAAGCAGCCCTCCCATTGGTTACTGCATATTGTTTGCCGGACCGCGTGACGCGACGCGCTCTGTGTAACAGCCCCATAAGGCGGCATATTTTGAGGGCGGCATATTTTCAAAGCGGCCTATATAATTTTTATTGAATGGTGACTCTATCGTTTGTATACCTCTGTGGGCATAAAAAGCTTTCATTCAAGCCCTAGATCGATTAAATTGGTGTCAGGCGTGCTGAGATATAATTACCTACAGATTCTGGTACCCCGTTTGCTCGTACAATTTTTCTCTTTCTCTTTAGTATTCTTCAGACTAAGATTCATTCACACTAAAACCATTCCCATAAAATCACATTTCGTCGCTAAACGCAGGACGTATGTTCTATGCTTATACACAGAACATACGTCCTTACGCATCTGGGAACATGACATAGAAGGGATAAGTCCACACAAAAGTTGTATAGAGTGGCGTAAGTACCAGAGTCACGACGCAGTCAGCGCTAGTATCGCAGACAGAAACCGTGTGCAACACTAGCAGACGCGTGTTGTCCTTTCATGTTTTCGAATCCAAATAAAGGAAATAAAAGAAAGTACAAGCAATGATTAATACAAAATTTGAGAGTACAAAAACTAATGAATACAGACCAAAAGCCCCTCAGGTGTGAGAACCTTACGCCAAGTACATTAGTTTCGATAGGTTAATCTTAAATCCTACGATCTTGAGCTTTTGAGGTTATGCGAATCGACTGACGTGTAAAATTCATGGTGCTAAATAAAATAACAATCGTGAACGGATAATTTTACGATTACACGGAGAGAAAAGAATAGTAATATTCACAATGTAACATAGTAACCATTACTATGTTACATGGTAACGTAGATTTTCAAACATTACATTTGCTTAGTTACCATGTAGCATAGTAAATATTACCAGAAAAATAGTAATGAATCCTATTTGACATAGTATCATTTACGATTTTATGAGAAATAAGTCTGGTTACTATGTTGGAATGGTAAATATTACTATTCTTTTCTCTCCGTGTAAGTTTACCTTGCATGACACAAGACTGTCGGATGACTATTGACTGACTATTACAGATAGCAGTTCTGAAATGAGCCGTATAAATTGCTACATTACGGATCGAAAACAAGCGTCAAAAAGTGACTTTTCAATGCCTATGCCAAAAAAAAACATTTTTCTTCCGTCACAAAGGCGAGGAAATATAATACCTACATCAATTATGAAACTGGTTGATCTATGAATTATGATGAATGAACAATGGTTTCGAAGCCAAAAAGCCAAAAAGCTCAAGGCAAAAACATAATTGAACCAATAAGCACCGTGTAACTTTAAGGGGGAGGTAGGGTATTTTAATTTTTTTTTTTTTCCATTTTTTTTTTTTTTTTTTAAATGAATGTATAACATTTCAAGAATATTGTGTCGAAATTTCAAGTAAATCTGAGCAAAATTGACGAAGTTATGAGCGTTAGCGTAGTACGTTGCACCGCCCGACTTGCACAGCTGCCGCTCGGCTGCCCGCAGCACTTCCTGCCTGTCTCCTGTATTGTATCTATAACCCCAAATTTGAAAGAAAAAGAAAGAAAGATGAAAGAAAAAGATGAAAGCGATTTGCTATATGGACCTGGGATAGACGATTCAATGTGAGCATAAAAGAATTATAGTATTTTATTCCGCACTGTGCAAAACTTTAAAGCCCTCTCCTGAAAAACATCATTTCCAAAATCGGTGCACACGATTACTCGAAAACTAATTGACCGATCGTTCTGAAATTTTGCACAGTGCTTCTTCATATAATTCATCAGGTAACGCTGTGAGCTTTTTTTCGTTTTTTTGAAAATTATCAATTTTACAATAACAAATAGGCTGATTTTTTCAGCGAAAATCGCATTTTTGACTTCAAAGTGACGGCAAAGGTTGAAAAATAAAAAAAAAATAAAAAAACTCGACAGCGTTACCTCGGAAAACTTATCCTCTAACGAATGCCGTTTGGATTTTTGGTTTCAGATAATCCTACGTCGAGATATCCCGTGCACGGCGAATCAACTTTTTTCCGCGACGCCTCCGGAGATTCCCTGCCATTCACTGGATTATTAATTTTTTTAAAAACAAATTCAACTGTATATTCTTGAAATATAACACTATTATGTGGAAAAAGATTTAATCAATTATCGCTATCCATATCGCCAGGAAAAATCATCAAAAATATGCCTTTTTTTCACGTAAAATACCCTACCCCCCCCTTAACCGAATCAATTGAAAGCCTAAAGAATAATCACGATAAGCTTCAATCGAAGTTGAATCAAAATATCTAAGATCACATGCGAGGGTTTATACAATCTTCTTACAATCGTTCGCGGGATACGATTTGCACTTCGAGTGTATTTGAAATCGTCGTCTGATGGGAATTGTGAGGATGCCGTCGAATTGCTCAGCCATTGCTGATCGCGTAAGCTTCGTCGATATTGATTATTTTTATATTCATTAAACATTCCTGTATAGGCGACGTCTATATATAGCAATACTTCTATCCGCGCTAAATCAATGAGTCTTCGGGTTGCATTTCTACAGCCTCAAGTAGGGATAACATCGAGTACGGATTTCAAGAAATCATAAATTATCTGCCGATTGGCAGACATCTCGGATATCAAGTATGGCTTCAATCTAATCAGTCCAACAAATCAAGTATTGCCTTATCAATTCTTTTCACTCAGAATAACATCTGACAACTGAGTAAAGCTACGCGAAACAGTTCGATAAGTTTAATTTTTAGATTTGAAGAGCAAATAATAAAAGCAATTACTGATCAGATAATAAGCACAGAAGACCACCGCTATTAGATAACAACCACTTCGAACCGCAAATATTGTTTTTCACTGATTTATACTACTCTCTGATTGTACCCGATCAATCGTTCACAAGAATTTGCTAGCATCAACTAGGGTAAACCGACCAGTGAATGGTCGGTTAAGGAACGGCACCCAGTGAATTGGCCAGCATGTTAAAATCACTATATATACAGATTAGTCTGCTTCAAAAAAAACATCTAGTTTTTTTTTTCAACTCTTACCCCCCCCCCCCCCCCCCCCCCCCCCCCCCAAATGTTCGAGGTGGATGAGAAAAAAATCCTCGCCAAAGTCGGTCGCTGTAGCTCAACTCTAAGAGGTCGCAATTTTCATTTTAGTTTAAAATCTCTAGATTTTAAATGATTTTATTTAATCTTCTAATGAAGGTAATCGACTCTTATTACATAGATTTGGAAAGCTTGAAAAACCAGCTTTCTGAATATACAATGGTTAATTAAAAAAAAATTAAAATGAATAGATGTAATTTCACTTTGAATAAAAAACCGAAAATTCCCATGTTAAATGAATGGGAAACTAAAATGAAAATTGCAACCTCTTAGAGTTGAGCTACAGCGACCGACTTTCGCGAGGATTTTTTTCTCATCCACCTCGAACATTTAGGGGGGGGGGGGGGGGGGTAAGAGTTGAAAAAAAATTAGACTTTTTTTTTGAAGCACCCTAATACAGATATACTTTGTGTGAAAATGGTAATTCACTGGTCCCCGCCCATTCAATGCAATGGTCGGTTTACCCTATTATTCCTGGACTTGTATACGCGGCGGCTTCATTATGTATTTATAATATTGTATTTTCATGGTCAGTGAGCAGTTGTTCAACGTTTGCATCGTACAGACTTTTTCCCCATTCGTGAAATATTGCAGGATCTTTGGATGGTGGATTTGACAGGCAGCTCCGCAAAATGACCAATGAAGCTGACCATGGAACCATGGACCTTTAAAGCCTGTGGCAGTTATCAAAATCTATATGTAGCTTCTGTGTGCAGGGTATAACAATATTTGTAGGTTCATTGCACGAACACGCAATCAGGCTTTGAAATATCACTCGTTTTGCTACGTGACCCAATGATCTTTATGACCTGTGAACTATATTTTGAGAGATTAGGCACGTAACTTTCACCGTCTTGAATTTAGTTTTATCACTATTGCACGAATCGTTTGTAGTAATTATAGTATTTGTACAAGTTACAACTTCTATAAAAGCTCTACGCATCAAATAGGTTTAATATAAAATACGTTTTTTTGTAGTCCAATTTTTCCATGCAAACATTCGACCAATCGTCTTTCAAACCTATATTGTGTAGATAACCTTTAGAAAAGAATCTGGATGCACTATTACTGCTCGTTTCCATGCAAGCGTTACCGCACGGCAAAACGCATACGGCGAGACATTCAACAATATTCGACAATCAAAAAACAATCAAAATCGCACTGCCGCACGCGTATTGCCGCGCGGCAACGCTTGCATGGAAACTCGACATCAGATCTTGGTTGATGGTTGTTTCTTCACGGAGTGTTACACATTCGCAAATTACGTATGTCGACTACATGCCTGCATAAGGCGATAAGTCGTTAATGGATAAATGAAATGAACATTCGCAAATTACGTATGGGGTCAAGCCTTGACCCGTGTTCATGATAAGATAATTCGGCTAGAAGTTTTCCATTTGAATCAGTATAGACCAAATATTTTATTCATGCTGGATGGTATTCATTGCAACTATGAATAAAATCCAATTGAATACTGTATCCTCATTTTCACTGCAGGTAAAAAATTCCATATTCCATCACTTCGTTTATTCTACTTCAGATTCCTACCCATCGTACAGATCGGCTTATACGTTCAAGAAATTGGCCCATCATTTGCTATCGATACGTTACATTGGACTTGTTTTTTAAATCTGTCAAAGCGGAAAGAAATCGATGACGATATCAGTTAATGCAATACCTTACGGTTATGAATATCAAATATGATTGTGATATTCATGTTAAAGTACTATCGTCCACAATTATCTCGCCAGAATGATAATATCGTATTACCGACGTCAAACAGAATCGAATAACTCAATCCTAAATAACTGTTACTCAATTCTCAATTAGTTACCTACCCGATTCACTAGACAGCTCTTCAATCATATCTGTAAAATCGAGTGCTTTGCATTTTTATTTGTATGCGATGAGCGTTCCTTTCAGCCAATTGCTAATAATTTTTTTTTTTTTCTTTTTTTTTTCCTAACTGAGTTTAGATAAGTGTGGGTCGTGATAATAAAGCTAAATGATATCGTTGCAATATACTCTGGCCACAACTATATTTTATTCACCACTCAGGTTCAATCGTAGCATGGTATGACAACTCATCATCTAATTGCACGGTGCTTCGAAATTGAAAACTACGGTCTCTACTAGTCCGTTCAAACCTTCTGACTTTATTATATATATCTGTATATTGTACCCAGTGTTTGTTGTAAGAATCGATTGATAATACATGGAGGGTACGGGAATGGTAAGTGGCAAACTAGTGCCACAAGAGGGTCGTAAATTATGGCAATACTTAGCAACTATCTCAGGTAAGCTAGTATAATTTTTTATAATAATCATATAGGCCGTGAATTTTTTACTTCTCAAAGGTCGTTCAAGGCACCACAAATGTTTTCTATTAATCATGGGCATGCTGATTTCAAAAGTGACTCAATACCCTCCATGACATCAGAATTTCATAGTGTCTCAATCGCTCAATCAATATTCCATATTCTTTAGTATACACTCACTTAGTTTGTATTGCTGTTGGGCAGCTAAATTTTCAGTACAGAGTGACTATAAAATTTGTAAGATAAAGATTAAATTTTCTAAATTAAAAAAAAAAAAAAAAAAAGGATACTCTACGTGATAGAAACATGACAATGTTTTTCCCTTGATACTTGAAACAACCCGCACGGAAATATATATATACGAAAAGTATATGCGAACATATATATGTGACATTTTTGTTTTTTGCACCTAAAATCTATTTTTATAAGTTTGATATAAATGTCGGATATATGCATAGAATTTATATTCCTGGAAGGGGAATATCTCAGGTAAGCTAGTTAGCCCATTTGCGCAATGGGCGACAGACTGACGCCAACATGTTGAGACAGAGATATATCTCTCTCTCCATTCTTAACGTCCAGTCCCCTCTCCGCACATACCCCTCGCCACAATAGTACCGTACGAAGATTGATAGGTTAGGGTTAGCGTAAACTTGTAATCTATTATGTATTATAGAAATAATTACGTTACTATACAGTACTACAGTACTGACAATGGTTATAAATTCACATGCTATCACAATTTTCGGTTTGACATGACATGAGAAGTGACGATGAATTTGGCGATTTGGGTATGCATGGTTGTTTTTTATTTTCCGAACAGGATGGTGGCGAGGAATGAAGAATGAGGAAACGCTAGAACTGCTAATAGACTTTTACATACCGCGAGTATTCGGTGAGTCTGAACGACCCCCTTCCTGGGGCAAGACCAACACAGGCGCGCACTGCGTGCGTGAGGCTCGGCAAGCGGGGATAGGCGGCCAGTGGCGCTTCTACCGACGCAGTGCGCGCCTGTGTTGGTTTTGCGTAGAGAGGGGGTCGTTCAGACTCACCGAATACTCGCGGTATGAAGCCTGTCTTTATTGATGTTTAAAGTGTATAAGTTTTGTGTACTTATGTCTAATAAAATCCGTTTTATGTAGATTAGAAATTCGTATTTCAATAATCATAAATATGTATACAACTTGTATGTATACAACACCCGAAAATCATAAAAGCAACAAACAATTAGGTTAGGAATCGCTAGGACTAGGGCGGTGCGCGGAGAGGGGACTGGACGTTAGGAATAGAGAGAGAGATATATCTCTGTCTCAACATGTTGGCGTCAGTGCGACAGCTCCTATTCCCCTTCCAGTAATATAAGTTCTATGGATATATGTCAACATAAATGTTGCGGCATGTATGTCGACACAGATGTCGACACCTATGTCGTGTGTCATCGTTGACATCTATATCGACATCTATGCGGCATGTATGTCGACATCTATGTTGACATCTATGTCGACATACATGCCGCAACATTTATGTTGACATATATCCGACATTTATATAAAACTTATAAAAATAGATTTTAGGCGCAAAAAACAAAAATGTCACATATATGTTCGCATATATTTTTCGTATATATATATTTCCGTGCGGGAAGAAGAACCTTATATTAGCCTGTGATTATTGAAGCAATAATGAATCATATCAGCCAGTTTATATAAATCCCACTAAAACTTGAGGATCGAAACGTTTCTCATCGTCGAAGTATTGTGAGCGCAGATGAAGGCCGTTCAGAGTTACGGTTTCGATCACGATTTTATGATAACTTTAAATAAGCATTGCGGTTTCAGTTTCGGGTCTATTAACATTTCAAACAAACAGTTTTGTTGAATCAAAATTCGACCAAATCAAAATCAAAAGTTTGTTTCGTGTTCATACTCTTTTTTTAACCCCTTAGTAGTCAGGCGAAAATAGATATTCATGGCTTATTATAAAAAATAGTATAAATTCAGAGAAACATTAATGAAACATAAAAAAATATTTTTCAAAATTAATTGTAAGATTAATTTTAGGCTTTTGGATTGAACAAAAAATTTTTTATAACATTTTTCATGAAAAATATGATTAATTATAGTATTTGAAATAATATTCCGTGCTGATTAAGGTAGTAGTCTCGTGAACACTTTTTGAGATAGATTTTCATGCGAATTTTTATAGATGATCTTTGGAGTGCTATAAAAACATTGACTTAATTTGGAGGGGCTGTACCGTTCAGAACTCTAAATATTAATTATTAAGAAATCGCTGTTTACCACGCGCTCTTATGGCTAAAATCGGATTTTCTGCTATGAAAAAAAAAAAAAATGACGAGATAGATTTTGAAAAAAAAAAAAACTTAGCCCAATGGTGAAATAATCCTTTCCACAAATTGAAAAAAAATGATCTGTTTTTACCGTTCCAAACAAGAAATAGAAGCTTCCAAATGATGAAAATGATCAATAAAATAATAATAATAATAACAATAAAATAACAATAACAATAACAATAACAATAACAATAACAATAACAATAACAATAACAATAACAATAACAATAACAATAACAATAACAATAACAATGATCATTAAAATAATAATAACTATTAAAAGTTTTCGAGTACAACCCGACGAATGGTCGAGCAACTCTCATTACGCGCCCTCCAAACTGATGGCTGATGATTTCGCTAGACTACTACCTTAACTCAATTTCCGACTTTTAGGCGATTGACATACGAATGCGTAACAGGGTCCAATTATCACTGCATCAATTGAAAGAAAACGTTCTGATAAATTACATAGTTTTAGTATCAATGAGCAGCCCTGTCAGGACGTTGAAGTGTTCAAATATATTACCTACAATCGAAATCCTTCGACAATCTCCAAGTCGTTCGTTCCCAATATTCTCAAGATTACGTGGCATGACTTATGCATCGTGATTTCAGCTTGTCTCTTGGCCTTGGGTACTGGCAACATCCTAGCCTGGACCTCACCAGTTCTTCCGAGGTTAAAGAACCCCGATGGGTGGCTTTACATCAATGATGAGCAAGGCTCCTGGGTTGGTTCCTTGCTGTCAATTGGTGCTATATTTGGTGCTGTGCCAGCGGGCTTTCTGGCCGATAAATTGGGGCGTAAAAAAACTATTCTAGCAACAGCGCTGCCACTGCTGATGTCGTGGGTACTAATCATATTTGCGTCCCACGTCGTTGTCTTATACATCGCCAGAACCTTAGGTGGTATTGGCGTCGGGGTGACATGTGTTGTGGTACCCATATACATTGCAGAAATTGCTGAGCCCTCGAAACGAGGCGTTTTAGGTTCAATTTTTCAGCTATGTATAGCTGCTGGTATCCTCTACGGTTTCGTCGTAGGTGCCTTGGTCTCTTACACCTGGCTCGCCGTCATTTGCACCCTAGTCGAGGTCATCTTTCTTGGCAGCTTTATATTCATGCCTGAATCTCCGCAATGGCTGATGGTGGGTATTGTAAACGGGTGGTCCTTGGTAGTCCAATTTATATCTTTCTCTTTACTACATTACCGCATACTGGAGTAACTTGACACCAGAAGGTTTTGAATAACGTTTCAATTTCTGAAAGGGTGCTTTGAAAGTTTGTAAAATATATTCAGAACAATATCAAAATCCGAACACAAATCTAGAAGTCACTGCCGAATTTTTAAATTCAAAGTGAGTATTGCAATGTTTTGAGTTATGTGAACACCATTGATTATAGAGTTTTTCAATTCATGCATGTTTCCTCGCCCTTCCCAATAAACACACTAACCTAAGTAACGTATACGTATTATACGTGAAATATACGTGTTTCGGCCGGACATTCTTCCGATTTTTATACGTTACTTAGGTTAGTGTGTTTATTGGGTTATTTGAAATACCTCGATACTTCTATGTCAGAAGTTCTCTATGCAATCTCTGAATTTTTTCATGATTTTACGTCTTATCATAACTCATAATTTATAAATATACGCTTTCTAAGGATTTCCAAATTCGAGAATATCATTTTACTGATTGTTCTAACTTGAGGGAGTTCAATCATTGTAAGCTGTTTCAAAAATACATTCGCTTACGCAATGTCAATAGATTTTTTCTATATGATAACCTAAACATTTTCTATATACAATAAAATCAGATTGAATTATTACTTCTAACCGAGCTTCCATAATATCATGGAATTCGAATAGAATATATGACTATAATAAGGCGACCTACCTTTTTTTTTTCTCACTTCAAAAATATTTTTGTCCCCGCGATTGATCTGCCTTAATTACTTTCGACTAATGTTAAATAACCACCAAACGACCAACAAACCAATTTATCCGATATTTATTTTCATGATTCCTTGGTTGCAGAGTCAGGGCAGAAAATCAGAGGCTTCGAAAGCGTTGGTCGTCTTCAGAGGTACCGAGTACGATATTACTACAGAATTGGCGACCATGCAAAAGAATGCCGAAGAAACAGCTACGAGAAAGACTTCGAAGGCTGATCTTATCAATACACGCGGTGCTCGCATAGCACTTGCTGCCGCTCTGGGACTCTTGGCGTTCCAACAACTTACGGGCGTTAACGCTGTCATTTTTTATACCAACGCCATCTTCCTAGCAGCTGGAAGTTCCTTGAACCCGGACATAGCTTCGATTATCGTCGCCTTAGTACAGGTTCGATCAATAATCATGAAATCATTCAAAATTAGACCCCGAAACTAGCTTTTATCCGTTCCAAGTTATCTGTGGCAACAACAATTCGCATTGCATGTCATCTTCCAGATTAAATTAGTAGATTCTATTCGAAAATGTACAGTCTAATATGTGCGAGTTAGAGGTAAAGAGCACTTGATACAAAATTAGCCCCCTTGATACAGTGGGATCCCTCAATAAGCCCTCCCAAGCCGCCAAGGGGAAGTGTTTTTCCACGAAATGAGGTTTCCCCACTTTGCCTTCTTCGCTAGTCGCCCCAAATGTTTTCCGTCTCTCTCTTTCTTCGCTACGCTATTTCTTAATAGGCGGAGTGGGGGAACGCTGCGAGTGAGAAACTGGGGAAGCGGGCTTATTGAGGGAGGCCTTTTGAGGGATCGGACTGTAATTTGTTAAACTTCATAACGACGCATCTGTTCCAGACGGTGATGTCAGTTGTGGCAGCGGTGATAATTGACAAAGCTGGTAGACGAACATTGCTGATGGGGTCATCGTCCGTCTTGGCTTTGTGCCTCTTCTTGCTCGGCCTTTACTTTCATTTCGACCTGACCAGCGTGGGCTGGCTTCCGCTGCTGTCCTTGACCGTCTTCATGGTTGCTTTCTCATTGGGGTAAGTAATGCCGGAAAAAAGTATAATGAAGTCCAGACAGAAATACGCTAATCGGGAATGAAGAATCGTTCGGCTACAAACGCATTCAATCAATTCATTATAATCATTGCGTCGTTTATCTGACCTTGAATTCAAATCTTTGATAAATGAATTGCTTATCTACTCCTGAGCTAGGCCGCATATCGGCATAATGAATTGAATCGTGCCCATGCATTAGTCGTCAAACCGTTGACAACAACATCACTATCTAGCACATCAATATCCAGCATGCTGACGCTGACAGTGTAGGTCGTAAGATTTTGAATTATGATATGTTATCTTCATCGTAAGTCTTAAGCTCAACGCGCACTATGCCGAAGCGAAGCGAGACGAAGTTTTCATTAACATGCTTTTTCAGGAGTGTGCGTGCATACTTCCATAAAAAACATAAGAAAAGCATGTTAACGAAACTTCGTTTCGCTTCGCTTCAGCATAGTGCGCGTCGACCCTTAAGGTGAAGTGAAACGTTTGTCAGAACCTCGAAAACTGGAATCTTGAATTCTCCGGAACTACTGAATCAATCGCGATGAAACTTCGAGGGATTACACATAATTGCGACAGAAAGTGGCTGATTATTTCACTTTTCCAAAATTTGACAAAAATTTTCACAGATTGTCGTACCGACCACATAAATCGCGAGATTATTCACTGTTGCCGTAGATAATCGCATTTTCCCGACAATTAGCCACTCCGCAATGAAAAACCACACGCTTTGGGCCTAATCCCGTGTCATTTGATGGAGAAATGGCTGAGAATTGACGATTCTCCGTTACTCATAAGGGCCATTCCACGTGAACCGGATCAGTCACCTCTCAGATATTTTTTTAATTTTGCATGTCGATTGTCCTCGGGGAGTTAGATTTTTGTGCCAAAGGATTTTTCAATTAGTGCAAAATTCGTTGAGTTATTTGCATAAACAATTTCGAGCAAGGTTTTTTTCAAAAATTCATAACTCCGCCAAAAATGACATTAGATTCAATTATTTTTTTTCAGTTTACGCGGAAAGAGTCAGAATATATAAAAAAATATGTACTTTGAAAAAAGTTTGTTCATCCATTGTTTATTTAACAATTAAGTTTTCAAAGATTTTTAAAACAGGGTGTGACACGATCAAAAAAATTTTTCAAAATACCGACATATACTTTGCACTATACTACAGCCTGTGAATTAAATTTAGGAACGTGTTATTTTTTGTTCTCAAGTAAAAAATCGCTAAAGTTGGCGGCGCGCGCCAATTCCGAGTCGACGCCGCGTGGAACGTAATGGCGTGCGTTAGACTGCTGTTCGCCGCTACTCGACGGACGCGTAGCGGCGGTATTCGAGATTCATTTTCACAATGAGTGACACGGTTTAAAAATCTGAAAAAAATACTGTAGTTTCCCAATGGCAACTATAAGCGATACGTTGAGTTTCGAGAACGTGTTCTTTTTCGTTTTTGAAATATTGCAGCTTAAAATTTTAGCACGTATACTTAGCATACATACACTTGACGAACGCATAGCAGCGGTGTTCGAGAGTCATTCTCACAATGAGTGACACGATTTAAAAATCTGAAAAAAATACTGTAGTTTCTCAATGGCAACTATAAGCAATGCGTTGAGTTTCGAGAACGTGTTCTTTTCCGTTTTCGAACTATAGCAGTTTGAAATCTTAGCACACCGCTCAGCATACATGCTAAAATTTTAAGCTGCAATATTTCAAAAACGAAAAAGAACACGTTCTCGAAACTCAACGTATCGCTTATAGTTGCCATTGGGAAACTACAGTATTTTTTTCAGATTTTTAAACCGTGTCACTCATTGTGAAAATGAATCTCGAATACCGCTGCTACGCGTCCGTCGAGTAGCGGCGAACAGCAGTCTAACGCACGCCATTACGTTCCACGCGGCGTCGACTCGGAATTGGCGCGCGCCGCCAACTTTAGCGATTTTTTACTCGAGAACAAAAAATAAGACGTTCCTAAATTTAATTCACAGGCTGTAGTATAGTGCAAAGTATATGTCGGTATTTTAAAAAAAATTTTTGATCGTGTCACACCCTGTTTTAAAAATCTTTGAAAACTTAATCGTTAAATAAACAATGGATGAACAAACTTTTTTCAGAGTACATATTTTTTTATACATTCTATGACTCTTTCGGCGTAAACTGAAAAAAAATAATTGAATCTAGTGTCATTTTTGGCGAAGTTATGAATTTTTGAAAAAAACCTTGCTCGAATTTGTTTATGCAAATAACTCAACGAATTTTGCACTAATTGAAAAATCCTTTGGCACAAAAATCTAACTCCCCGAGGACAATCGACATGCAAAATTAAAAAAAATATCTGAGAGGTGACTGATCCGGTTCACGTGGAATGGCCCATAAGTAAGGCCAGGGACTTTGTAGGGAAGGGGAAAACTAATGCATGTAAACACATCTGTGTAATGGATATGTTCAGGTTCTACAGTTACAGAGCTTAGACGTCAACGAAAACTAACTCATGTAAACACATCTGTGTAATCGGCAGTGATTGTTCGATAATTTCAGGAAATAAGAAATAAGGAGACCGATCTCCATGCTAGAAAACCTGCGGCGATATCCGAGTTTCTTTAGTAGTACGATATTCTGACACTCGCAGTGTCGGTGTTCCACGTCGGGTCGGTTAACGGACCGAGGTGGGGGTTTGTTTACGCTTGCGTTGAAAAATTTGAACTTCAAATAATTTTTAATTTTTAATTTTAAATCATTTTATTTAGCATTGAGTTAACCCCGAAGCCGGTATAAAAGTGCACTGATAAAAGGATTTGTTGATATTGAATAAGATTTATCCATATTTAACAAATGATTCATTAACTCATATACTTGATAAATATTTTGTAACAGTTAACAAATCCTATTCAATAAATCATTTACTAATGGCCGGTTTCACCAACGTCGAATAACTTCTTATTCATAGAACGCTATTCATCGAATAAAAGTCGCAAATACAATGTGAAATAGTCTTTTGTTTTCAATGAATAATGGCCGGTTTCACCAACGACAGTTAACATTTTATTCGTCGATTAACTTTATTCACTGATTCAGAAATTATATTTGCACATCGAAAATGTCCTTATATTTCATAAATTAAGTTATTCTATGAATAGGAATAACGTTTCACAACATAATTCGCCCGATAAAACTATGTTTTCAATGTAAAAATGCAATTTCTAAATCAGTGAATGAAGTTAATCGATGAATAAAAGTTAACTGTTGTTGGTGAAACCGGCCATAAGAGTTTATTCTATGAACAAAGTTATTAAACGGTTAATAAATATTTGTTGTGGACAAAATTGATATGTTGAATGTTATAAAATATTTATTCATATTTAAAAAATCAAAAAAATGTAATGTTTCCAAATAAATGTATTTATTAACAGTCAAGAAATTCTTTCATCAGTGTGTATACTTTATATGAAAAGACTGGATATTTGTTGGAGTTCATCGAATTATCCATATATTATTATGTTACTATATTTCTTTTTGTCTGCCACAGCTGCGTATTCCACGTCACGTGACAAAGCGTCACGACCTGACGTGGAACACCGGCACTGCGAGTGGCAGAATATCGTACTACTAAAGAAACTCAGATATCGCCGCAGGTTTTGGCGAATAACGAGCCTAGAGATCGGTCTCCTTACTTCTTACTTCCTGGATAATTTCATTCGGTTCAGTTGTCACAGTGACAATGTTCAGATGGCAACGAGAACTGTCAGAGTAAAACGTTAAACTTAACCCTCCTGACCAGTCCGATGAGTGTAGACCATGCAAGAGTATGCAGTATACATATTTTTTACAACTCAGTGTGTGAAACTCGATTTCTCATGTCTGTTGGTAGTGTGCGAAGTACCCGATTCACACACTGTAGCGCGCGGTGTACCGAGTAGATGCATTCGAGCACTCAGTGTGCAAATGTATCTGGAGTAGATATATTCGCGCACTCAGTGCACAAATGTATCTGGAGTATATTATACATTCGTGCACTGAGTGTAGCCCAGCAAACACAACGTCTATGTGTTATATAACATCGAGACTATTTAGTAATATAATATATGTTATATCGAAGTTACGTAACATTATATGAATCTGTTCTTGAGTCGGAACTAATAACTTACTTGCAGCTTACATGCAACATCTACGTTATATTGCACGTTACATTCGATTATATTAATACAATGTTGCGGCAATATATCTGTGTTTGCTGGGAGAGAATGATTTACTCCGCACACTCTAAATAGTGTATCTGTAGAATATTGTCGAAAATATACAGTATTCACATTCTCAGCTGGTTTTCTGTTACTGATAAAAATTAATTTTCGAAATCGGAATTCGCACATTGAGTCATAAAAAATAGTATACGACACACGTGCACGTACGTGATCCTCACACTCGTGTTTTTGTCACCCTCGCTTCGCTCGGGCGACAAGTTACACTCGTGCGAGAATCACGTACTTCGTGCACTTGTATCGTAATCTACTATTATCTTATTTTTTGTCTTGATTTTTGTCTTGATTTTTGTCTTGATTTTTGTCTTGATTTTTGTCTTGATTTTTGTCTCATTTTTTGTCTTGATTTTTGTCTTGATTTTGATCTTGATTTGCATGGTCTACACTTATCACATGCCAGGAGGGTTAAGTTTAACGTTTTATTCTGACAGTTCTCATTGCCATCTGAACTTTGTCACTGTGAAAACTGAACCGAATGAAATTATCGAACAATGACTGCCGATTACACAGATGTGTTTACATGTGTTAGTTTTCGTTGACGGCTAAACTCTGTCACTGTAGAACCTGAACATAGTCATTACGCAGATGTGTTTACATGTATTAGTTTTCCCCTTCCCTACGAAGTCCCTGGCCCTATGGTCGGAGAGCTGACGACCAAAATGGTCAGGTAATTTTATCGCCAATGAAACTCAGGATAATACTTACCTGAAAGACCCTTATGCGAGAATCGTCGATCCGGCAGGCCGCTCCTGGTGGGTTCAGATATTATGGGGTGGGGGAAAAAAAAAAAAAAAAGGTAAAAGTATCGTCTTTAATTTGTGTTGCAAACAGTTACGCTATACTTCTAATACACCAAAAAAAAATTTCAAATCGAACGGTTGGTGGAAAGGTGTTGCCAGCCTTGATTATGATTGTAAAAAAAATAATAATTTTATTTTAATTTTATTTTTATTTTTTTTTATTTTTTTTTTTTCACTATTTTTGGCTGGCTTTATTTTTTTCGGCTCATATAATAAATAAACTCTTGGCAGAAAAAAAATCAGTTCCCTACAATTACCTCAAACTTATTATTTTTTTCACAATCATCAAGGCTGGCAACACCTTTCCACCATCCGTTCGATTTGAAATTTTTTTTTGGTGTATTAGGAGTATAGCGTAACTGTTTGCAACAAAAATTAAAGACGATACTTTTACCTTTTTTTTTTTTTTTTCTCCACCCCATAATATCTGAACCCACCGGGAGCGGCCTGCCGGATCGACGATTCTCGCCTAGGGATCTTTCAGGTAAGTATTATCCTGAGTTTCATTGACGATAAAATTACCTGACCATTTTGGTCGTCAGCTCTTAGACTACTAGCCATAACTAAAAAACCGACGCTCAGTTGAGATCACAACCCGTATCGACATTTAGTCGAGATCATAGCGTGTACCGAAATTGCAGCCAGTTTACTTGCAAACAATCTAGCGGTGGGCAGAGGTACCAAACGTTCGATATTTCTGTTCAGAGGCCCTGGCAGTGATCTGACGCTCCTGATTGACTTAGCTTTGGACAAATTTTTTCAACAGCCAATAAGGATCCTCAAATCACTGCGTTTGCGTTTGCGCACACGTTCGCGTTTGATCGTGCCAGGGCCTTTACTGCGGTGAAAGACACCCGGCCGTGGCCTTGAAACGTTTCACTTCACCTTAATCGTAAGTGAATTGAAGTTTTGTCTAACGTTAAGGGCAATCCCTAGTCACCCACCTCCTTTAGGTCGAAAAAGGATTATCCGAGCCCAGGCGTCGAAAACACGAAAAAAAAAATGCGTAGCGCTAATTCAAATTCAATTCCGAACACGTACGTCAAAAAACATGTTCGTTTCGTGCGACAATAGAGTCATGATGCCATGATTATGAGAGTCGTCCGCCGAATTCAGCTGGCTCGGTAGGCAGTGCCGGATTAATGATTTTGCCGCCCCTCGGCCCAGAAATTATTTGCCGCCCGAATACCTGTCTGTTTTGCGTGTTTCATAAATTCGATGACCAAAAAGTGCTTCTTGTGCTGCCGCCTCCCGCTGCATCATGCCATCGAACCAGGCAATAATTCGGTAGTGCCGCCCCTAAAAATTTGCCGCCCTAGGCCCAGGCTTTTTCGGCCTGGCCAGCGATAATCCGGCACTGCCGGGAGGTAACCTGGCGCAAGAATGTGCTGCTTTCTGGCGGACGACTCTCATAATCATAGCCGCCGAAGAAATTTACATTCGAATAATGTAAAATCGGTTTTCAGACTCTATTTTCGCACGAAGCAAACATATTTTTGGACGTATGTTTTCGGGATTGAATTCGAATTTGCGCTACGCACTTTTTTTTTGCGTTTTCGACGCCTGGGTTCGGATAATGATCGAAATGTGTCCTATTTCGACTAAAACGAGATGGGCGACTAGGGATCGGCCTTGAATGTGTTACAATGATAACGTCGTTCTGAGGCGCATTTGCAATCATTGTCGACTGTATTGAAAATTATCAGGGTTATTAGACAGCTCCAAGACACCTAGTTAACTTCACTATGACCTCAACAGTATGCTGAATCACCATTTCAATCTTTTACTACTGGTATAACGAAATAACAAAACATCGTAAGAACAAATTTAATCGTGAGTTTTTTTTATAAAAGTGGCCAGTGATCTAGCTGTAGTACGACCAACACACGCTCGTATTGTCTACGTAAGTTTGGAATATACGAAGTGCGAATAAATAGATCACATTCAAATGGCACTTTGCTTGAAAGTCGTCCCTGCTTTCGACTCAAAGTTTTAGGTATAATATTTCTCTCCGTGGGATTCCATCGACTCTTGCGGTAAAAATCAACAGTAAAACGAATTATTTATTTTGATAACATCGTAAAATTACTAACATCGAATTTAGACTTGAAACTTAATGGCAAATATGGATTTCGTGCTTTGTTCGTTATTTTCGCATTTTTCACGTCGCGTTGGCCAAAAATCATGTATGGAAGTCAATAATTTCAACTTTCTGACAAGAGGTGCTCAGATCGTATTAGGAGAATTTTCTTACCTTTGAGTTGAGAAGTGGGGGTCATCTTCGTTTGCGGACTGTGACTTTTTTATTCCCACTTCGTATCCAAGCTGCAGGGGCCTTTTGGGAGGCCATTGGTAGGCACTGTCGCCCGAGATTCTAGTAAGCCATATCATTGTTTGGTGGTTATGCCACGGTTTGATCGCTGGCCACTTTCGTCAAAAACTCACGATGTACGCGGATAATTTATTACGCTTACGAAATATTTCTAGACTTTGTTGAGGGCAGGGTACATCCATATTTTCAGCCTTGTGATCGGGAGGGAATCACGAGAATGGAATTAAGGCGCTCCAAGCGAGGACATTTTTCAAGACTTAGTTTTGTTGTAATAAATCATTAAAACTTATATGCTGCTTGAACAGCGAGTTGACCTTGTGTAACGACACATGCGTTTTGAGGAAGAATTGCATGAGTTCCGCGATACTTCGAGCTTTCGATTGAAACAGACTTGAAATCCACTGAAAATAGTCAAATTCTTTGAAGTTGAACCTATTGGTTGAATCCCACGCAAATAATGATCGAAGAAATAAATTTACCACCCCATGACTGCTCTACATCATAGTGATGGACGATGGTAATTCGTGTGTGCCCTTCCCTTAATTACTTTCAGACGTTAGCGGAATTCAAAGCCAGCCAGTTCCTTCAAAAGGTCCTCGAGGTAGTGATGGACGATACAGTATCGATGTTCTTAATATCGACACTTTTCCATCGATATATCGATATTTTGTATCGATATTTCATGTGCCGATATTTGCAAGTATCGATACTCAACCCACAGATATCGAAGTTCAATACAACCGTTGCGTTTAATGCGATTGTGTATATATTTGAGGAGAGGCTCAATCAATCGAGTCGAGTCGAGTCAGTGAATTTAAATTTTTCTTTGACCTGACGTTTCGGCAGTGATGTGCTGCCATCATCAGAGGCTATTTATTGAAAAAAAAAAATTATAAAATTACAAAAAATTATTACAAAAAGGTCCATGGTTGACAAAACATATTAGACTATGAATTAAATTAACAAGTCAGGAAACTAATTGCATGAAATATTAAAATTAGGTCAATAGTTTGACACGTATACAAACAGATAATATTTACATGGTCAGAGACGTTAATATGAAATGCAGTCAAAACAAATACAATGGTAGTCAGTTTAGAATACAAAGTAAACACAAGATCAGTTCTTAGTATGATAAGAAGGAACTTAAATTACCTTATTAAAATTTGTGATAAGTGAAAAAATATGGTGTCAAAGACCACCATTATCACGATACACGATGAGCCAAGTGTCATCATGTGCTGGTGAAGACGTTTAATAAAGCGAGGGGGTGTGACGACTCTCTTTATATACGTTATGTCTTAGGCTTGTCTAATGTTGACACTATGACGATGACGTCAATGACTGACGTCAATGCCTACGATTGACGTCAATGGATGTTTATGTTGAGGTAGAGTCTGAGACCACGTTTTTTCACGTCAACAAATGTGCTAGAAGCTAAATACACCTAGGAACAACTTTTAGAACGCAACCTATGCAACATATTCGAGTAAGGCAAGTGCAGTTTCTTAGTATCTTCTTTCTTATTAAGACCATTCGGTTGTAAATTAATGCGCAGCATCTCTGAGGTAATGCGTTTAGACCAGACTGATTCCCTATCAAGCACAACTGCATTACTCCAATCAAAAGTGTGGTTAAATTCTAGTTGGTGTGTGGAAACGACAGAATGTACTTCTGGGTTTTTCTTCAAATTGTCTTTATGCTCTTTTAATCTGGTCTTAAGTTCTCGTTTTGTTTCACCCACATACGACGCTGAACAATCATTACATTGGATCTTATAAACTACATTGCATTTATCATGTTCATCAATTCGGTCTTTGCCTTTAGTAACTACAGATCTTAGGTTACTGTTAACAGTGAAAACAGGTGTCAAGTCAAATTTCTTAAGTGAGCAACCCAATCTCTCTGAGAAGCCATTAATGTATGGTATAGGTACTATCTTACGTTTCGTGGCGACATGACCTTTGACGACCATGATAACTGAGGTGTTTTCCTCTGGGTCAGTGACCGTGATCACAATATTGGTATTTTTAGTATGCATGTTCTTGGATTTTAAATATTTCACCCTTTTAGATATTAACCTCTCTGAGAAATCGTCAGGGTAATTATTATCACGTAGCAGTGTTCTTACTAATTTCAGATTCTCAGCATGAAATTTAGAATGAGATAACGAAATAGCTCTGTCTACTAGATTAAATACCATTCCTCGCTTTTGAGACAAAGGGTGCATGGAATCAAAATTCAAGAATCTACCAGAAAACGTAGGCTTTCTGTACCAATTGGTGATCAACCCGTTGGAATCATCTCGTATAACGTTGATATCTAAGAAACTTAACCCGCGCTCAACCTCGAGTTCATACGTGAACTGAAGGCGGTCATGATAACTATTAAAAATGTTAGTCACATGGTCTACGTTAGTCCTTGGAATGCACATTATAATATCATCAACGTATCGATAATAAAATACTGGTCTAAAATTCAATTTTGACAAACAATCGCGTTCAAGATCTACCATGACTAAGTCAGCTAGAATTGGTGAAATTGGGGACCCCATGGGGGAACCAAAAATTTGTTTCTAGTATTGATTGTCAAATTGAAAATAAACATTGTCCAACAAATACGATACACCCGCTAATATAATTCACTCAAAGGCATGGTGGTATGTTTCGCAATACATGAGTATCTGTTTACTATTGCTGTCTTAACTAACTCTGCCGGTACATTGGTAAATAAAGAGGTGACGTCTAATGAGATCAGAATGCAATCTACCGGTACCTGGATATTACTAAGTTTATCTATCAAATCCCAACTATGTTTAATATAAGAATCAGCTTTAGGTATACTCTTGATTAGTAAATTACTCAGAAATTTAGAAATCCCATAAGTAGGACTCCCAATAGCAGAGATGATAGGTCTGAGTGGTATGTCTTTTTTGTGTATTTTTGGTAAACCATACCCTTTGGCAAGACATGTGTTCGATTGTGTATATATTTCGGGCCAGAAAACAGATCGACAACCGCTAAACTGTCGTATTGAATTTATTATGTCATACGTTTTTATTGCGAAAAAAAAAAATTATATCTGAACAATAATATTATAGAATTCACTATGGATAACCACTGTTCCTATAACCTTCTTTGGAAAATCACATTCGAATAAAGAATTTATTTTCATTGTTTGTTTTCATTTCCATTGCAAGTATCGATACCGATGATATCGAGGGCTTAGGACCAAAAGGTCGTAACCCACTTTTTTTTTTATTTTTACGTGGACTACGTCCTTCTGGCAGTAAGGAGGCGATCGAAAGTCGAAAAAAATTGACCGGTTATCTGCCAGAAAGGCGTAACCCATGAAAAATTAAAAAAAGAGGGTTAGGGGGAGGCGGGGCGAGTTGTGACAGGGGCATGTTGTGACAATGCTTCTAAAATACTTTTTATTACAACTAGCGCTCTTTTCAGTATTACATTTTATACTAACCCCTCAGCGCTAGTTGCTAACGAAGCAATGGCGAGACTGCGTTGAAATCGTTCAAATTAGAACATCAAAGGTGATTTTCAGATACAAAAGTTAGTTTTCCGGCCTGTATTCGAATGAGTCTTCTGCCCTATCAGTACGTGGTAAGTCATTTGTGGTATTATGGTCGACCTTTTGTAATCTTTGCCTGGATATTCCAACAGTTGTACGAATAAATTCGACAATGTGTTCACTTTCATGGCTATTCTCATTCAAAATGGTCGTATGGGGCTAGTTGTGTCATCGAAGTGGGGGCGAGTTGTGACGGCACAACTAGCCCCATACGCCACTCAATCGCGTGACGATCTATCATTTTCAATAAAACGAACTTGGCGGATAGTAAATTACTATATTACGCATTATAAATATGAGGTATTCCACGCCGTTTCGAACGGTCAAAAAAATCACCGCTTCCGAAAAAATCGTAATTTGGTCCTCGAACACAACCATATCGAAAGAATTTTTGTGAATTTTTTCAGAATTTTCGGATTGCATTTGTGGATTTTTTCAAAATTCTGGTTTTTCAATCAATACGTCACTTTTGATTTGCCTCAATAATTTACAGAAAATACTCTCAAGTGTTCCCTTCTAAAAATAATCGATTGAGGACGATTCAGAACGATAGAATGAAAAACTCAATCGTTTTCAATCGTGTTTCTTAATCGTGTTTACACGATTGGGTACGATTGAGTCTTCTTGCGCCCCCAATCGTTCCCAATCGGGTTCTTGGATTTAGAGGTTAAGTTTGGCAGCACTTCGATTTCGCGGGAATGATTTGCAACGGGATTGTTACTTCTTTCGAGCAACACACATTTCTGACAGTATGTATTTTCCAAAAAGTGAAAAAACGTTTTCCAATAATTCTTGCTCGATGGAAGTGCTCCCATGAGCTTTTTTGCCCACAATTTTC
Source organism: Tenthredo mesomela (assembly GCA_943736025.1). Classification (NCBI taxonomy): domain Eukaryota; kingdom Metazoa; phylum Arthropoda; class Insecta; order Hymenoptera; family Tenthredinidae; genus Tenthredo; species Tenthredo mesomela. Next base: position 39,378,102 of record OX031013.1, read on the forward strand.
AATGTTCAAAGTATGAAAGAATATTTTTTTAACCTCCAAATATATTAACCTAATTAATAAACACATAGCAAAACATATAGCGTAATACAGACAACGAGGAACAAGATCGAACGCAATATAATAAATCACTTCAAAGATCTACTCGGATCTACTGTAGCAATAATGAGTCAAGATCACTTTGCATTATAACATATGATGCACATGCAACTGTAGTAACGCAATTACAAAGTCGATTGAAAATAGCAGTGAGTACCTACATCCGATTGGGAACAATAAAATATGCTGATTTTAACCTAAAACACGCTTGCTACGATTCAGCACGATTAACGAAAGCTTGCCCCGATTGCACACAATTCAAAACAATTCAACTTCTGATCGTTCTGAACCGTTTTGAATCGTGTTTGATCGATTATTTTGACGAGCACGATTCAGCACGATTTAGCACGATTGACGAAAGCTTCCCCGATTGCCAACAATTCAAAACGATTCAACTTCTGACCGTTCGGAATCGTTCTGAATCGTGTTTAATCGATTATTTTTAGAAGGGTTGACAACAACCGTATATTTTTTTTAAGATGGTTGGCTCAATCGTTTGGAACGTATGCTTTGGTCGTATTTTTTTTTTTTTTTTTTTCTTTTTAAGGTATGCTTTATTAATTCTTTTTTTCGAAAAAAAAAAAAATAATAATTAATACAGCATACGTTCCAAACGATTGAGAAAAAATATACGGTTGTTGTCCACACTTGAAAGTATTTTCTGTAAATTATTGAGGCAAATCGAAAGTGACGTATTGATTGAAAAACCAATTTTTGTGTATTTTTTATAAAAATTGGTATTTTTGGGTTTCGAGAAATTCCCAAAAAATGTTGTTCAGAAAGTTGATTTGAAACTGCAACTTTTATGTCTCATAAATTTTCTTGTAGGATCTTAAACTTTTGAGATATGGGAGTTTGTAGAAAAAGCTGAAATTTGGGAAAAAATCCACAAATGCAATCCAAAAATTCTGAAAAAATTCACAAAAATTCTTTCGATATAGTTGTGTTGTGTTGTGTTGTGTTGTGCCAAATACTAGTCATTATTTCAGAATATTCAGTTAATACAGCCAAAATATCATTGTCACAACCTGCCCCAACCCTGTCACAACTAACCCCTCAGGAGGGGCACGTTGTGCCAAATTCCGTATGGAAGAAAAAAATGTATTCTCGTTTAATCCAATTCACTATAATCTCAACTTACCAACCAATTAAGGGCCATGATATGCTTTGTTTTAACTAAGATTTTAAATGTTTGGGTTTCATAAAGAATTGGGAATAATCCAATGTTTTCTTATTTTGCCACAACTCGCCCCGCCTTCCCCTACGACATTCTGGCTGTAAGATGGCGATTTAAATCCGGAAAAAAATCATCGGTGATCTGCCAGTAGAGCGTAACCCACTTTTTTTTTATTTTTGCGGGTTGCGCCTTTCTGGCAGTATTGTAGTGGGCTTACGTCCTTCTGGCCGTAGACTGCCTAATTTTTCTCTTATGGAACTTCCGTGTTAAAGTTGGGGATACGTCCTTACGGCAGTAAGGTTATCAAAAGCCGAAAAACAGTGGGTTACGACCTTTTGGTTCTCAGCCCTCGATATCGATACTTCGCTGCCGATATTCTATGTGTATCGATACACTGACCATCAATACGTATCGATACGAAATATCGATACAACTGAAAATATCGCCATCACTACCTCGAGGATCTCGTTGACACGATAGCTACACTTACTACCCATGAGACATTTTTTTAGTAGGGTAATTCCGGGTGAGATGGCCATAGGGGAGAGATGGCCTTCGATGATATTTCTCATGCTATTCGATGTATGACACTTCCTATTTAGAGTAGATCGCTTCGTACAAAGTACTACTACCGATCTACCCCAATTAGAAAGTGTAATATATCGAGTAGGCTGAGAAATATCATCGAAGGCCATCTCTCCCCTGTGGCCATCTCACCCGAAATTACCCTATGTGAATATTACAAAATCTGGGCATCGAACATTATGAGTGGCAAATATTTTGTACCTATGGATCTCGTGATCTTGAACGTACCAAAGAAAATATATTCGGATCAAACCCGATTAAGATGTGGTCCTTTTTTTTTTTTGTTGCAGTTTTGGTCCTGTGCCATGGATGATGGTAGCAGAACTGTTCCCGGTAGAAACGAGAGGTACCGCAGGTGTCATAGCGGTGATGGTGAACTGGATTGCCGCGTTTGTCGTTACAAAATTTTTCACGACTTTGAGAGACACATTTGGTCCAGGGGTAACTTTCTGGATATTCACTGGAATCATGACAGTTGCTACTATATTTGTGTATTTCGTCGTTCCTGAAACTAGGGGTAAAAGTCTGCAGCGAATACAAGATGAGCTCAATGGCAAAAACCGCAACGGTGGTGTCTAGAAACTAAATTTCCTCGGTCTTGTTGACATTTGTAACTTCCTTTCGAATAACCGAAAATTACGAAATGTGACTCCTCAATCTCCAGTTATTTCGCTGATAACCCAGGAAAAAATGTTCAGACATGATCATGCCTGTTCATGTCTGATCACGTCTGATGTCAGACATGATCATGCATGATCGTGAATGATCAGGACTGAAGCGCTCAATACGTTCAGGCCTGATCATGCATGCTGTTCATGTTTGATTATGTCTGATGCCAGACATGATCATGTCTGTTCATGTATGATCATGCCTGTTCATGTATGATCCAGCCTAGAAGGTTGAAAACCTCCAGCTCTGATCAGGCCTGATACGTTGGTTCATGTCTGACTAAACATGAACAGACATGATCATGTCTGATATTATAAATTGATTCAAACATGATTATGCATGATCAGATCCAATTATATGTATAAGATCTATGTATAAGCATATATGGTGTCACCCGGGAAAAAATAATCAGGCCTGATCAGACATGAACAGACTTGATCAGGCCTGTTCAGTCCCGGTGATTTTACATGTCTGATCAGGTCTGAAGACTCATGCCTGTTCATGTCTGATCAGGCCTGATCATTTTTTCCCGGGAATTGATAGTTTGGAACTTGTCAAACCTTGGCCCAACCCAGGTTTTATGTGTTTCCAGTTAAACTACCGGGAGTCAAGAAATAATAGTATATTGTGTACCAAGGGCGAGAAGTGGGTTTTTTTTTTTTTTTTTGCCTGCGGGGGAGTTTGCAGTACGAGTCGAGGCGAGCAAGCACGAGCCGAAGCCGAGTGCGTATTGCGAGCCGGAGACGAGTAATGCAAACACACAAGGGCAAAAAAGCCCTCGCCCGTGGTGCACACTATATTTTTTTTTGTAACACATGCACAATTTTCGCGTTTTTTTTTACCCATTAAGCGGGCCTAAAGTGACAGTTTTCAGACGAGCGGGCGATAATAGCCTGAAAACGCCCGCTAGGTCGAGCAGCGGGTGTTTTTATTTTTTTAAATAAAACCGCCCGCTGCAGGAGGCGTTTATATTGTTTATTGCCCGCTACTCGAGCCCGCTAAAATATTTTTCCATATTTTCAAGAAAATTATTAACAATGAAGAAAAAACGCGAAAATCGTGCTGTTACAAAAAATATGGTGTGCACCAAGAGTTAAGTGGGCTTTTTGACCTTGTGTGGTTGTAGTACTCGTCTTCGGCTCACAGATGCACTCGTCTTCGACTCGTGCTAGCTCACCTCCGATTCGTACTGCAAACTCTACACTCGGTCTAAAAAAGCCCACTTTACGCCCTTGGTACACAATATACTATTGTGACACACGTATTGATTTTCACGATTTTTTTTACCCATTATCTCCATTATTGATAATTTTCTAAAAGATAGTCAAAAATATTTCAGCGGGCGTTTTCAGATTGTTTTGCCCGCTTATCCTCGAATAGCGGGTAAAAAAAACCTGAAAACGCCCAGTACTCGACGTAGCGGGCGTTTTTAATTTTTTTGCCCCCTCGTCTGAAAACGGTCAGTTTAGCCCCGTTTAATGGGTAAAAAAAACGCGAAAATCGTGCACGTTTTACAAAAAATGTATTTCATCGTTGCGAGGCCGTGGAAGTTAACAATTTTGTGATAGTCTTTATGAAGCCACATATATCTGTACCAAACAAAATTTCATTTTCATTGCCATGAAGGTGTTGAGCCTTAATACATCACCCTTTAACATAATACGTGAGATGCGCTAGAGATCACAGACTCGCAATTTTTTTAAATCGGTCCATCACTTCAAATACATTTCAATCATAATAGTTCTACAGTTCTCATTACAAAAAGGTAGGGAAAGATATGTTCTCTCCTACTTTTCACATTCCCCGAGAAAAAAGTTTTTCACGAAACTTTCACTTTCACTGTTGAACTGTAAAGGCAAATTTCATCTAATCGTTATTTTTCATCCATTGGGAGTAGCTTTCTTTTTAGTCCGCTCCCAATTTTACACATCTTATGCAATTTGTATTTAACAAAACGTAATAAATTATGTGTATAGTCAACTTTAAAACACTTGTATTGATTCCTTACCAATTATTTGCAGCACCGAGAAACTTTTAGTCAAAGATGATAGGATAGAGAGAACGCTGTCATAAGGCCGTAATGTATTTTTGCGTACACGGTGTATAGCCCCGTCTGCCATGTGGGAGCTGAACTAGCTGCCCCCCACCCGCCGGCTGATTGCCCGTACCACCAATTTCAAGCACACATTTACAGTGCTGAATGGCAGGGTGTTAGATGAAGAATGAATATATGGGAAAATGAAAAAACAATATTTTTCGGATACAATGCAATTGATTTATATTGTCAATAGTCTATTTAGCTTTAATTGTATACATTATGCTCTTATGACATGAATCTTATTTTAGCAATACAGAAACAAATAAATAAATAATACATTAGAAGATATAAATATTTGATGGTAGATATGCTCAATTAATAATGATGTACAATTGATACGAGACTTACAAAATCAACTTATACGATAGAAGATGTACAATCAGAAATTGATATAGACAAGTACAAACATTTTTCACAATTTTTCACTTCTATTTAACCTTATCACCTTATAACCGTATAACCTTATCACTTAAGGTGGAGACACACAGAAGTCCATAAGCCATAAGCAGAATGCATAGCCATAGATATAGATATAAGATCTGCAGTAAAAGCGAAGTGATGCGCATGCGCTATGGATTATGCTTTCTGCTTATGGCTTATGGACTCCTGTGTGCTTCCACCTTTACGAGTCAAGAATAGAGTGTAATGGCGTCGAGTCAGCGTCGGTTTTCGATGCCAAGACCGCCTGGCATCGCGCATGCGCAGAACGATCAGAGCTTAGCTCCGACCTGACAGATGGCAGTGCTTCCGGTGTACGCTCAGCGTTCTCTCTATCCTATCCTCTTTGCTTTTAGTCATCATTCTACTACGCAGGATTGAATTCTGGACAAAATAACACTTTTCAGGGGTTTCAACAAATTTACCTCTAGCTGAAAAATAGATGATTTCAATCTGCTCGTTCTCAGTAACCAAACCCTATAGCCTTTTTTAGCTTTTTCGAATTTTCTAGAAACAGGATCTCGAAAACGATTTATTTGAAGTATCGACTTGACGTATCTCGTGATGCTTTACATCACGTCGTAGTATAGAAATCATGAAAACGTGAGTTAACAGCGGTAGAGATTGTAGAAAAAATGACCCCATTGACAAGTGGAGTGAAAAATGATTGTAACTGTTAGCAAAATAAATCTGAAGTATGTTTTGATGAATCGCTCAATATCACATCGTTCTTATCGGATGTCATTTTTTCTGGAACGATCTCAGATATTTCCAAGCCGTAAATTAAAGTACACAACACGTTCTTTTTTGATCGTAAGATGCAATTATATCTTTTGCGGATGGTTGATGGAAGAAAAATATCCCACATTACTAAATACATATAGTCAAGACGAAGTACATCTGTATGGTTAGAATTTCGAACAAGCGTCAGTGCAAATGTATTAGTAGACGAGTTATAAGTTAGGTTACCACGCCTTGAATAAACTTAACCAACTTCAGGAAAAGACAAGAAAAGACAAGAAAAATATTCTATGGTTGTTCGAAGATATAGATTATCATTTTCCACCTATTACAACTGCAGATAACACACTTATCCAACTGAACACTTGACTCAGTAATCGTTGGATTCGCCTCAATGCTTTTTAAAATACCAATGAAAATAACAACACCGTGTTCCATTTATAAATAATTATAAGTTTACCCAAACATGATCTCGCGACACAACGTATATAGAATCAGAAACGAATCTAGGAAAAAAAAGACTTGGAAAAAAAAGACCCGGAAAAAAAATACCGGAAAAAAAAGACACGGAAAAAAAAGACCCGGAAAAAAAAAGACTCGAAAAAAAAAAACCCGGAACTAAAAGTCTCAAAATATAAAAATTATTGAAAAATTTTATTTTTCATTGTTTTCGACAATAATCGCTAACCGACTGCGCGTTTCGTACTGTGTATGGGTGTTATGGTGTCGGATGAGCGACGGATCAAAGGAGTCTTAACCTATTCTAACCTTCGAGGATGCAATACTAGTGTCCTAACTTATTCTAACATTTGGGGTGCGATAACCACCGACTGCGCGTTTCGTACTGGGTATGGTGTTGAAGTTTCAGATGAGTGACAGATCAAGGGAGTCCTAACCTATTCTAACCTCCGAGGATGCAATACTAGTGTCCTAACCTATTCCAACATTTGGGGTGCGATAACCACCGACTGCGCGTTTCGTACTGGGTATGGTGTTGTGGTTTCGGATGAGCGACAGATCAATGGAGTCCCAACCTATTCTAACCTTCGAGGATGCAATACTTGTGTCCTAACCTATTCTAACATAATCCATAGCAATTTAGCGATAATTGTCGAAAACAATGAAAACTGAAATTTATCAATAATTTTTATATTTTGAGTCTCTTAGTTCCGGGTCTTTTTTTTTCTGTGTCTTTTTTTTTCCAAGTCTTTTTTTTCCGCCAACCATCAGGAACATTTACTTTGTGTTCTGCAACGGAGCTACTACACGAAAACAATTCACTTATACATATGGGTCATTCTTTTACAAACCGAACACTTTTAAAACTTAACATTTTAAAATCGTCTGAAATTTTTTTTACAACTTACTACATCAAATTACTTCACACGTATTTCAGGATTTTGCTGGAAATATTTTTTTTTTTTTTTTTTTTTAAATATCCGCACATGAATTTTTGATAATTTGCTGGATTTTCTCCCATCTTCTCCTACTTGAAATTCATTATCTCCAGTTGTACTGATCGGATCAAGTTCGGCCTGGTTTCATTTTACACTCTGTTACGTGAGCTTTCAAAGTATATCGAAAAAAAAAATTTTATCGTAAACAAATTATAATTATTAACAATTTGATTATTTAAGTAGTCTAAACATGCCCTTCCCCCACCTTGAATCCATTTTGAAAAATATGATTTTGTTCATTATTCTCTCATCTACAAGATCCATCTTTTCAAAAAGTGGGGTCCCCGTTAGATCGGAAGATATTAAATAAAAAGTGAAAATAGGTGCAAGAGTATGAGATTTTGATTGCACGCCCCGAGTAGAAATGACGTCGGGCACACCCGATGCCGTATCGGGTCCCGACTATGTGTAGATGGGGTCATCCCGATCGGTTATTACCTGGCAGGTGCATCATCGGGAAGTGATCGGGGAAAACCTGACAGGGTACGGCCCGACGGGGGCATCATTTTGAGGTGATAAGGGTAACCCGATGAAGTACATGTCCGGGAATACATAATCGAGAAATGGTCGGGGGAGACCCGATCGGGTATAGCCCCACAAGACCATCATCAGGAGATCATCAGTCCAAAGAAAATTATTTTGTGTTATTTTTATTTTTTTTTTTTTTTTTTTTTTTTTCTTCCAATTTTTGGATTGACCCATTATTCTTTTATGAATTTTCAAACTACCAAATATTTTCACCGTTTTCAAAAATCTCGAAAAATTCTCAAAAATTTTATGATTCACTACGAACATTACGCCACTAATCCCATGATGGTGCGATTTTTTCTCTTTTTTTTTCACCGTTTTTAACATTTTTATCAAGTTTTTTTATCAAGGTTTATATTAAAAACGTTGAAAAAAAATAGAAGAAAAATTCACGCCATCATGGACTTAGTACCGTGATGTTCGCAGTGGAATATGGGATTTTTGAGAATTTTTTGAGATTTTTAAAAAGTGTCAAAATATTTAATAGTTTGAAAATTCTTGAAAAAAACGGGTCGATCAAAAAATCTGAAAAAATTCAGGGGACCGTTTTAGTACTTGGACAATTGTAGAATTTTTTTTGAAGCAAATCGAAAATGGTGAGGGAAATTCATGGGTCAAGTTGGCGTGGAATTCCCCATATATATACTGTGCTCACGTGGGCATCGTATGACATACTTGTTTCGCTCATCAAACATTTATTCATGTAGATATTTATTATCTATATTTACTAATGTAATATTGACTAAGTCGTTCATTATCATTAGTGTGGTCGAAGTTGATTAGTAAGAAAATGGACAGGACACCAGAAAAAAATAAACGTAAAAAGAAACTTGGACGTTTACGTAGCAAAAAGTATCGTGACGAAAGGAGGTTAAGAACTGCTCATGAAAAGCCAAGCAACGAAGCAGGTGGAGTATCCCGACAATTTGATGATGAGTTTGATTCTCGTGATAGTTCAGGTTCTAGTGAAGATTCCTCCGTGAATCTGGAGTTGAGATGTGAGAATTTGAACATAACCCCAAATGAAGCTGGAGTACCAATACAATCTGATGCTGAGTCTGATTCTCGTGATGGTTCCGGTTCTAGTGAAGATTCGCCTATAGATGTAGAGTTCAGAAGTGGAGATGATGAGAGGAACGTCGATGTTAACAGCTCTGAAGAATCTAATTTTGAGGATAATGACGAACATTGTGGTATCCGTGAAGCTAGCATGCATGAGGATGAGTGTGAAGAATTATCTGAAGCTGAAGAATTTAATGAAACCGAGGCTCTCCGCGATTGGGCTTTGAATAGTTCGCTTCCTCATACTCGTCTAGAAGCCTTGTTGGCCACTCTCAGGAGACGATTACTTCCTGAACTCCCTAAGTGTGCCAAAACATTTTTGGGAACATCAAAAATTAGCTACAATGTCCAAAAATTCAATGAGCAGTTGGGAAGTGAATTCGCTTACTTCAGCTTGGGTAAAACTCTGGAAAATTCTATCAATCCAGATTTGCATGAAGAGGACTTTATTCATTTAATCATCAACGTGGATGGACTGCAGTTATTCAAGTCAAGTACTAGACAGTTCTGGCCTATCATGTGTAAAATTCATCATGATGTGGATGTATATAAACCATTTCCTGTGGCAATTTATTCAGGAAATAAGAAACCTGACAATGTTCAAAAGTATCTAGAAAATTTTATCGCAGAGATTAATACTCTACATCAAAGTGGAATACAGGTGGGGGATCGAGTATTCCAAGTGTGCATCAAAGCTTTCGTGTGTGATACCCCTGCACGTGCGTTATTGAAGTGCGTGAAGGGACATGGTGATTATTGGGCCTGCGAAAGATGCTCAATACGTGGAATCAGAGAAGAGGGACGGACTATTTACCCTGATCTAGATTCTGAGCCTAGAACTGATGAATCATTTCGCCGAAAGAGTAATCCAGAACACCATAACGGTACATCACCTCTTCTATCCATTGAACCTCCCGTAAATATGATAACCAGTTTTTTACTGGATTTCATGCACTTGTGTTGTTTGGGAGTAATGAAAAAGCTGTTGGAATATTGGTTACATTCGCAATTAGTGATGAGACTGAGTCACAATTCTAAAAACGTTTTATCCGCTCTCCTGATACGTTTACAACGTCAAATACCTGTGGAATTCCAACGTACCACTAGAACTCTTTCTGAAACTGATAGATTCAAAGCTGTGGAATTTAGGTTCCTATTGTTATACGCTGGACCAGTTGTTTTCAGAAAAGTTCTATCAGAATCCTTATATAAACACTTTCTTCTTCTACACACTGCTTGTCGCATCTTGTGCTCGAAGGAATATTATTTGAGGTATCAACATCATGCAAAGTCATTTCTCAGGAAGTTTGTGGAAACAGCAGCAGGTCTATATAGGAGAACGTTCCTGATTGGAAATGTTCACAACCTTCTTCATTTAGCGGACGATGTGGAGCACATGAGATGTCCTCTCTCATTTGTTACTGCATTTCCATTTGAGAATGCCTTTGGAAAGATCAAAAAGCTTCTACGCAGTGGTAATCGTCCTTTGAGCCAAATTTGTAGGCGTTTAGGAGAAATATTTTTGGTTGATGTCAAAAAGCCAACTATGCCACAGAGTATCCAAATATTGAGACAATTGCAACCGGATATTTCCGGTAAGATACATATCAAGCGTCTACAGTACAAAGAAGTTATGCCGGCGACACAGACTTTTCGTGTCCCGTGTTCGCCTCACTTACAGGCGCCACGATCGCTCACACATAGCTGTGATTGGTCGGCGCTGCGTGTGAGTGACTGTATACTGGTCACGATCCCCATAGGTGATCCGACACGAAAAGTCTGTGTCGCCGGCATTACTCTGACTCCGAAATCTCCAGATAACACGGTATTGTTAGCCAATGGGACCATTATGGAAATTAATAGCATGTATATACCTCCAAACAAGGATGAAAATGACATTGAATTATGTTTCGAGTCTCGTTCTTCGAGATTACAAGGTAGTACCGCTACTTCCCGCTAGATATCACCACGAGTTTAAGAGTGTCATTTTTAGGTGGCGCCTCCTGCGCCTCGAGTCCGCGTCTCTTCATAACGTTTTTCGTGCTGGAATAGATCGCACGTCTCAGAGTGTAGTTGTAAACTTTTTCAGTTCAAAAGGTTTTTCGCGGTGCCCAAGCACCCCCCTCAAGAAAGAAGAATCCCTGAAGCATGGGAAAAAACGAAAAACGCAGTCACGAGCGAGACTCGGACGACAGACTATTGCGAAAACTACGGAGGTTAGAGAAGAAGATCACGCGTAAGCGTGCACACAAAGATGGCGTCGAAATAGGTAAATATCGAATACGTCGCAATTCCCTTCTCGGAGGAGTCTGGGCGGCGTGGTCTTGTATGTAAGACACGTCCGCGCCTTTTTTGGACTGGTAAATTTTGCACGTAGGAGGCAATAACCACCAGTGCCGTCAATACATAGGTATATTATGTCTTTTCAGACGAATTAATCTCTGAGAGGGACATAGACAAAGAAAACATCAACAATGATACACTAAGTGTGACTCGGTCAGACACTCGCTCACCCAAATCTATTGATGAAACCACTGAGCACCATGCTGGCGTTGAAACACCAGGGAGTGATACTCCTATTCAACGGGCAGTTAGTCGGTCAGGGCCGCTAGGCACCATTCAGCAGACTGCATCAACAGAGAGCACGTCAGGAATTATACCATTAGAGGAAGACAAATCTCTTACAATAATTCAGCTCGATGAACAAACCAAAAACCTCCTGGGAGAGGACCCATCCGACTCCAATAAAAAGGAGCTCTCACTCCATCCAGATTTGGTTTCACGCTGGACGACCTGGCTAACTGACGGTCTTCCAAAGGAGTCAAAAGATAAGACTCTCGAAAAATACCCAACACAAGGTAATCTTTCACTAGAGGCTCCACGATTAAACGATGAAATTTGTTCGACGCTAAACGAAGCCAGCACCAAACGAGATAGCCTCTTAGTGCTAGAACAAAATCTCGCTGGCTCAGCATTAGCAGCTGTCGGAGAATCCATTACGATGATCTTGAAGGACGAAGAAGAACCGATTGATCGGCTTTTTCTTCTAGAAAAACTGGCAGATGCAGGCAAGATGCTGTCTCATCTTCATTTTCAAATCTCGACTGCGAGGAAAGCCTTCATCGCACCAACTTTATCTAAACAAGTTAAAGAACTTCTACAAAAAACAAAACCAGGTGTCTTTCTCTATGGGGAAAACTTGAGTGACACTATTAAGACTGCAAAGTCTATGGAGAAACTTGGCAAAGAAATTCGATGTCAGAACACCACAGCTTCAACATCAGGCGTGGCAAAGAAGGCCACCACGCGCCCGACTACGAACTCCCGGCCTTTAAACTGGCGAAGCCCTTATACGAAACAGGGTACATCGTATCAGGGCCAGAGGATGAACCCTCAGAAGCCGAAGTACCCCACGCCAAACTCATACAAGACACAACAGAACCATTACCAAAAACATCCCAAGGCGCAGACATCTCAAATGGGAAAACGCCAATAGCTCACGAGGTAAGACAATTGGCAGGGCGCCTTAGAGACTTTTACTTAGTCTGGAAAGATATTACAACCGACAAGGTCGTTTTGGAGTATATAAAAGGATATAAAATACCCTTCCTTACTCCCCCTCCACAGTCTCTTAGTTTTGAAAGAGACGTCCCTCTGTCAAAAAAGGATGAGGTTAGCATAAACATAGAGATTACTAAATTATTAGCCTGTGGGGCAATCACAAAATGCAACCCCACACCAGACCAATTCCTCTCACCCTATTTCTTGGTACCTAAAACTAATGGGAAAAATCGGTTCATTTTAAACCTAAAGAAACTAAACCAGTTCGTTGTCACTTCTCATTTCAAATTAGAAGACCTAAGATCGGCCACAAAACTTATTTCACCAGGAGCATACATGTGTAGTCTGGACTTAAGAGATGCATATTTCCTAGTTCCAATACACAAAAATAGTAGGAAATTTCTACGTTTTAGATACCAAAATCAACTGTATGAGTTCACTTGCCTTCCATTTGGTCTTAGCACATGTCCCTTTGTCTTTACAAAAATAATGAAACCGGTCATAACAAAATTAAGAGAACAAGGGTTTCTATCTACTATATATCTAGACGACATTCTTTGTATTGGGGATGAATACGAGAAGTGTGCTTATAACGTAAGAGCCACACGAGACTTACTTAATTCATTAGGATTCGAGATAAATGAAGACAAGAGCATGCAAGAACCGAACACTTCTTGCAAATATCTGGGATTCATTATCAACTCGCAAAACATGACCCTAGAATTACCAATCGACAAGAAAACTTCCTTATCAAAACTGGTAAGGAATTTCTTACAGAAAAAACGAAGTAAAATCAGAGACTTTGCCCAGCTCATTGGCTTACTTATCGCAGCGTGCCCAGCCGTCCCTTATGGATGGCTTTACACCAAACTCTTGGAAAGAGAAAAATTTATTGCACTTTTGATCCAGGAACAAGACTATGATCAGAGCATGGCGATACCCTGCCACCTCCATGCAGACTTACGGTGGTGGTTGTCTACTATTCCATTATCCTCAAACCCGATTAGAAAACACAAATTTGTAAAGGAGATATTCTCTGACGCATCCTTCACAGGCTGGGGTGCACATTGTAACAAGGAAAATTCACACGGTTTCTGGAATCTAACAGAGCAACGCTTACACATCAATCATTTAGAATTGATTTCCGCCTTCTTAGCACTTAAATGTTTTGCCCAAGATTGCCATGAGTGCGAAATACTACTAAGAGTCGATAACACTACAGCAATATCTTACATCAACAGGATGGGCGGTATTCAGTAATCAGACTTAAATAGATTAGCCAAAAATATCTGGCAATGGTGCGAGAATAGAAGAATCTGGGTTTTTGGAGCCTATATAGCCTCACGTGATAATGTAGATGCTGATAGGGAGTCCAGGAGAACTAATATTGACACAGAATGGGAATTAAGCGAGCTTGCCTTTGAAAGAATAGTGAAAAGATGGGGCAGACCAGAGATCGACCTGTTCGCAACAAGAAGTAACACCAAAGTAGAGACTTTCTGTTCATGGAAAAGAGACCCAGAGGCCTTAGCTATAGATGCGTTCACAGTAAATTGGGGAGATCTAGCATTCTATGCATTTCCACCCTTTTCTGTTATACTGAGGGTACTCCAAAAAATCAAACAGGACAAAGGTTGTGGTATTGTGATTGTCCCATACTGGCCCACACAGCCTTGGTTCCCCTTGTTTATGTCAATGTCATCAGACGCCCTAGAATTCTTTTCCCCATCGCCTGATCTGTTATTACCTCCCTGCAGGTCACTGACGCATCCATTGGCAAAACACCTTACCCTGGCTGCCGGGAGGCTCTCAGGGTAGCGTACCAACAAAAACAATTGCCAGAAGATTCGATTAATATCCTGATTGCATCATTAACTCAATCCACGCTCCGACAATACAACTCAGCATTGAAGAACTGGTGGTGCTATTGCCATAGCAATGGTTGGGATCCCTTCGAACCAACCACAAATACACTGCTAAAATTCCTAACTCATCGCTTCAACGAGGGCGCTTTATACGGTACCATGAATTCAGAACGATCAGCTATCGCCCTAATTAGTGGGAACAACATATCACAAGACCCCTTAGTGAGTCGATTTTTCAGAGGATTATACAAAATAAGGCCGACAAAGCCCAAATATAACTCTACTTGGAACACGGAAGTAGTCTTGAAATGGGCAGAGGCTCAAGAGCCACTTGAATCCTTGGGGATAAAACTTCTAACATACAAGCTAGTAATTTTATTAGCACTAGGAACTGCCCACCGGGTTCAAACATTATCGTTAATCAAAATAGAGAACGTGTCACAACAGAATGAGGGTATAGAGATCAGAATCACAGATGCCATAAAAACTACTAAAGTTGGGTCCACCCAACCAACCTTTTTTCTACCATTTTTTCATGATAGAACTAAGGCTTGCGTAGCAAGAGTGCTCTTATTCTACTTAGAAGCAACAAAAAAGTTGAGAGGTAATATCAAAGAACTCTTGATAACAACTCAAAAACCTCATCGCGCAGCATCGGCCCAAACAGTGAGTAGGTGGATTAAAGAATGTTTAAAACTAGCAGGGTTAGATAATCACTTTACGGCTCACAGCACCAGACATGCGGCAACATCAGCCGCCGATCGCAGAGGTGTAGACATTAGTATTATTAAAACCACTGCTGGCTGGTCGGAACATTCGAAAGTTTTTGCCAAATTTTACAAACGACCAGTTGAGCCGGCTAGAGGAACTTTTGCAGCATCTGTCCTGGGCGCACCGGATCCATCCTAATCCCTAATACTAGCCAAAGATTATATAAGCAAGGGCCGAAGGCCGAAATAGTATATTATGCACCTAGGGAATAAAGTGTTCTTTTTGACGAGTGTGAGGTTTGTCTCCCGAGCGAAGCGAGGGTGACCTTCACACTCGTCTAGAAGAACACTTTACACCATGGTGCATACGATATTTTATGCATCCAAGGGCAGAAAGCGCGTTCTTTATGCGCGCAGCCGGGAATAAAGTACGCACTTTCTTCCCTCGGTGCATAAAAGATCTACTGTAACGTAGTCACTCATGTAATACGTATTTTAAAACAAAAATAAACTTGTTCGAACAAAGTCCTCTAAACATCTACCTTGTAATCTCGAAGAACGAGACTCAAAACATAATTGGAAATCAAACGAACTTACCTGTAAGTGAAGTTCGATTGTAATTATGTGAGAGTCTCGTTCGAGATGATTACAACCCACCCCTTATATAGGTGACCCACCCTAGAAATAAGGAACCTTACAACTCTGAACTTTATGAAGAGACGCGGACTCGAGGCGCAGGAGGCGCCACCTAAAAATGACACTCTGAAACTCGTGGTGATATCTAGCGGGAAGTAGCGGTACTACCTTGTAATCATCTCGAACGAGACTCTCACATAATTACAATCGAACTTCACTTACAGATAAGTTCGTTTGATTTCCAATTAAGTGGCACAACACTGAGAATAACCAAACCATTATTCACTTTCCCTTGTGAGTCTGATAAATTAAAGATGTGGGCTGTAACAAGGATCAATGCGATACCAATAAGACGTAAATTGAGTAAAGTAGTGCAAAAAATGGTTACGTTGGATATCAGTGAGATGGGACGAGAAAATATTTATACTATGCCACTCCTTCACCAGTGGCGTAGCCAGGATGGGGCAGGGGTGGGCACGGCCCACCCCAGAAGTCCCGGTGCCCACCCCAGAAAAAAAACGATAGTACTTGAATTCAAATAATCGATTATGATTATCGATAATATTATCATAAAATAAATATGTGACGAATTTTTTTTTTTTTTTTTTTCAAGGTAGCCCCCCCCCCCCCCCCCCCTCCCCCCCTAGGCCCACCCCAGCAAAAAATGCTGGCTACGCCAATGTCCTTCACCAGTGAAACGGTGAGTTAAAAGTACCGAACTTTCCCAGTAATCACGGGACATTTCACTAGATGTACAAAAAACTAACGAAAATCGACGAAAAAATAATAAGAACCGATGACAAATTGATAGATTGACACGAAACTTTGACAAACATGGTTTAGCAATTTGACACGCCAACAACAGAGAGGTTCAGTCATTTTTACTAAGATCTCTCGGTATATTTTAGTGGGAATTTCTCTCCGTGTAGTTAGCGTCATCATACCGTTGAGTTTTGCTTGAGTTCAATTGTTGATTGTCGATAATAAACGTTCAAGTTTCATAGCGACCTTGTATTTGCCAGCCGAAAACAAAGCATATGTTTCATAGAGATATGCGACTGTTTGTTTTCTTCTTGTACGTGCTATTTCTTAATTCAACCGGTGTACAGACATAACCATTAACATAATACAGCTCTTTTTTCAACGTAAAATAAGTGTTCAATCTATTAATATTTCAATTAATTAAGATGGGTTCAGTACCCGAGGACAAATATTTATTTAAATTGGTGGCATTTACGGATGATGACATCGATCCATTAAGCATTGATATAGTGCCCAGTAAGTGGATCTTTTGGGATGATGAAGAAGATGAACTTCTGTGCAGCTACATACCTGGTGAATTGACGGAGAAAAAGAAGAAAGACTTGCAGAAAATGGTCCAGCAATGCAAACCTGCAGATCCCAGATTAGTCCAGTCAATAGACCACAAATCATAATGCAAAAATTCTGATAAATTTTTTTATGGTCGCAATCGTTTTATTAACAGATAAGGAGCTTAACGTCAAAAATCTGCGGTCCCCCCTGCCCGGCGTCAGTCGCCATTTTGAGAAACGCGTTTAATATCATATCTCGAAAACGGCTGACCTGAGGATAAAAAACGTTCGGACTTTTTTGTAGATAATTAAATTCCTCATCTTTTTTATTTCAAACTTTGTTTGATTCGACTTGCCGTTTTTTAATTACAGCTTGTTTAGTGTCGCAAATTTTCTTTCTCCTCTGAAACACCCTCCTTCTTTCTTCCCGAGAGAAGAAGAACGGTAAGTTAAATCAAAAAAAGTTTGGAATAAAAAAGATGAGGAATTCAATTATACACAAAAAAAGTCCCATGGTTTTTTATCCTCAAGTCAGCCGTTTCCGAGATATGATAATATGATACGTGTTTCTCAAGATGGCGACTAACGCCGGGGAGGGGGGACCGCAGATTTTTGAAGTTAAGCTCCTTATCTGTCAATGAAACGATTGCGACAATAAAAAAACTTATCAGAATTTTTGCATTACGACCATATAAATTCAATCTCTATTGACTGGACTAGATGGCCTAAGTACAGAGTGGAGATGAAAGGCAGAGCACAAACCTACGAGGATGCTGAAATAGGCATTGATCAGTTGGGAAGCAAAAAATATGCTTATTCAACTGACGATGAAATAAGATGCATAGAAAAAGCTATCCCGTACGGAAATATATATATGCGAAAAATATATGCGACATATTTGTTTTTTGCGCTAAAATATAAGTAACATTTATTTTTTATAAGTTTGATATAAATGTCAACATACATGTAGTGACATGTATGTCGACATAGATGTCAACACTATGTAAAATTCATCTAACATATAGGATACATATATGTAAATGCGTACATATATGTTATAATATATGCGAACATCTTTGGATTTTGCGCACATATATGTTATAAGTGCGACATATATGTTGCATATATTTTTCGCATATATATATTTCCGTGCGGGATGCAAGAGAAAAAATCATATAAAAGGAAAAAAGTAAGGGGTGCGTTCCGAATAAATTTTTACGTCTGGGTGAGGTAATGACGTCATGCTCGGCGACTATCTGGTATTGTGAACGGCTCGGGTTACTATGGGCGACGTTCGTTTGTATAATAATACCTAACCTAGCAAGTATAGTAATACCTAACCTAGCAAGTTCTGTTTTCATTCCATCATTGGTTTATTTTCATGTGGAATTAATTAATTAATTATGGATAGACAAGCGTTGGGAATGGTCTGCATGGCAGCATGGAATTTATTACAAGAAATTGTTTTCGATGACGGTGAATCGAGTGATGAGGATGATGATGATATAATTAATGCACATCTTGAAAACTTAAGACGGAATGTCAACATTGTACGCAATGTCCCAAGCAGAGTGCGTGATTTCCTCGAGATAACCGTGGCAAACTCAAATGCCAAGGAATTTCAAAGCCACTTTCGCTTAACAAGAGGTGTTTTCGATTGGCTGCTTGGGCACGTAGGGCCAAGACTGCGTAGTATACGTTTAGGTGGTAGGCAAACCATGGATGCTGAAAAGCAGTTATTATCAGTCATATGGCTTCTGGCAACTCCTGACAGTTACAGGTAAGTCCATTGAAGCTACATTCACTTGTAGCAAATTTGACTTACTGTGTTACCCCCTAGGTAACACTACTTGGGCGCTCATATGCAGGCCATACACCCTTACACAACAACATACCACATACACTCACCCACGCTTCGGGGTTTCCTTGGACACTTGACCACGGGTAGCTGGATGAGGGCCATCATGTGTCTCGAGGATGAGTTTATGATTTATGATTTATTATTTATGATTTATTTATTGATAATAATTTTTATTTCTTGCGTATGGCATTGCCTTTTACAGATTTTGTTTTTTACAGTCGAAGGTTAAATTTATATCCTGTGTTTTTCGGTGATTAGATCCAATGATTTATTTATATATTTGTGATTCGCTCTGTTTTTCAGTCCGAGCTAAGAACGAGATTGATTCTACTCTGTACACAATGGGCATAGCAAGTCGAGCTACTGGTTACTAATTTAATTAAATTTGCAATTCTCAGGTCTATTGGAAATCGTTTTGGTATGGGTAAATCGACGCTATTTTCCTGCTTCGTACGGGTGATTAGAGCGTTATGTGAAATTGCTCCCACAATCATTGTATGGCCTGATGCTGGAAGAAGACAGGAGATTGCAGCACGATTTTCCAGGATGGCTGGATTGCAAGGAGTACCCGCACGGAAATATATATATGCGAAAAATATATGCGAACATAGATGTGACATATTTTTTTTTTGCGCCTTTTTATAATTTTTATAAGTTTGACATAAATGTCGGATATTGGTCGGATATATGTCAACATAAATGTCGCGGCATGTATGTCGACATAGATGTCGACATAGATGTCAACACGATTTGATATAAATGTCGGATATATGTCAACATAAAGGTTGCGGCATGTATGTTGACATATATCCGACATTTATATCAAATCGTGTTGACATCTATGTCGACATCTATGTCGACATACATGCCGCGACATTTATGTTGACATATATCCGACCAATATCCGACATTTATGTCAAACTTATAAAAATTATAAAAAGGCGCAAAAAAAAAATATGTCACATCTATGTTCGCATATATTTTTCGCATATATATATTTCCGTGCGGGTAGTCGGCGCTATCGACGGAACATATGTGAAAATCAAGGCACCGCAAGAAAACCCTCGATCGTATATAAACAGGAAATGCTTCTCAGCAATAACATTGCAAGCCACCTGTGATCACTCGCTTCAATTCATCGACTGTTTTACTGGATATCCAAGCTCAGTAAGCGATATAAGAATATTCAGAAACTCAGACATACATCGAGAAATTATGGCACATCCTGAAGACCACTTTGATCGTAACCAATACATAATTGGTGATAAGGCTTATCCGATATATAATTGGTGCATTCCGCCATACATTGACCGAGGAAACTTAGATCGCCGTAAAACTAACTTCAACACGAATCATGCAAAGACAAGGCAAGTCATTGAAAGATCTTTCGCGCTGCTATTTGGAAGGTTCAGACGATTAAGAGACTTGGATATGAATCGCACAGATCTAATCCCAGCTACAATTATTGCAGCCTGTGTGCTACATAATTTATGTCTGAGACAAGAGGATAATTTGATTGATTTGTATGTACGCGAGGGTCAGAATGAAGTTTTAGGTGACTTTGATGATATTGACATGCTTAACCATGTCGGGAGAAACAATCCGCGAGATGAAGGTGTAGCATTGCGAGAACAACTTGCACGCAACATGTAATTCAAGATTACTCAGCATGGACTTGAGACATTGTGCAAGAATGGACTTTTTTTTTTTTTTTTTTTACTATAAAATGTGAATCGGGATGGGATAGCTCTAATTGAGCATCATTAACAAGCATCGGACCTTTTCAGGGCCAAAAAATTTCGCAAACTGCAGAATGCGATGAGTCAGCTATTTCGATATTCAACCTACATACCATCTACGTTCACAACATACTACCATCTCTGGCTTCTATATAAAAACTATTTTCATTTTTCTTCTTATTGCTTACTAAATATCACTTCGTGTACTATCGTACGGAGTATGTACCAAACTATTATCTTTTATTTTGTTTTGTTTTTCCTTATATGAGTTATTTATTTTAGTTCCTTAGTTGAGAGCTCCACCCCTTCTCCAAGGTTTCCTTGTGTTCCTGTTTCCTTATAAGTCATGACGCAGGTATCTGAGTGCCCAGTAAGCGCCCAGAAGACTTCTTCGTTTGAACAAGGGAACCGCACTACACAGGATGAAGCGAAAAGCTCCGACGCGTTCTGTGACGTTGCAGAATTGCACACGTCACTTGAGCCCTTCTGGCAATAATAATAATAAGTAATAAGCAATAGAATTAGACTAATTTGAAGTATTTTTCTGGTAATGTACATGGAGAGAAATTTTGGCATATTTTATATTATATTTTACTTTATTTTATATTTTATGCCGCAGAGTAAGAGCCAAGGTCACACCTTCCCGAAGCTCGCCACCGAAATATCGCCAAGAAGTGCGACGAATACCGCCTAACATCAGGCAACAAGTTGACACCTCGGACAGACCGACTGACGAGTCGGCCGTTCGAGAAGTGTTGCTCGCAGGACCAATAAGCTAATTAGCCGGTCCTGATAGGTTCCCCACCCTTAACCTAGGGCCCTACAGTCTACAAGTCGCCTGTGATCTTTACCATTTACGTTCAGCTACAATAGAGGATATATGTACAAAATATCTCTCTCGCCAAGCATAGTACCTCAATAACATTTTTTGTGTCTTATAATAACATGAAAAACGCAAAATAACCAGTACCAAATCGTTTCAATTCTGTGATGTTATGTTAATTTATTCAGAGTATTGTAAAATCACACAAATAGGTAATTAAGTGGACTAATAGTGTCATTTTAAACGGAGTTCAACAGTGACTATAAAATTACCTTATTATTGTAACAAGCTATAATATATCTAACATCCAGTGGCATTCTCTGGATACGGGCCAGTAGGAATACCAACCTGAAACTCGTTAGCAGCAGTTTAGTAACTCACCAGCTGTTACTAGTAAAATCACTAGAAATCACTAAATTTTTAGTGATTTTACTAGCAAAATCTAGTAAGTTGCTAAACTGCTGCTAATAAGTTTTGGGTTGGTATCTTTGCTGGGCCGCATCCACAGAATGTCACCGTATATCTTGTATTTAATGATTTTAGAAACAGGATATTGAATTCCGACATCACGGTTTAAATGAGTTGATAAAATCTTATCAATAAATCTCCCATCATCGACTATAACTGCTAGTTGGCCTTTACTAACGTTTAACAGTGACTATAACGTAACATTTTTGAAAAGAAAAATTTATAGTGTGAACGTTGAAATGAAATATATTAAAAAAAGTAAAACGTTGTCAAATGGTGACTAAAAAAGTTACATTTTTTTAAGAAACTTTGCCATCGTGTCTTTAAGGACGTTCCCAAGAAAATCACTTTTCTTACGATCATCTTGAAAATTTAACTGTGTATACCTGATAATGTTCTTCATACGTAGAAAAAGTTTCAATACTCCTTGCGGCACTAAATTTTGAGAATTTGATTGTTAAAATTTACATTTTTAACATACGAACCCTATACCGGCCTGGGTTGAAACGGATGTTTTGTGATATAACAATGGTAATTTTCTTACGACTTTTTTGAAAAACTTGGAATCATCAATTGAAAATATGACAAATATTCTCCTGTAAAGAAAATTATAGCAAGCGGTATTTGTTTTTTTATAAAATAGGTTGAAAGTTAGCTACTTTCGATCGTTTTCGACGTTCCTCACGTAACCTAGTGACTAGCAGATCGCGATTTGACAACGTCGCGCTACGCGGGAAGTTCAAAATACCGTAAAAGCACAGCTGATCCCAACAAATGCATGTAGTTCACAGAGGTTGGAAAAATATAGATTATCGTGAATAAAAAATCAATATTTATGATAAATCAAATTTTTATTGGTATAACGTGAATAAATAGCATGAATATCAAATATTGTAATATCAATAATATACTGTATATGATAGAATCTAAATCACAGGTTTCACAGGTAAATAGTCTCAAACTTTAACAACAATTTCACTTTTTTTTGTTGGTGTTTTGTACTTTTTTATTATTTAATTTCCCTCCTTTTGAACATTTCAATGTTGTCGAGGTTTGATTTTTCAAGAAGTCTAAGACTTTTGTAACGATATCTTTTTTTTTAGTTATTCGTACTTTATTATTATCTAATTTTTCGGTAAACAATTGCACAATAGCTTTCTCACCTCCATCTTCATATGTTTTTATTAAACTATCACATGAAATATCATTTAAAGCTAATTTTTTGCACATATTCATTGAAATAATACCGAATAATTCAGTCAACGATCTTAAATTAAACTTAGTTTTATCTGAATTAGATACTTCCTGTAAATAATAGTCACAATTTTTGTAACAATTAAATAAATGACTTTCTAACTTTAATGTTTTGGTCAAAGCTTGTAATACTGAGACGTCGTAAGCGGCATCGTGAAATGACTGCTGATCATCACGAGTTTGTAAAAAATCTTTACTCAAAGTTTCTAATTTAAACTGACCAGGACCTTTCCTATCAGTAAATTTTGTTCGGAATAGGGCTAAAGTATCTGCAAATCCTGAAATCAAATCTAAGAATCCAAGTACATTTGCATTTTTCATAGCTCGTAAAAGTCGAGAAACATCGAATGGGGCGTTATGCGCAACTAACAAACATTTTTTTTTTCCGTCAGATAAATCGAATAAAAATTTTTCAAAGGATTTCAATGCATCAAAAATTTTTACAACTTGAAATTTCTTATCTCGATGAAATAAATTTCCATGTTTGTGATAAAGTTGAGTAACTGCACTCGCTGACGTAGAAATGTTTTTCTCAGTATGTATATAAACATTAAAAGTTTGATGATCACACACTGCTGCAATTTGCAAAATATGAGCATCTGCCGCAAATCCAGTAGTTTCAATATCAAAATATACAATATTAGTATTATCTTCCAATGCATTATTATCATCACAGCCTTTGTATTGTGGGTGAATGTTTAATTTATTGATCCCACAATTACTTTGATAAGTAACGCCTTCAATTGTTTCAGTTCTTTTTCTTAAAAGTTCTCTTCTTTTTTTTAATTCGATGCGCCTTAATTTTTTTTGTTTTGATTGGCTCATTTTTGATCGGCTTTCTCGCTTTGAGTCACTTCGTTTGACGAACTCAATAGTACGAGTTCCATTAGGGATATTCAATTTTTTTTTTATATTTAAAATACTTTTTTCACCATCATTCTTAACGCAAACAGCTTCGGCTACTCTAATATCACAAGCAGCACTTGTACTCAAACATTTATTTTTGTGTGCTTTATTAGCCACTATATTATTGAAGCTCTCATTGCCTTGGCTCGAAGCTGCGATAGAAAATTTGTGAGAGTTTGATGCATATTTTTGAAACAATCCCACCAATTCTTCATATAAATTTTCATCGGTTAAGTGAAGGATGTGTTTTTTGTTTGGATCGCACCAAGTACCACAATTTTCATGTCTGCTGAAGATATGATCGGGTATTTGTTTCAAATGCATAGCCAGACTCTGAGGCTTACCCCTATTTTGTGACACAGCGTACGTGAAACATTTTTTTATATGAGGGATAACATCTTTTTTATTCAATTCTTTAAATTTATCACGTATTTTGTATAGTTCACCAGCAAAATTTTTTGTCAAATTATTTTTATCAGCTAATTTATGAAATTTTTGATTTGGTTCATCTGATCGTACAGCAGCAATCATAGAACTATCTTCATCTCCTATGATTACTCGTACTTGCAGTCCAACTTCTTTCAAAATACTGCTATGATTGACAAGTTGAACACCTGCATTAGATTCCATAGCCTTAGCACTACCATGGAAATTTAATCGACAGTCATGATCTTCTTTTTTATATCCCAGGTCGCATTTTTTGCATTTTCTATGATTATTTCTTGTAGCATAATCTAAAATTTTTCCAGATAAATAACCAATTATTGTACTATAGCCATTCAAACTGTCATAGCTACGCCCATTCCCACGTTTCGACCAGCCCATATCAAATGATACAATGATATTGATTATTTCGCCTAAAGCCTTATCGAATGAAGAATTTTCAGTACTCGAAGAAATGTTGAGGATATCTAAGTGAGGGAAAATGTCTTGAGCAATATCTGCAGGCCTGAAATAAAAATAATAAAACCACATGTTAAAAAATTATACAGCATTTTCAATTCTCTTTTTAATTTCATATATATATACAATTATATACATATACATATACAATTTGATGTCGTAGAACATATTCGGAAAAATATGTTTAAAATATACAATTAGATAATGTATGATTTATACGGACAAACTGTTTACACACAGTAACTAAATAAAATATCAAGCGATGAATCATACGAAGTCGTTAAAAAATTAATCAGCCTAATTATGCATAATACAATAAAACCGTGATAGAAATATCATACAAATATTTAAAAATAAAAATTTGGTGTACATTTTTTACAATTCAATTCATTAAAATACAATATTTTGATAAAAAAAAAAAAAAAAAAAAAAAAAAACAGATATTACAAAATAATTCATTATTATTATTTTATATCCACTACTGTGTTACGCATCTTGTGAATAAATCAGTGTAAATGCTTACAACGTAGAACACAGCTTTTTAACATTTTTGATTATTAATTCTTTCTCTTCTGCAGCAGCTCGTTTACAACTATCCTTGGCTTCTGCTTCTATTGCTTTTCCAATTATACCCTCGTACTTCTTATATATGTGATCATTTATACGAGGTAAATTAGCACAAGCGAGAATCTTATTTAAACCTGTATTTCCTACACCTGCATGTATAGCACCTGAAACATATAATAAACATCTTTAATTTACATTAATAAATATTTAATTCTATTTATTAATGGCAAATGCACATAACCTAAACAGAAAAATGAATAAAATATCTTGGATTGTTTCAAAAAAAAAAAAATAATCAGCTTGTCAGAAATAAATATTTTTATAAATACAACAATAAACTCTCGAAAGAAGAAATTAAATTTTTTAATTTACTTGCCTACACACAAATCTGAACATATCTTTGATTACTTACCTAGGATCACAGATGAGTTAATATCAGAGATTTTGTTTTCCAGCCCTCCTGTATTTACTGAATTACATTTAGTACAGTTGTCACATTTTATTTTAAACTGCGAATGGAGCCCTTCTCTTCGGAAATCACTCAAGTTTTCCATATCTAAAAGGCTTTTGCAGCCAGTGCATTTCAGATTTTTAGCTAGTTCTCTCAATGAAACTATACTATTTTCATCAGGGATTTCAGATTGCACTATTTCATTGACTGTTGTTTGAATTACACTTTTTTTTGTTTCAGACATACTTGCCAATGCTTTATTTATTTTTTCAGCAGTTTTTTTTTTCACAAATCTGCCATTTTTTAATCGTGAAGTCATTGTTTATGTTTTTTTTTTAAATATCGAATCAAAATATAACCTCAAAAGATACTCCACCAAACGTAAACAAGTTGTGTCTTGGTTACCATAAGAATGCAACGTTGCCAGATCCGAAAATCGACGCACTAGGATTATTTATCTGTTTCTGCGCATGTGAGACAGGGGGAAAGAGCGCACTGCGCATCAACCATTTGTTAATCGTATACATGTTCGTTTACATAGGGGGATCTTTCTGTAGGTTGAGCACGACTGCCCCTTGGGAACGTCCTTAAAGGTCTCTATAGCAAGAGCTTTCAACCGCGAGTTTTCAAGATGCGTACGCTCTCTTGCTGATTCCCTGTCATTTGTTTTTTTTTTTCAAAAGCACTAAGTTGTTGCTGCAATTTAGTTTTTTTTTTTTGCCGACTATCTGTTGTATGCTTTTCGAGGGTCATCTTGTCCTCATTATCGTCTAACAAATTGCATGGACTATCTACATTGGTTGAATTACTTGTACTTGCAATCTGGGTTAGCCTAATTTTACGTTTTCTGCTACTTGATGCCAAAGCAATTGGCTTTACGCTAGGATCATTTCCAAATAATTCATCCATCGCATCGAAATGTTCAAATATAATCGCTTTTGCGCCAGTACTTTTAACACTCATGTTGTCTTTTTTTTTCATTGTACCTTCCTTTTAGATACTTCCATTTGTTCATACATTGATCAGCGGAAAAGCTACCAATATCTTTGGATATAAGTC
Organism: Tenthredo mesomela; assembly: GCA_943736025.1. NCBI lineage: Eukaryota > Metazoa > Arthropoda > Insecta > Hymenoptera > Tenthredinidae > Tenthredo > Tenthredo mesomela. The sequence goes on from OX031013.1 coordinate 39,405,069, forward strand.
CCCACACTTTGTCACTCTTCATGGTTGTGGATTCAAATAAGTGGAGGTATGTCTGGTACAACCCAATGAGTTTATTTATTTGTTGATGATTCCACGTTGCTCTGTCTGCAGGTTGTCTTGCATTTGTCTGTCTCGGTAGAATGGACACACCAGAGACAGTGGATTTAATTACAGGTGCAGTGGGTTCAGGTATAGGATCAGTGGATTTGGGAGCAGTAGATTCGGTTATGGGATCAGTTGGATCAATCACAGGATCGGTGGTAACGGGATCAGGCACACGGAGGTTCAAATTAAACATCTTGTTACAAGATTCACAGTCTATGTAACCTATTGATCCATCTTTATAAACAACAACAAAATTGAACATTACAAATTACATTAAAAAGTCAAGTGATTATATACTTTTCAGGTTGGACGGACTATTTTAGGTACGTGTATTAAAAAAAACTGGCCCTGTCTTGGTCACTCATCAGCCCTATGATTGGTCAACTAAGATTTTCTGTAGCTGTAAAAATATTAGTCTATCGAAGTTAAGGTGAAGGAAAGATGGTCTTAGATTTTCAAGAAGGATACACTTACCTAAAATGGTCCGTCTAACCTGAATCACCCTGTATACTAATAAATATTCCTAGACTCAAACCTAGACTAAACTATTTTAACAATTTTAAGATATACATAGTTAATAATCACTATGGTCTGGAAACAAGAAGACTTAATAAACATTCACTGTAGAATATACTTAGAGTTGAAAATAATTATTCGCCTGAGGGTTAGTCCAAAATATTAGTTGTCGACATCTATAATAGAAATAGTAAAATTAATAAATAAATAAATTACACAATTACCCACCTTTCAAGGATTGAATTAGAATCAGCCCATTTTCATTTGTGATGACAGATGAATTGCTGTCTAAGATTAACTCATATTGCTCATATTCCGCGGGATCATATTCCATTCTTTTCACTTTTGATTAAGAAATTCAACTAGACGCTAACCTCAAATTAAACTAGACGCTAACAAAAAACAAATTGAGTTTGATTTGACAATTGACACTCTCGCAAGTCGGGCGAAATTATTTCATCCAGATATGTATCACCCCGGCGATACGCCCAGCCATTCCGAATGGTTTGGGTAACAAAGGTGTCGCACAGTGGTCCCAAATCCCAAATAGCCGGCCAAAACTCAAAATATGAAGTTTCTATTTTAGGAATTCTAAGTACTGAGTCAGGTCCCGAGTCGAAATTTAACGCCTCATTAGAACCTCAAAATTCTACCGTTGGGAGGTTTTTGAGGGTCTAGAGAGGTTTATTTTGTATGGGAATTGAAACCCTCTTTAGCGCCTAAAACCCGTAGTTACCAGACAAATGCAGCATTTTAGGGTCAAATGAGGATCTCACGAGAACCTCGCAAAACCCTCGCTACACCCTGCAGCGTAGCAGTGCACGGCTGCATTGAGGGTTAAATGAGGATCTCACGAGAAGCTGCTATCCCCGCCCCCTCCACATCTTCAGATTACGCAACGACAGCGATAAACTGCTGAAAATACATAGGGGAGAGGATGGGAGTACCGCTCACCTAAGAAAAAATGCAAATTTTTATGTGTTGAACGTCAACTTGAAGTGCAAAAGACTATTGTAATGGCTTCTGCAACTATTTAACTCTTCGTTTTGAAAATTCAGAGCCGTAATTTCCTTTAGAATTGACAAAATTACGAAAAAAGAAACGCGAGACGCAAGTGAGCGGTCTTACCCTCCAGCGGGTAATACCGCTCGGCCCAATTTTAATACCGCTCACTCTCTAATACTCGGGTTCCGACCTAACCTATACCGGGATGATTTCTTGATAGTATACAGGTGACTGCGCATGCGCGAGTTTCGTCGTATGCTGAGGCAGGCTGGCCTCAAATACCACTGCGTGACGACTTTACCGACCAATGAAAATGAATTATTTGGCGCATGCGCTGTCACCTGTATACTATCAAGAAATCATCCCGGTATGTAGTCAAATAGTAAACTCGGGTATGAAGGATGAAATTTGTCATCACAATGTTAAATTTCACTGAAGACGTTATTATAACACAATAATAGAGTAAATTAATATTATTATTATTGATATCATTGTCATTATTATTCACATAACCTCACTACGATTTTTTTTTACTAATTTCACGGATTTAATACTATGTCACAACCATTGTCATCGCAAAAGTTGGTTTCTGATTGTCTCAACATTTGTCGTCACACACATTTCCAACAAAAAAAAATGATAATTTTGTTTTACTTAGGTGATTTTGATAATCCGCCGGTAAATATGCGCTGTCAGATGCTGAGCGGTATATTGGCATACAGCCGAGCGATATTACCCTCACCGGCCGAGCGGTATTACCGGTATCGCGCGGAGTTAACAAAATCATTAATAATTATTAATATAAAGAGAGATAGGAGTTCATCTTGTGATCAAATTACGCGGAAAAGTACCACGAATCGAATGACCATAGTTTGACGTGAAAATAATAATTTTGAAATGACAAAAAACTTTATTTACTTGTCCAGCAATTTTACGCTGTAAGGACCTCAAAACAGAGAGATGTTATTTTTTCTATTAAAAGTGATTAGAGGAATGAAATTTCCACAGAAATTAGATATTGACATTGGATCTTGAAGATTGGGGAAAAAAAACGAGTGAAAAAATTCCTAATTATAAAGAAAAAGGGGTGAGCGGTATTACCTGCTGAGCGGTACAACCACACTCTCCCCTATATTCCTATAATTATCCAATAAAGTCTTCTTAAAAGCACATCATAATTTCGTACAGAACAAGCTAAGATGGGCTGCAAACGGAGGTTATTCGAATTCGACATCGGAGGGATCTATGGGATTTTTTCGAAAACATCGAGTTTGATATTTATCAAAATGATGCATAATGTCGCAAAATGATGTAATGAATAATGCAGCGGCGTCCCAATTTTAATTACTAAAATAATGCACAATAAGGAAAATTGCATCATTAATTGAGATCGGACTTTATGAGTATCAAAATAGGCGCTAAATTATTATTACGGATTGAAAAGAGGTTCATTTGTGCGCTATGAGTACTCAAGCGGGCGCTGAATTTCGACTACAGAGTTGTAGGTTGATAATAGGAGTTTGAGATCTAAACAGGATCTGTAGAGACGTTATGAGTTGGATGCTATGAGTATCAAAGCAGGCGCTAAATTTCGACTATGGAGGACTTGTAGGTTCAAAATAGGAGTTTGAGGTCTAAATAAGATCTAGAAACGTTGAGTTGAATGCTATGAGTATCAAAGTAGGCGTTAAATTTCGATTCTTGAGGACTTGTAGGTTCAAAATAGGAGTTTGAGGTCTAAATAGGATCTAGAGAACTTAAGTTGGATGCTATAAGTATTAAAGTAGGCGCTAAATTTCGACTCGGGGTAGAGGGGTATATTCCACGTCCCTTTCAAGGGTCAGGTAGTGGAAAATGTCGCATTTAGCCCATGGGGTGTCATTCGTAACGGAACCCTCGAGAAGGTAGTATCGATCACGCACTATGCCTCTGAAAACTACGCTGTGTTTAAAGTTGAATAACTGTGAGTGAAATTGAGCAATTTTGATTTTGCAAAATGGAACTTCCACCGGAAAGTAAGTACATTTATTATATCAGTAGAGCTTTTCATATCAACGACACACCAAGCAATCACATATGTAAACACCTTCTGTGAATTTAGACGAAAAACCCGCGACGCCCGCGACGAAAAAAAATTGTGTATAGATTGAGTAAAAGTTAATAATTCTACGGAATTCTATGACCGGTCGAGTTTCACGTGATTCTTTACACTCTTGAGTACAACATATCCAAAAATTAGCTGCCTAAAACTGCCATTTTAGTTTTGGTGAATTTTTTTATAAATAGACGCAGGATTTCACCTCAAGCGCGCGGCGCGGGTGCGACCGACGCGACGTCAAACGATTGGTTCTTTCGATTGGTTTGCTGGAAAATGTTGATTACAATATCATTCTTAGTCTATCGGATTCTACTATCATTTTCATAACGAAATTATTAATTCTTTAAAATTATATATTGTTGTCTCACCATTACATTCATTCTTTCAGGCTCTCAGAATAGCAGTGAAGAGACTGGTTTTACTCAGAAGGAATTATTTCATTTGTTGGTAAACCATTCGAATGACAATGCCAGCAAAGCCCACGAAATCATTGAAATAATAAATAATATAAAATGGCAAGCACGTAAAGAAGACATCGAAGGTCGTAAAAAGATCATACAAAAAGGTTTCCGTGAGAAATTGGGACTTTTGATTGATCAGCCGAAACAAGGACTTGGTAGCACAAATGACGGTAATACTGCTCGTTGTTTCTTTCAAAATTCCAGTATTTCCGCATCCATAAAGGGACTGGATGAAGATCTAATCAAAAGATTTCACATAATCTTGCAAGTAATATCGTGCGGTTTTTAAATAAATGTTAATAAATTCGAAGAATACGCTTTAGCTACAGCCAGAAAATTTGTGCTATTATATCCTTGGTATTACATGCCTACTACCGTATACACAAACTTTTCATTCACGCGCCAAAAATAATAGAGTCTTCGATGCTGCCAATAGGACAGATGTCAGAAGAAGCCCAAGAATCTTGTAATAAATATATAAAATCATTTAGACAAGATTTCTCTCGAAAATGTGGTAGAAAACAGAATATGAAGGATGTTTTCTCACGACTCTTGATTTCGTCTGACCCTGTCATTTCAAGTTTGCGTAAGCTGCCAGTAAAGTCAGGTAAATCATTATCGCGTGAAGCAGTCGCGTTGTTGAACTCGCCAACTGCTAACGAAACAAACGTGATTTTAATAACTGACTCCAGCGATAATGATGACGATAGCGATTCCACAGATAGCTAGTACCCCTTCTAAGCTGAAATAATGTAATATTTGTTCTAATTTTTCATTAAATGAGCATTATCTTTGAATTTGTATTATTTATTCCTATATTTTACCAAACTCCTATATCCCACATATATGTAATAATACATTCCTTCGTTCTTAATAATAGATTCGTAATCGGCGACTTCGAAAATCCGCAAGTATGAAATTTCGTAGAGATTGATTCAATTTTGAAGGAATTCATCAGCCATTTTTGGCCGCCATTTTGTTTTTGCTCGAATTTGACATCAGATTCGTAATCAGCAGCCTCAAAAACCCCCTGAAGACCAAGTTTCGTCAAGATTGATTCAATTTTGAAGGAAGTGATCCGCCATTTTTGGCCGTCATTTTGTTTTTGCTCAAATTTGACATCAGATTCGTAATCAGCAGCCTCGAAAACCCCCCGAGTACCAAATTTCGTTAAGATTGATTCAATTTTGAAGAAAGTGGTCCTTCGTTTTTGGATCGCCATCTTGTTTTTTGAAAATTTGACCTCAAATTCGTAATCAGCGGCCTTGTGAACCCCCGAGTAGCGAATTTCGTTAACATTCAACAATATCTTCTAGTTTTGGCCAGCTTTTTGGGATTTGGGACCACTGTGTGTCGCCCAGGCGTTTATTCGGAACGCACCCAAGCAGTGATACCATAACAGTTGAGGCGCAGTTGGAGAGTGCTCGAGTTGATCTCACTGAGAGTGTGGAGGGACAGGGTCCCGAGGATTCAGCAGGGGAAAGCCCAAGACCAAAAAAATCATCAAAAACGAAGCAGAGGAATTCCACAAGGATAATTAATTCATCCCCAGAACAAACTGAGGCACTTACCAGGGAGCAGCTAGCTAGAATGGAGCAGAGACGTAAGCATAGCGGATTCTCCCCTGATACAACTCTCACATCCAACAAGCCTCCAAAAGAACCCATGGGGAGGAGGAATAGCACAGAGTGTTCTAAAAACTCCACGCCTAATTCACGACCAGGTTCATCGAAATCTAGAAATGCAGAGTTGGCTAAGTCGACTCTACATTTTGACAACTGCGAAAATTTATACGCTGATGGGAGGTCCAGGGATCCAGTTTTGCCATGCTCTGCTTCAAGATCTTTCGATAAGAGTAGGAATGGAAGTCAGGCGAATGAGTCTCCCAGAAATTGCAGGGGATCAGCTAGGAAGACTGATTCCCAATCATCCAAAACCAAGGAATACAGTCGATCTGACACCTCGACTCGTGACAAAAGGTTAGAATACAAACGATTAGGGGCTTCAGCTCAATCACGAATCGATTTTCTGTCATCATCAAATTCCATTTCAAGTACGAAGGCATCGAGACCAAGGAGACTGGACTTAGATTCAATTGAATCAACTAATAACATTCAAGATGTTGGACTGTCTACTATGTGGGAAGGAGTCGATAAAAATGGATCTCTGCGAGAGCTTGTTGAAAAGCGTTATTGCGATATGAAAAAGCTCATATCTGATTTAAAGGGGCTTGTGGTGTCCAATGGGGTTGCAATTAAACAACTTCGAGAAAATTTAATTGATGATCCGAGGGGAATAGTTGGGATCGGCGAGGAGGAGGAGGAGGATCCAGATGGCATCCAGTTGCCCTGCACTACACTGAAAACTTTTGACTCGTTTGAACAAAAACTCAAGTCAGATGCTGCATATCGTAAAAAAATGGTAAAATTGGATAAAATGATTGAATAGTTGCTTTCAACTATGTATTTTATATAACGCAAGCATGTTTTTCTCGCTTTTTGATGCCTTTGTATACCCGAGTCGAAATTTAGCGCCTACTTTAATACTTATAGCATCCAACTTAAGTTCTCTAGATCCTATTTAGACCTCAAACTCCTATTTTGAACCTACAAGTCCTCAAGAATCGAAATTTAACGCCTACTTTGATACTCATAGCATTCAACTCAACGTTTCTAGATCTTATTTAGACCTCAAACTCCTATTTTGAACCTACAAGTCCTCCATAGTCGAAATTTAGCGCCTGCTTTGATACTCATAGCATCCAACTCATAACGTCTCTACAGATCCTGTTTAGATCTCAAACTCCTATTATCAACCTACAACTCTGTAGTCGAAATTCAGCGCCCACTTGAGTACTCATAGCGCACAAATGAACCTCTTTTCAATCCGTAATAATAATTTAGCGCCTATTTTGATACTCATAAAGTCCGATCTCAATTAATGATGCAATTTTCCTTATTGTGCATTATTTTAGTAATTAAAATTGGGACGCCGCTGCATTATTCATTACATCATTTTGCGACATTATGCATCATTTTGATAAATATCAAACTCGATGTTTTCGAAAAAATCCCATAGATCCCTCCGATGTCGAATTCGAATAACCTCCGTTTGCAGCCCATCTTAGCTTGTTCTGTACGAAATTATGATGTGCTTTTAAGAAGACTTTATTGGATAATTATAGGAATATAGGGGAGAGTGTGGTTGTACCGCTCAGCAGGTAATACCGCTCACCCCTTTTTCTTTATAATTAGGAATTTTTTCACTCGTTTTTTTTCCCCAATCTTCAAGATCCAATGTCAATATCTAATTTCTGTGGAAATTTCATTCCTCTAATCACTTTTAATAGAAAAAATAACATCTCTCTGTTTTGAGGTCCTTACAGCGTAAAATTGCTGGACAAGTAAATAAAGTTTTTTGTCATTTCAAAATTATTATTTTCACGTCAAACTATGGTCATTCGATTCGTGGTACTTTTCCGCGTAATTTGATCACAAGATGAACTCCTATCTCTCTTTATATTAATAATTATTAATGATTTTGTTAACTCCGCGCGATACCGGTAATACCGCTCGGCCGGTGAGGGTAATATCGCTCGGCTGTATGCCAATATACCGCTCAGCATCTGACAGCGCATATTTACCGGCGGATTATCAAAATCACCTAAGTAAAACAAAATTATCATTTTTTTTTTGTTGGAAATGTGTGTGACGACAAATGTTGAGACAATCAGAAACCAACTTTTGCGATGACAATGGTTGTGACATAGTATTAAATCCGTGAAATTAGTAAAAAAAAATCGTAGTGAGGTTATGTGAATAATAATGACAATGATATCAATAATAATAATATTAATTTACTCTATTATTGTGTTATAATAACGTCTTCAGTGAAATTTAACATTGTGATGACAAATTTCATCCTTCATACCCGAGTTTACTATTTGACTACATACCGGGATGATTTCTTGATAGTATACAGGTGACAGCGCATGCGCCAAATAATTCATTTTCATTGGTCGGTAAAGTCGTCACGCAGTGGTATTTGAGGCCAGCCTGCCTCAGCATACGACGAAACTCGCGCATGCGCAGTCACCTGTATACTATCAAGAAATCATCCCGGTATAGGTTAGGTCGGAACCCGAGTATTAGAGAGTGAGCGGTATTAAAATTGGGCCGAGCGGTATTACCCGCTGGAGGGTAAGACCGCTCACTTGCGTCTCGCGTTTCTTTTTTCGTAATTTTGTCAATTCTAAAGGAAATTACGGCTCTGAATTTTCAAAACGAAGAGTTAAATAGTTGCAGAAGCCATTACAATAGTCTTTTGCACTTCAAGTTGACGTTCAACACATAAAAATTTGCATTTTTTCTTAGGTGAGCGGTACTCCCATCCTCTCCCCTATGTATTTTCAGCAGTTTATCGCTGTCGTTGCGTAATCTGAAGATGTGGAGGGGGCGGGGATAGCAGCTTCTCGTGAGATCCTCATTTAACCCTCAATGCAGCCGTGCACTGCTACGCTGCAGGGTGTAGCGAGGGTTTTGCGAGGTTCTCGTGAGATCCTCATTTGACCCTAAAATGCTGCATTTGTCTGGTAACTACGGGTTTTAGGCGCTAAAGAGGGTTTCAATTCCCATACAAAATAAACCTCTCTAGACCCTCAAAAACCTCCCAACGGTAGAATTTTGAGGTTCTAATGAGGCGTTAAATTTCGACTCGGGTAGGACCTAAAGTAGTACTTTTAAGTCCTAGGACTTAAAAGTGCCACTTTTAAGTCCTAGGACTTAAAAGTACCACTTTAAGTCCTCGGACTTTAAAAGTACCACTTTTAGGTCCTATACAGAGGCATCAAATAGCGAGAAAAATATGCTTGCGTTATATAAAGTATCGTGTGCACCATGGAGGTGGGCCTTAAAAGTTCCACTTTACGACCTTGGTGCACAATGTACTATTATTGATGATGTGCTACATTTGCAAACTGAACGATTAATTTTGCGTTTTTTGCAGAAGAAGATAATATCTAAGTCTACTGATAGAGACCAAGAGATGACTCGATGCTTGGGGACCTGCATCAGAATGTTCATGACCCAGTCTGTGGGTATGCTTTTCGTGCCATTAAAGGCGACAAAAGACAAAAGAGTTTTCAAGGATACAGGTCTTTGCAAGATTCTTCAAGGTATCTAAATTAGTATTCATATTCTCGGAGCCATGAAAACGAAGAAATTTGATGATATTAATTGGAATTTTTTTTTTTCAGATATTTTTGTTCGAGTGTTTGGAAGTCAGGAGAATCCTGTTTCGACACAGAAGTTCGAGAAATCCATCAAGGGAATATTACATAACACAAAGGATTGGCATGGTGAGGCGAAACGAGTCAGAGTCAGAGACAAGAAGAGCGATCATACACCTTTGGTTGAAAATTTGAGGAACGAGGAGCAAGACAGTGACAAATAAGTCATGAAATCGTCAGATGTTCGTTGTGAGATGTTCGTATTTTCGTTCAATTTTATTTATGTTATTTTTCGATAGTGGAAATATTTAAGAAATATATAATAACGTACTGCTGATGATTGGTTGATAACCATCATCGGAATTTGAATTCTTTATTTAATAACGAGGATGAAACAAAAATAAAAAATAAATAAAATGTTAACTGTTTCATCTTTTAGTTAAAAATATATATCGAGTGTACTGTATATTGAATCATTGTTCAGCATTAATTCATTGCGAATGAATGATTCATCCAATATAAATTTAAATACTGACGTTGACTTTTATCAATACCAGATAGGGACCAAGCAGGGACCCTATATGGATTAATATAAAATGACTTTCTATGTTCCTGCAAGGCCATGGTGAGGACCTCATCGAGTGAATGTGAAAAAAAATCTCATGCCCCAATAAAATCATGATGATGACCTGATCGGGGGAATATAGAAACCCTCATCGGGTCATGATCAAACGAACCTTGTGCATTCCCGATCAGGTAACTGCGTGACGTTCCACGTAGGGACCCGATTAGATAACCTTATGAGGACCCGACGTACACGTCGGGTCTGCCTTACAGGGACCCGGGCTCAACCCGACAAAATTTTCTACTCGGGGCAGAGCGCGCTGCGTGACTTGCGCTCGGAAATATTTAATATCTTCCGATCTAACGGGGACCCCACTTTTTGCAAAGATGGATCTTGTAGATGAGAGAATAATGAACAAAATCATATTTTTCAAAATGGATTCAAGGTGGGGGAAGGGCATGTTTAGACTATTTAAATAATCAAATTGTTAATAATTATAATTTGTTTACAATAAAATTTTTTTTTTTTAATTCACTTTGAAAGCTCACGTAACAGAGTGTAAAATAAAACCAGGCCGACCTTGATCCGATCAGTACAACTGGAGATAATGAATTTCAAGTAGGAGAAGATGGGAGAAAATCCAGCAAATTATCAAAAATTCATGTGCGGATATTTTCAAAAAAAAAATATTTCCAGCAAAATCCTGAAATACGTGTGAAGTAATTTGATGTATGTAAGTTGTAAAAAAAATTTCAGACGATTTTAAAATGTCAAGTTTTAAAAGTATTCGGTTTGTAAAAGAATGACCCATATCTGCACTGAAAAAAAAGTATGAGTTCCACAGCGATAAATTTCGGTACTATAGCAATACTCGTATATGGTATACACTAAAACGACGTTTTAGTCCTATGACTATACTTTTCGCTACCACAGCGACACTGGTATACGCTATACACTTATCCACATACTTATATTAGTACCACGGCGATACCTATTTGGATATTAGAGATACCAGCCCGTTAAAATAGAGTATGCCCATAGGACTTATACTTTTTTTTCAGTGTGTGACGTCTCGAAACCATACGCCATAGCCCTTTTCATAGTTGAACATTTTTTGTGCCCATGCCTCAACTGTACAAGCTGTGAATATTATATTTTCAATTTCGACTACTTGCCTAACAGGCTATATGTCAATGAAGGATTGATTGAAATGTTTTCAATTTAATTATAACAAAGAAACGTATAAAATCATCAATCCACTATCCGTAGTACAGTTTCAATTATTATATACTTAGAGTAAAACAATAATATAAGTATTTTGATAAAAATATTTAATGTCATCAGTAAAAAAAAGGAGCAAAAAAGCGGTGTGCTATGGGTTATGTCGCACCGATACGCGTAGTAAATCGTTTTTGTGGAATTTGTATTATTTTATTAATATAATGTTGTGTTTTTTTTTATTATGATTCTCTATTTCTTTAATTATTAATCTATTAATTTTTTCGAACCTATCAAGAGACTCGGTAGAGTCTCGCGCCAAGTACATTAAAAAGAATTTTTAAGCGTGCGGCGTGAGGCTCGACCGAGTCTCTATACCCGCATGAAAGCTCTTCGGCCTATACGGCGATAATATTATCCTTATTTTATTGCGACTCGCGTTATACACGAGATTCAAATATTTATCTTAGAATATGGTTTCAAACAGCTTTCATTTAAGCCCAAATTTTATGCAATCGGTGCACGGAGAGCTGAGATCTAATATTCCGATTTATAGAAATGCTCAGTTTGATCAAGAATTTTCTTGGTCGTCTCCGTCTCCACGATGACGTCACGAGGCAGTTGTATGGGTATATAAATAACATAGAGAGGCGTCCCTTCTTTTCTTGGGCCCACGAAAAGACTTACGCTAGGCGGACGGGAAAATAATAGCGTTTTCCCGTCTAACTGCAAACAATATAGTCTATGGCAGTTAATAAACGATTCATTTGCATGTTCATCAAGCAGACAGCTGCGAATTATTACGATATCTCAAAACTTTATAAAAACAGTAATGTTTGATATTGAAGTGGGCACAGACGAGGAGTAAAATATTGTTTCATTTACCCTCTACGTCTAAGAGACCAACAACAAATATTGCTTGTTCAATTAATCGTTTACCTTATGTGCACGAGCTTTTGAGGTTATGCGAATTCCGTCACATGGACTTATACTTATACATTGTAGAATGTAGATGTAGTTTATTTTTATTTATGAATGCAACCGCCTACCGCCTGAGGAAGTCTGACAAGGGAACATCAAGAGAAAATGTTGAAGTTGAAAAATATTAGGATTTAGGATAGCATGACTTGATACAAGGAACGGCAAGGAGCCAAACCAAGAAATTCAAGTTCAAGTGTTGGATTGCAACGAGTTCTACTTCAAGCTCTATGTTAGGCTCATCTCTCAAGGCGCGTCTGCTCAGACCCAAATTGTGAGTTAACGTTATGCGTTAGATTCCGACGAGTTCTATAATCTATCTCAGTATCATCTAGTCAAAACGAGAGTGTAAGTCGACGTTGTGTGTTGGACTCCGATAGGCTTCATTGTACATTCCACGTCAACGTAGTGCTTTGACCTTCGGTGGAGATAATTTCTTAATCCACGTTTTACAAACAGCTCAGATTCTCCGCTTAAAACGATCCCAATCAAATTCAGATTAGTGCTATCACGACAAATGGTTAGAATGGAAATACTTATTCACTACTGAAGAAATGATCGATCGACTCCTTCTTTCTCAGATGATAGAGATTCTTATTTATACTTATTTATTCATTGTAGACTCAGCATATTTTCATTTATGAATGTAATAATTGGAGAAAAACCTCTTTTATAGATTTGGATTGTTCAATTTCGTAGTGGATCGCCGTATGAGAAGAGAGGATGATGAGGGAAACCGCTGAAGTTGCAAAATATCAGGATAGTGTGATTTAATACAAGAAACGGGAAGAGTCAGACGAATAGAGCAGGATGCAAGTGTTCGACTTCAAAAACTTCCAGTTTATGCTCTACGCTAGTCTTGCATCAATAGGCTTAATCCTTTCGATACCTTCTGTTCGGACCCGAATTTGAAGTTGACGTTATGAGTACGGGACGCATACATGTTCTTTTTGCAGAGGACCTAGCTGCATGAAAAAACAATCTACCTGAGAATTGCAATACAGATATCTAATATTTAAATATATTTAATCATGAGCAGCAACTATAACCCTGCGTGCAAGTAACTCCGCCATTGCCGTCCCAAGCTCAAATGAGACCGTGGAAGGGCATAGGCGCAGAAGGTTTAGACGTTGCAGGCATATAGAATTTTACCGGATTCTAATGAAACCATTTGTAGAACTTAATAAAAGAGCACATGTTACGTCTGTCCACAGAAATTTAAGGCTCACAGAAAAGTATGAGCATACGTGTATATTATAACATTATTTTCATTCACTTGAAATTATACTACTACATTTAACATTGCTGCTTTTTGAGGGATTCGGATGATACAAAATGCATCCGAACATGTATTGAGATGTTCATAGATACAATTGGCAGAATGCTGACAACTGAGCGAGCTTTGCGAGCGAGGATATAGAAAAACCCAATCGAGCGAGCGTAGCGAGCGAGCACAATTATTAGGTAGTCAAGCAAAATTTTACAAAAAGTAATGAAATCAACCCCAAAAAGCACCTCTGGTGCAAAAACCTTTCGCCAAGTACATTAATGTGATATATATCCCACAAAAGGCACCTCCCACGTCAAAAAAAAAAAAAAAAAAAAAATCCAAAATTAGTTGCTACCGCCAAGTACCTACATCACATCACATCACCTTTTTCTCAAATTCATAATTCGGCCTACCAATACATGGTTTCCATAGCCAATCTTATCTTTATACGCAGAACCATAGATATAGCAATAGGCAATTATTACTTCTATTGGTGTAAACAGAAAACATAGAGAAATGAAAATGAAGAGTTAAAAAAAAAAAAATTTGGAGGTAGTGGTACTTGGCGGGCCTTTTGTAGAAAAGTACGAGGTAACAGCATAAAATAGTGGCCCGCCAAGTACCACGTACTCCAAATTTTTTTTTTTTTATCTCTTCATTTTCATTTCTCTATGTTTTCTGTTTACACCAATAGAAGTAATAATTGCCTATTGCTATATCTATGGTTCTGCGTAGAAAGATAAGATTGGCTATGGAAACCATGTATTGGTAGGCCGAATTATGAATTTGAGAAAAAGGTGATGTGATGTGATGTAGGTACTTGGCGGTAGCAACTAATTTTGGATTTTTTTTTTTTTTTTTTTTTTTGACGTGGGAGGTGCCTTTTGTGGGATATATATCACATTAATGTACTTGGCGAAAGGTTTTTGCACCAGAGGTGCTTTTTGGGGTATGAATGTAATTGTTATTTTAACCTCGCAACAAGTTCTGCTTCATTTCCACCTTGGGGACGCCCATGGCATTTCAAGCAACGTCGTAACTGAATACAATTATGAGCTTCTATCGTGGGATGCACTAATGAAGCACCATCAATTAATTTTTCATTTAATTTTACCGATAATAAGGGTAACGATCTTTGTTGTCCAGCCATGTTTATAAAAAGTGCCCGAAACTTTCATATTACCGCCTTTTTGACATGACGAACACGTTTGCGCATTAGTCGTGAAAAGGTCTAATATTCCATATTCTGAAAGATGATTCGAATGAACGCAACACACCTATCGAAATGAGTTAGAGGAGCATTCTGACAGTGAGTTGAGTTTGTACGGATGTTTTTCGGAAAAAAGGTCTCGGGGAAGAATCAGTTACCCTCGGCCATATTCGGTAAACATCGCAATGTTAATATTGCAGATCGAACGTGTGGAATTTGATACAATCAACAGGGTTATTTTTGTAAAAGTTATTGAGTGATTGTTCATTTGAATCAACAAGTTATCATAGAAATGATATCTGCATGCCGGCTCCCTTTGCTCGTCACATTCGTTCTGTCCTCTCGTCATCGGGTGGACAAACGTTCAATCCCGCAACACCGGGTTTGAAAAACACTCATCCTATATTACCCCACTCACTCCGTAAAATAGAATAAACACTACTGCAAAGTCTATGTTGCTTAGAGGTCAGGACTGGAAAATGCCACTCCCAAATGAGAACTAGCCAGCCTCCACTGAAACTGATATCATACTGGCCAGTAGCCTGGACAACTTGAATTTGCAACCTTCTCCCTAAACTGAAAACAACTTCCATCATTCCATCATTCCATGATTGCATCTCCGAGCAATCAGAAATCTTCTATCTTTTTTTTTTTTTTAACTTGCGTTAAGGTAGTACGATCACGTACCTCACTATTAGATAAAAATCTGTTTTTTTTATATGCTGTAGCAGAAGCATATAGGAGAACGCCTGCAAAATTTCAGAGCGCGTCACCGACCAATTATAATAATAATTAATTGCGGTGATCCGTGGGCGAGCTAGGTGGTCTCGGGTGTAAGTCCCCGGATAGGCTTCCGTAGATCCTGGGTTCGATTCCCGGATCGTCCGTTAATTTTTCTCATCAAAAATTATTTCAATAATAATTAATGTGTGAAATTAAGATATTTAGCCCTACGCCATATCAGAAATCCGCGTTGACACGAGGTTGAGACAGAAATATAGACCTTTCGCGATTAGACACAACAAAAAATAAAAGTGTTAAATGTTGAAAAATATGTAACGATTACGTACGTCCCGTAAAAAATTAGGGTCACCGGACATTTCGATCAGAAATCGTCGATTGTATTGACTAATTATCGCGTGCATCGGCCGATTTCGTGGCCGGTTAGAAAATGTGAGTCAAATCTGACTATTAAGATAACACATTTCGTGTGGTATAATTTCACACATGGGCATGATACATATTGCTAAAATCGTATCGTTTCCTACTTTTATTATTACCATACCTAAATTTATTATTATATCGCTTTTTGCGATTTTTATAAACATAGTCTTTTCATTGACTAGCTACTGCGATCATACTACCTTAACAAAAGATAGAAGAGCTCCGAATGCTCGAAGATGTATACTATACCCACTGATATACCGTGAATATTCGGTGAGAGTAGACAGTCCCCTCGCTACGATAAAACCAACACAGGCTCGCACCGCGTGCGTGAGCCTCGGTCGGGACGAAATGAGGTGCCAGTAGCATTGCATCCCCTCCCGCACGAGCCTCACGCACGCGGTGCGCGCTCGTGTTGGTTTTGCCGTAGGAAGGGGACAAGGGGGCTGTCTACTCTCACCGAATATTCTCGGTATATACTAACTGGATAGCCGATCGACCAAAATTCATGTGCCCTATTGGGGCTCCAAGGCGGCCATTTTTTTTGGAGTTCCGCATTCCGCCATCTGTCGGTTATCCCGATAGATTCGCATGACAGTTATTTATCGGCCGATTACCGATATCAGTGCGGCCGATCAAGTAAAGGGTCATTTTTCAAGCGCTAATTTTCGCGCTCACTTTTTGTTCCGCATAACAACGTAAAATCCTATAAAATTGATAGTGCCCGCGTCGTATGAACTTTGTCTGAAATTTCGGTTTGTTATTTCGTAATTTTTATTCTTGAAATAGTCCGGTCGATCATTCTCATGCCCTACGTCGTTCGCCCCGTAGTTGACGTTGTCCAGGTGATCAAACTGGTGACTCACATTCCCCAGGTCTTTTGCTTCGAAGTTTTCATTCTAGTTGTCGCCAGGCAAGTGATTTCTGACCCCCAGGATTCTCACTACGTTTTTGACGTTGTCCAGGTGTTCAAACTGATGACTTCCGATGCCCAGGTCGTTCGCTTCGTAGTTTTCACTCTCGTTGTCTTCGAGTTGTTGATTCACGTGCTCCAGGATTTTCGTCCCGTAGTTTACGTTGTCTAGATGGTCAAACTGGTGACTTGCGTTCCCCAGGTCGTCCTCTTCGTAGTTTTCACTCTCGTTGTCATCGGGTTGTTGATTTCCCGTAAACGTAAACTACGTGACGAAAGTCCCAGAGGACGGAAATCAACTACCCGATGACAAAGAGAGTGAAAACTACGAAGAGGACGACCTGGGGAACGCCAATCACCAGTTTGACCATCTAGACAACGTAAACTACGGGATGAAAATCCTGGAGCACGAAAGTCAACAACTCGAAGACAACGAGAGTGAAAACTACGAAGCGAACGACCTGGGGATCGGAAATCATCAGTTTGAACACCTGAACAACGTCAAAAACGTAGTGAGAATCCTGGAGGTCAGAAATCACCTGCCTGGCGACAACTAAAATGAAAACTTCGAAGCAAAAGACCTGGGGAATGTGAGTCATCAGTTTCACCACCTGGACAACGTCAACTACGAGGTGGACTAAACCTTCTATAATTCAGGAACGACTGGTCCCTCGAAGTTTTTGATAAGGAACTTATTCTTAGATTTCGATTAGGAATCTGGATGTAAAATCTTTTCCGTGACTTGGGAATCATGCTGTATATTGGGATCCTTGGAATGGGCGTGGCTTTGAAATTTTAGCCTTCTTTGAGTAGTTCTATTTTCGTCACTAGTTGGCGTATCGAGGTTCTAAGCCCTCTCATTGGTTACTGTAGCCTTCTTTGAGTAGTTCTATTTTCTGCCACTAGTTGGCGTATCGAGGTTCTAAGGTTCCCAATATATCACTGTGATATCAAATCATGAATTGATAGGTAGCTTGATGCCGCCAAGCACAGATGGCGATACACGGGACTCCAAAAAAATGACACTCAACTGGCCTCACGCTTCGGCCTATATTTCATACGCGATCGGCTATCCAGTTATAATATATATCAGTGACTATACCGTACTATACCGAACGCAGCTATAGTGACAGCTGAATCCTACGAGAAAACGACTGTGTTCCAAGGATACTTTTCAAATACAGTTTAAGATAGGATGATATTCCGCTCAGGCAGTTCCCTGTAGTTTAAAACAAAAGTTCTCAATTTTTAATGTTGGAAATGATAAAAAAAAATACAGCACCTTACCCAGCAAACACAGAACTGCCGAAATTATAATGGCCCAGCACTGGTAGTGCTGGCAATGTGCTGGTGTAGGCTAGCCTTTGCTGCGCCACTACATGTAAAACAGCGGTATTTCGGTGAAATTTTACCAGTATCCAACCATTGATGAACCGGTGTTGGTTACCAACTACTGATTTCCTGCAGGGCATTTTGCATCTTGCCACAACCGACTTGCCATCACTTGGCCGTTTTCAAACACACTTGCATCTGTATCTTGATGGCCCGGCATTGGCAACTCCGGCACTTTTCTACCGGTATCCGGTCGTTGATTCGCCGGCGTACATAGTATAAGCTTTTCTGCTGACTGCAGTACTTCTAACACTTCCATCCAATTTACCGGAAAAAGAATGTTTTTATGCAATCGAACAAAAGTATATAGTATTTAATCATCAGAAATCTTCGAAGTCATTTTTTTTTTTTTAAGTACATATTGATGTAAATCCTCACAAATCGAAGTTTACCTATCGAGTCAAAAAGTGTTGAGTATTGCAACAGGTGACGTTTGGGTGTAGATCAACACTGGACATCATACGATCAACGAAGTTAAGCAATTTCAACTGCAGCCAGAATTCGGATGGGTGACCCACATGAGTACATCTAATTAGTCTTTGAATAGCTAATTTCTAACATCCTGGAAATATGAACTTTGCTCTACCGCTCGAAAAAGAATCAACTATTAGTGAAAAAAATATTTTTTGTCCGGATAATATCGAAAATAAAAAAAAATCGAATGATCGGGTCATCGGCTGATCAATATTGGGCTCTTGTTGGGCCATTGACGACTGCCCTACAACCAATTTGGGCCATTGCTGGCCCTGCGCTGGCTAACCGTTGGGCCAGTATAACACTGCCGGCACTGGCCCAGCTGTCGGCCACTGTGACACCAGGGTACAGGGCCATCACAAGTCTTCCGGCAGCGGTTCGGCAACTCAAGTATCGGCATTCCTCCACCTAACTAGCAATGGCCCTGCACTCTGTGTTTGCTGGGTACCCTATATCAAATAACGAGAAGTTGATGGATTTCCACATTTTTCAAACAATTCAATTGGGAATTGTGATAGTGTTCATAACGACTCGAAGTTTCGACAACCGTTTGAGCGTTGAACGATTCTTTAAAATCATTCAAAAAGTCAATCAGCACCTCATCGCGAAAAAGTGCGCGGCGCCAGTCTTTTTCGAAGTTCCGACGACAGCTCCGTTGAGTTCTGGAATAGTTCTCGTTAAATCTATAAGTTTAGACAATAGTTCCGATAGTCAACATTTTTTGAGAATTATCAAAATAATCTAACAGCACTTCATCGTGAAAAAGTGTGCGCTGCCGGTCTTATAAAATTATTTTGACATGTCGAGCCCCTGACCACTTCGACAGAAGATATCAAATTCTGATTTCTGAAACCCGTATCCTTACAGGAAATTTGATCGCTCATCTTTTGTTCTACTCGAAAAAGTTAGCACTTTTTGCGTTTTCAAAATACAGCAGGCCCTCGATTATCCGAATCAAATGGGATCGAGCCTAGTTCGCGGATAGTAAAAAGTTCGGATGACCGAAAAGTGATTTCCATTTTAAGGGGGTATATACACCTTTGAATTTTCAAAAAATCGTTTTTGTTTTGATATTTTTTTTTTTGTTGAATGCTAGTGACCTACTTTACCTGCAAATAAATTGGCGTCCGAAAATCTAGAGGATTTGAGAAGCTATAGCCATGACAGTCGCGAGTTGCGAAAAAGCGCCGCCGCGCGGCGCGCGGACACTCACATTCGTCTCGTAAATATTCTACACTATCTACAGTACCGCCAACTAGGGCTGTGCGAATATTCGAATTTTCGAATATATTCGTCTCGAATCGAATAGTAAAATTCGATTCGAAAACGAATCGAATAATTCGGTTGATTCGAATATTCGAGATCTTCGAATATTCGAATTATTCGAATTATTCGAACTATTTGATTCGATTTTCGAATAGTTCGACGTTTCTGCGAAATATGGATTCTCAGAATAATTTGGACTTTACCTGATCGATCTTCAATTTTTCTCGAATAATATCAATTTCTTTTCGAAGTTTTCCGAGATATTAATTCGTATGTCTCTCATGTCGAGTCTACACCTTGTATTCAAGTGGGGATCTTGAACGTAGTGTCTTCGGAAATCTATCAACTGATTGATCACGTCTGTTGTGGAAATTCAGTGATTAGCTAAAGCCCTAAATATACCCGATCATAAACTGCGTGTGTAAACGGGGCATGAGATAAAAGATACGTGGAAATATTCTTTTTGATTGATACATATCGATTAATATTCGGCTTTATATGGATTTGATGCGGGTCTATACCTATCACCCGCCAAAGTAGTGAATTTTCGGAAGATCCGAATATTCGAATAGTTTTTCGAGTTTTCGAACAGTTCGAATAATTCGAATAATTCGAATGATTCGAATTATTCGAAGATTCGAACTATTCGTGATTCGAACTATTCGAAAACTCGAATTATTCGATTCGAAAATCGAATCGAATAGCACTATTCGATTCGATTCGATTCGAACACTATTCGCACAGCCCTACCGCCAACACCACTGTCTCACTTTTTTTGACGTTTTCATATATTTTGCTTTTAAATTTTATTCTGTGATTTTTCAATTCTTTGTACCAATGTACCAACCAATAGTAATTTTCAATATTGAACAAACACAGTATATATATGTCTGAGATGAGACTTCGGAATCGAAAGAAGATGATCCATCGAAAAGTGCATTTGAAATCGATGCCAGGAGACTACACATTCAGATTTCTAAAAAGATGAGTATTTCTATCATATATTAATTGCGAAAGTTTGATAAATATTATAAGAAAAAAGGTATGATTGATGAAAGATGAGAGAATTTCCGGAATATTGACAAAAATTGTCAATATCTAGCATCTTCTGAATCTCAAAATATTGAAGATCAAGAATTCTGAAGAATTTTTATGTTTTTAAAAATTTTTGTCAGATTTTCCCTGAAGCAATTTGTTCTTTTTCTAGCAGTCTTACTGGACACCTACCGGACACTGTTGTTGGACAGAACAGGTCAAAACTCACTACAAACCTTCGCCTGGCACATGTGTCTAGACTCGACTCATAACACGTCGATACGAGAGCAGCTGCGGATCCAGCATATTAATCACTAGGGGCTCTGCCCCTGCGCGCTTCGCGCGCCAACCCCGCTCGTCGCTCGCTTCGCTCGCTCCGAGGGCACTCGGCGCTCCGCGCCTCGTCTGTTCGGCGCTTCGCGCCTCACTTAATCGCGAGGAACAGTCAGTGCCGTGTGAACATGACTTATCACCCTACACGGAAAAGGTTTTGGGACTGCTGCAGCGCCAAACGGCAGACGGTGGGCTTCCCGTATCTGAGTAAAGGCGCCGTCTCTGCGACGGAACGCCACGTTCTCTCGCGAGAACTCTGCAGTCTTTGAGACATTGGGCTGCGATACGTTGGACGTAATAATACGGGAGTCCAACGTCTCGCAGACTGCAGCGTTCTCGCGAGGGAACGCAGCGTTCCGTCGCAGAGACGGCGCCTGTCTTTGGATACGGGTCCTCACCGTTCTGCCGCTTGGCGCTGAGGCATTCCCGAAACCTTTTCCGTGTAGGCTAGGTAGCACCCCCCCGCCCCTTCTCCTCCTCCGCCCATCGGTGGAAGTTTTTTGAGACGTGAAATTTTCCAACAGATGAAATACAATTTTAACATGGTGCAAGTGGTGCAAGAAAAAAAAAACGCAAATATAATTTTGGACCCGCACGCAAAGATTTAAACCCGACTGGTTACGGTTCCGCACACGACTCAGTCAGGTGCTATCGAAAAATAGCGAATCCTGGTGCAGCACCACACTGAGTACTGTTTAGAACACGACTTATTACTGTGCCCACACGACTCATTCATGTACGCACACGAATGGTTTGAATTCTAAACAGTGCTCAGTGTGGTGCTGCACCAGTATGCGCTATTTTTCGCTAGCACCTGACTGAGTCGTGTGCAGAACCGTAACCAGTCGGGTTTATATCTTTCCATGCGGTTGCCGCCCGCGATTCTGCTGCCTCTGAAATATTGCCGCCCCAGGCTATAGCCTAGTTAGCCTGTGCCTAAATACGGCGCTGGCTACACGGAAAAGCAACATTTAACACAACGTATTTATCATATTTTTATTATTTTTTCAACTGATTGAATTCATTTTGCATAACTTATATAGCCTATGTTACTCGGGAAAACCTAAAGAACAATTTGGTGTAAGGTTCATCCAAATCGGTCCACTGGTTCTCGAGTTTAGCGGTAACAAACATACAAACATACAAAGCCTTTTATATATGTAGTAGATTAGCAAAATCTTAGAACTTGATTTTCTGTAGCTACATTTTCTTCTCTGGGAGAGGTAGAAAATAAAAATAAAAATAAAGAAAATAAAAAGTTTAAAAGTTGATTTCTGGAGAATGAATATTTTGACCGGTTGTCGTAAAGAATCAGGAGCATCGTTGGATCAATCTTGGAATGCTTGGTCCTCAATTGTTCGTAGGAGATGCCTTTATGGTATGAACGTAGGATTTTTTGATAAACTCATTTTTGATTAAGATACTGGAAAATATGTGAGAAGAATTTAAGAATTGAAAAAAAAAAATCGAAAAAATCGAATAACTCAAGTGATTCTTACAATATTAAAAATTCCTACGTTCATACCATAGAGGCATCTCCTATGAACAATTGAGGACCAAACATTTCAAGATTGATCCAACGGTGGTCTTGATTCTTTACGACAACCGAGTCATTTTGTAATTTCTTAGCTTTAGCTTAGCCACTATCAGACTGAAAGTAATACATGATGTAAAATATGCTTAATGAGGGTCGAACCCTCCTCAGACATGACGATTTTTCTGAATTTTGTCAGAGTCCTCGAGTGGCAGAGAAAAATCAATTTCTTTTTGGAAATTTAAACTCCTCCAAAGGTGTACATTAGGGCTAATCATTTTGGGGTCATATTTTTTGATTTGCCCTCGCACCCCTCAGAATGTGAGTGTATGAGGTCAGTATCAGCACCTATCAATATGACCACGGTGCGATTTTTTTTGGCGTGGCCCATTGCAAAAGTATTTTTCCCATTCAAATAACACGGGAAATGTTTTTTTTTTTATTTGAAATTTTATTACAATCTAACGAATCATCGCGCTGCAAAAATCAATACATATTCCTATAGGAAATTAAACGATCTCCAAAAAAGGTCTAATATGATTTTTCGCTAAGTCCGCTCGTTTGAAAGTTATTGAAGGTTAAAGTTCAACCTCAAACGGTATATGACGACTTTTTTTTCGACCTAGCGAAAAATCGTATCAGACCTTTTTTGGAGATCGTGCAATTTCGTACAAGAATATGTGTTGATTTTTACAACACGATGATTCGTTAGAACGAAATAAAATTCCAAATAAAATAAAAAAAACATTTCCCGTGTTATTTAAATGGGAAAAATACTTTTGCAATGGGCCACGCCAAAAAAATCGCACCTTAGTTATCATTGATAGGTAGTAATACTGACCTCATACACTCACATTTTGAGGGGTGCGAGGGCAAATCAAAAAATATGACTCCAAAATGATTAGCCCTAGTGTACATACCCCCTTAAGGCCCATCCCTAGTCGCCCCCCTCCTTTCGGCCGAAAAAGTACACATTTCGATTATTATCCGAACCCAGGCGTCCAAAACGCAAAAACAAAATGCACAGCACCAATTCAAATTCAATTCCGAACAAATACGTCCAAAAACATGTTCGTTCCGTGTGAAAACAGAGTCTCAAAATGGTTCGAGAAACAAATATCTGTAATAGTTCTTTTCGAACGCTCAATTCATCCCTTGATACAAGTGATGTGTCCGGATCCATGCATTCGAAAGAATTCGATGTAATCTTATCACCGGAAAATTGGCCCTCTATTGAGCCGGTACGAAAAGTATATAGCGGCCGAACTTATTTGGTACTCCAGCCTGGATGGACAGATATCTTGGCTGATAAGCTGTGGCAACAGCATAAATTAGAATGCGTTATGTCAAATTTAAAAAAACACAACATTCATGCTAGTAATGCTGCCAGATGTTTTATTCTAATACGAGCTACATGTATGCAGTGTGGTGCTGAATTAAAAGCTATATTGTTGAAAAACCCGCAGATAGCGTAGACGTTACGATACACTTTCTCGTAAAAAACATGAGATTACGCGCACATACAAATCCGAAGTCGCGGCAATTGAAAGGCAACCGTCAAAACATTGCTGATGCCATGATAAGCCAACGATAAAATGCCACAACTTATCTTCGGAAGGAGGCTTCACGTTTGAAAGATTTTGGCGGCATGAATCCACCTATATGCTCCTGAATTCGACAGTGTGACGTAAGGCAAAGGAACAAAGGCTCCTTCAACAACATGGGCTAGTATTTGTTGATCCGGCACTAAACTTAACAACTAGTGCAACGTGCGGGAAATGCGTAGGTTCGATTCACAGTACATATTTGATTGATGTTATTTCACTGCATGTATTGGAGTCCTGAGCAGCAGCTCATATACGTCATTAGATCAAAA
Organism: Tenthredo mesomela; assembly: GCA_943736025.1. Lineage (NCBI taxonomy): Eukaryota > Metazoa > Arthropoda > Insecta > Hymenoptera > Tenthredinidae > Tenthredo > Tenthredo mesomela. The sequence continues at coordinate 39,429,709 of OX031013.1, forward strand.
AGAGATCCTGATTGTTTGATGACGATAGATGCCACGGGTGGTATCGCTAAGCGTGCTTTATCTCAAGATCCACCCATATTTTTGTATCAATGCATGATTGCAGGTAGAGAGGGCAGCGTGCTAACATTTCACATGCGCTCGGCGGACCATAAAGCGCTTCACATCGTTTTCTTTTCGCGCAGAATGATATCATCCGGAGTAAAAGCTCTTCGCATGGTTTTCAGCGATTTTGGTTTTGCCATCTTTATAGCCGTAGCTGAAGTTTTGGTGAAATGTAGTGACCTTCGAGGATATCTACAAAAATGTTACAATGTTGCTGTCCTGGTTAGATGTTAGTCACTTGATTGCCATGGTTGCAAGGTGGAAGTGCCTCAAAGGAAAGGACAAGATTTTAGTGTGTGGATTTTACTTGCGCTGTATTAGCTAGGCCTACCAGATGGAATCGTTCGCAAGATTGGAGTATTTCATGACTTTTCTATTATTCATAGCTTTTAGCAAAACTATAGGACGTGTTTTCGACCGAGTAGCTTTGGCTTCAGATACTCGCGTGAGATTCTTGGAGGGCATGATTAAAGGGGTTGACATAACTGATACACCGGATATCGACGAAGAGATCGATAATAATGACTTCAGTGAATACGAGAAAGATGGTAGCGAGGTAGAAGATAATATTGTCCATCCCACTGGACACAGCAGAGCCAATCTCTCTATGATTCAGCTAATGATACGGCGAACCAGTCTGAAAATGGACCCCTCATTAATGCTCTGTACAACCCGGAGTTTGCAAGACAATTGATGTACGGCTTATGCCTTATCTTGCGCTATGGACAGGATTGATGCGAAGGCATTTCAAAATAGGTGACACAATAGCTACTTCGTCTTCCGTTGAAGCTGAATTTTCTGATTTGAAAAACAGCATTTGATGGCCAGCTGCCAGTAAGGTCGTATAAGTTTGTTCTTCGACATCCAGATTATTTGGACGGTAAAATAAAGTATGCGTCAAACATCCGTGACCGGGTCGACAACCCAAACGCAAATGTTGACAAATGGAAACAATTTGAAAATTACTCAAGACAGAGCGATAGTGACCACGTAGACAAGTCGGACGGCTCACTGGACAGAAAGAATGTTGATCGGAAAGTGCACAATCAAGCGAAATTAACTGATCACCCGCTGATACCTGATCGAAAGAATAGTATATTATGCACCTAGGGAATAAAGTGTTCTTTTTGACGAGTGTGAGGTTTGTCTCCCGAGCGAAGCGAGGGTGACCTTCACACTCGTCTAGAAGAACACTTTACACCATGGTGCATACGATATTTTATGCATCCAAGGGCAGAAAGCGCGTTCTTTATTCGCGCAGCCGGGAATAAAGTACGCACTTTCTTCCCTCGGTGCATAAAGTACGTAATTGCATGATTTCATCGGTAAAACGCTCGACCACTTTGACGTTGAAAAACCCCGATTCGTCGCTCATTCTTGACACGACCGTTGAGAGCAGTAACGTTATTAGCGTTAGCAGTATAGACATTAGTGATATTCCGCTTTCATTAGCTAATGTTGACAGAGCAGTGCGAAATAAATCTGAATTTTCAAAGACTAAGCGAACAGTTTTGCGAACAGCTGAACTTGATAATCTGCGAAAACTCATGAATGCATCAGTGAGAGGTTCTACAAGTTCTAAATTAGAGTACACTGATATGACCGCTAGTGCACCATCAGTAGCAGTACCGTTAGTGAACCATCGTCAGTCCAGTTAATCGAACACAATGACCAACCATGGAATACTCACGAAAATTGGCGCAGTATGATTGGAAAATCACAAAACACTGTAGTAGCAAATCCCATCAGAGCAAAAAATAAGCCGACTTACTTGGACAAATGCCCGGAATGGGATTTAATGAAGAATGTGAGGGCACAAAATATCCCAGTACTGAGCAATGGCAGAATCAGTAAGCCCGTAAAATCTGGAAGTACGAAGATAACGTCAAAGCAGACATGTGCGTATGAGACAATTGTTCATCTCGTTGCAATTAGAATTGCAATCGCCAAAAACGTATGAAAAAAAAGCACAGGTATCGACCAACCCCACACCAGTGTTGGGCGTTTTTTCAATTAATTACTTTCTAATTACAAATTACAATTGTAATTAGTAATTGAAATTTTTCTAATTACAAATTACAAATGTAATTAGTAATTGAAATTTTTCTAATTACAAATTACAAATGTAATTAGTAATTGAAATTTTTCTAATTACAAATTACAAATGTAATTAGTAATTGAAATTTTTCTAATTACAAATTACAAATGTAATTAGTAATTGAAATTTTTCTAATTACAAATTACAAATGTAATTAGTAATTGAAATTTTTCTAATTACAAATTACAATTGTAATTAGTAATTGAAATTTTTCTAATTACAAATTACAAATGTAATTAGTAATTGAAATTTTTCTAATTACAAATTACAATTGTAATTAGTAATTGAAATTTTTCTAATTACAAATTACAAATGTAATTAGTAATTGAAATTTTTCTAATTACAAATTACAATTGTAATTAGTAATTGGAAATTTTCTAATTACAAATTACAATTGTAATTTGTATCGAAAAATCTTCTAATTACAAATTACAATTGTAATTAGTAATTGAAATTTTTCTAATTACAAATTACAATTGTAATTAGTATCGAAAAATCTTCTAATTACAAATTACAATTGTAATTAGAATCGAAAAAATTTCTAATTACAAATTAAAAATGTAATTGAAAACATTTTTCGAGCTAATTACATTTCGAAAATGTAATTGAAACCATTTTTCGAGCTAATTACATTTCGGAAATGTAATTTAAATGATTTTTCGAGCTAATTACAATAATTCTAAAATTTAATTATGCATTTTCAGTTCAACCATACGAGTTAATACGAGTATATGGGTGATTTCGAGCATATATGGGTACATCTGAGTATATATAGGGTATTTCCATTATATATCGGTATTTCCAAAATATATGGGTGATTTCGAGCATATATGGGTACATCTGAGTATATAAAGGGTATTTCCATTATACATCGGTATATCCAAATTATATGGGTGATTTCGAGTATACATGGGTGATTCAGACTAATTCAGAGTATGGATAAGTATATCCGGGTATATATGGATGATCGAAGCATATACGAGTAATTTGAGTGTATACGGTTGACTCTAAATATATATGGGTCATTTTGAACTTATATGGTACATCCGAGTATGTATGGGTGATTTGGACTAATTTACAGTTTGAATGGGTATATCCGGGTATGTATGGGTGATTTCGGTTATGTATCGGTATATCGAAGATTATATGGGTAATTTCGAGTATATATGGGTATATCCCACTATGTATAGAGTATTTCGAATAGATGGGTATATCCGGGTATGTATGAGTAGTTTCGAGTAAATATGGGTTTATCCGAGTGTGCTCTTCGGCTGGAATGCTCATGTCTTATATGGGCCATTCCACCTCAAATCGGCCAATTTTGGGTGTTCTTTGACCTCTCATTAATGAAACGACTTAAAATTTTTTTTACGTGAAATCTACGTCAAAAAAGTAGACCCGTATTTTTTCGTTGGTCCAAAAAATTTTGTTCACGCTAGTCATGAATTATCGCATTTTACTGTAAAAGTGGCGCGAGGCCGGCTTTGATAATTAATATCTCGGGTCCCCTTCAGCGTAAAGAGATGTTCCAAAACGCGTTTTAAAGGCGATGAAAGACACTTTTCGATAGAATTTTTTAACTTTTCGAAAAATATAGTTTTGTTATTTTTATGAGTAATCAAAATGTTTATCGATTTGTTTCGCAAACTAAGGCCATTTTTAAAATTCTAAAAAAAAAATATCATCGCATTCCTTATTCAATTCTGAAGATGGCGAATTTTTTAAATTGATAAAGCAATTTTAGTAAATATTTTTTTTAGAATTATTTGTTCAGCGCTGCGTCAGGTTGCCGCGCCGTGTGCCTGTAAATATAATACATAGCTCCCGTAAAATGCGATAATTCATAACTAGTGTGAACAAAATTTTTTGGACCAACGAAAAAATACTGGTCTACTTTTTTGACGTAGATTTCACGTAAAAAAATTTTAAGTCGTTTCAAAAAATAAGAGGTCAAAGAACACCCAAAATTGGCCGATTTGAGGTGGAATGGCCCATATAAGACTGAGCATTCCAGCCGAAGAGCACACTCGGATAAGCCCGTATTTACTCGAAACTACTCATACATACCCGGATATACCGAGCTATTCGAAATACTCTATACATAGTGGGATATACCCATATATACTCGAAATTACCCATATAATCTTCGATATACCGATACATAACCGAAATCACCCATACATACCCGGCTATACCCATTCAAACTGTAAATTAATCCAAATCACCCATACATACTCGGATGTACCATATAAGTTCAAAATGACCCATATATATTTAGAGTCAACCGTATACACTCAAATTACTCGTATATGCTTCGATCATCCATATATACCCGGATATACTCATACATACTCTGAATTAGTCTGAATCACCCATGTTTACTTGAAATCAGCCATAGAATTTGGATATACCGATACATGATGGGGAATACCCCATACGTACTCAGATATACCCATGTATACTCGAAATCACCCATATAATATGGATATACCGATGTATGATAGAAATACCCCATATATACTCGGGTGTACCCATATACGCTCGAAATCACCCATATATTTTGGAAATACCGATATATAATGGAAATACCCTATATATACTCAGATGTACCCATATATGCTCGAAATCACCCATATATTTTGGAAATACCGACATATAATGGAAATACCCTATATATACTCAGATGTACCCATATATGCTCGAAATCACCCATATACTCGTATCAACTCGTATGGTTGAACTGAAAATGCATAATTAAATTTTAGAATTATTGTAATTAGCTCGAAAAATGATTTAAATTACATTTCCGAAATGTAATTAGCTCGAAAAATGTTTTCAATTACATTTTTAATTTGTAATTAGAAATTTTTTCGATTCTAATTACAATTGTAATTTGTAATTAGAAGATTTTTCGATACTAATTACAATTGTAATTTGTAATTAGAAAAATTTCAATTACTAATTACAATTGTAATTTGTAATTAGAAAATTTCCAATTACTAATTACAATTGTAATTTGTAATTAGAAAAATTTCAATTACTAATTACATTTGTAATTTGTAATTAGAAAAATTTCAATTACTAATTACATTTGTAATTTGTAATTAGAAAAATTTCAATTACTAATTACAATTGTAATTTGTAATTAGAAAAATTTCAATTACTAATTACAATTGTAATTTGTAATTACGAAAATTTCAATTACTAATTACAATTGTAATTTGTAATTACAAAAATTTCAATTACTAATTACAATTGTAATTTGTAATTAGAAAAATTTCAATTACTAATTACAGTTGTAATTTGTAATTAGAAAAATTTCAATTACTAATTACAATTGTAATTTGTAATTACAAAAATTTCAATTACTAATTACAATTGTAATTTGTAATTAGAAAAATTTCAATTACTAATTACAGTTGTAATTTGTAATTTGAATGTAATTAATTACTGAAAGTAATTAATGCTGCCCAACACTGCCCCACACTACAACTGGCTTTGTCGATATTGCAAGACGGGAGGATTGCGCTCAAGCACTTCGAGCCAGGGTTGATATTCTAGTCCAGATTGTACTGTACCGCGATAAGGTTGAATGGGCTGTGAAACTCATTTGGCGGACTACGTCTTCATGGCTGAGCCAAGCTGCACGACGAATGCGATCTGTTCTTGCGGGTTTAAGGAGAATCACTCAACTGTAGCATTAGCCGTTGGTATACTTCTGAACGAGAGTCTAGACCAGGGATGGCGAACCTTTATACATCTACGTGCCATTTTTTCCAAATAAATGTGCAATGTGGCCGTGACGTGCCTACTGTGTCCCTCAATGTAGACGAAAGAATAAATTATTTCGATTAGGTACTCAAATTCCTCAATTAATGCCGTGCCCAAATTATTTCTCAATTAATGCCGTGCCCAAATTATTTCTCAATTAATGCCGTGCCCAAATTATTTCGTCGCGTGCCATCAATGGCACGCGTGCCATAGGTTCGCCATCCCTGGTCTAGACCACGTGCAACAAACAATCGACAGTACAATCAATATGAATTATTCGTGCCGCAAATGCAAGAGCCCTTTGAACAGAATCATTGATTTTGGTTCACATGTCTTGATCGATACCTCAATATTGACAGACGATAGGTATACTGAACGGAAAATCAACTTGAAGCGTGTTTTAGGTACCATCACGAAAACTATAACTTTTAGTGGAAAAACGTTGATTTTAGCTGGTGTTGGTCATTACATGCCAGCGCCGGACCCGAAAGACGCACATTACGTAGCATATGGATGTACAGGTATTCGCTGGTACCGATATAACGATTTCGAAAAAAAAACGTGCCATTGTTAGCGCACAAACAGTTAACTCCTCATGTCACATAATATTTTATGTGATGAGCGAAGCACAAGTAGAGGTCTAGATAGTGTAAATAGAATTCTCATTGTCGATTAGTGATGAAACATAATGGATAAATCAAGAAGAAAATAAACAGACAAGGCCGTGGCGTAACTATGTCCCCATCAGCCCGTGTGCAATCATTGATTGTGCCCCCTCCCCCTCCCCCCCATACCTATCCACATTCTTATATGCAATTATATTTTTAGCAACCAAACTACGGATTTCAAGTAGCATTTGGCCGCTTAGTAACGTAATATCAGAAGCAAAAAATCGTGGACTTACAGGAAAATACGCTTCCCGAAAGGTCATTCAATAATTAGAATCATTTGAATTCATCTCATTGATTCCATCAAACTCGCGATTCTCCTAATTCAATCTTATCATGAGCATTTCTTTTCCTCCCGACGTCGTTTGTTTTTTTCCAAAAACACTTGTAGGTAATTTATCATAAATCTTGGTGATTAAAAGTTGATATCCTCAATGGAACTCCCAATTTTCGAAGTGAGAAAAAAAAAATAATAGAATGTGCGTTTTCCAGAAAAAAAAAAAACTGCACACAGTCATCAAGATTCGAACGCTACTAACTAAGCCACACACTTCGGTGAAAAGTGCGTTACGAGTGTGGAACAGTTCTTGCGTTTGAACTTATTATGTTATACATTGTCTCTCAATTCGTATATCTTCCAGTCAGATACTTTTGTCTCTACATGTTCATTTTCTTGCAGAAACTTTTTCGAGACCCAGACGTCAGTTGGTTGTAGTACAGTAAACAGTGAAGTCTTGAGTAAATCTAAAATTTGTGATAGTGAAACCGTCTAATTACCTAGATATTCAGGTATGTAAAATGTTATAAATTCTAGATATTAAATCTACTATGACGCGTGATGTTTCTATTGCACAGCTATAATTTGTAGTTCTTTCTCTAGAAAAATACCTAAATACCCGAGCGGAGCTGCTAAAAAAAAGGAGAAGGAACTTTTGAATAACAGCATAAAGAAACATCCAAAAATTGAGAGTTTCTTCAAGCATGCTTCTACATCCAGAACTAATAACTCAGAAAACACCGAATTCACGGAATTCGAGAAAAGATAATTCAGCTTAGTGATATAAAAACTGAAACGCAGGACGAACAGGCCGTAGAAGGAATTCTAATCCAGGAGGACGGATCACATAAAATGGAGAGTTCCACAGATTCTTCAAATAATATAACGGATTTAGCTATTGAAACGATCATGGCAGAGTCAAGCTTCAAGAAGTGCGATGATTCAAACCTACCTATGGCCGACGATACATTCGTACCCTGTACAATTAATATATACGTACACCATTTCCCACTGACCGAGCAAATTTTCAGGAACCCTTAACTACAAACGACAAATGGTTTATCATTTCGCATGGATCATGTCAACCGACTGGACCTTTTCCAAAAGATTATATCAATAAAAGCTTCAGTGTGTCGTACTACACAAAACTATCGGAAAACGGAGTCAAGTATTCGAGAACTTGGCTATGTTATTCGTTACAATTAAATGTAGCGTACTGTGAGCCTTGTTGGTTATTTGCAGATAGGTCGGAAGTGAAAATTTCTAAAAGTTGCATGGATACACGGAAATAATGACTGGCATCACTTAAGTCAAGGTATTAGAAGACACGAACATTTGCACATCCATATCGATGCTTCTCATAACATGCTTCAATGGAAAAGTAAGAAGGTGATCAACAAAGATCTTTAGCAGGAACTTGTTCACGAGAGTGAGCAGATAATAATCGTGCGACGCACGTTATTCGCACGACGTGAAGGTACACGTCGTGCGTGCGAAAATGCAAGACTTTCGCGGGCATGATGTGACAGGCACTCAGTGCGAGCGCAATGTGTCGCATCCTGCCGTCATACGTGTGAACACGCAATGTCGAGACCGTGCGACGTGCACTACGTGCTCGCATTATGCCTGAACGATGTGCTGATCGCACGCGTGCGGGCATATGTCCATCAATTGCGCGCGCATCTGTCTGCTTAACTGCATCCAGTCGTGCGGGTTCATCCACACGCGTGCGTGCATAATGTATCGCATACTGCACGCATATTGTTAACGGGGTAATTACTGGTCAAAACTAATCGAGAGAATTATCAATGTCACTTTAACTTTTACCATCAGCAATTTGCCCTTCAGAGGGCATCATGGAAGTCTTAAAAATCAGAATGTGAATTCAGAAATTTTTTTAAACATTGTGAACCTCTTAGCGAAATATGATCCAGTTCTCAATGAATAAATAATTTGAGTCCTCAAATACCGAATGAAATTATAGAACTTCTGGGAAACAAAGTAAAAAGTGATTTAATAGGTGATATTAATGACTTTCCTGGTTTCTCAATCATAATCGATAGTACACAGGATATATCAAGAATCGACCAGGTCAGCATAATGGTTCGATTTGTGGAGCTTTTAAAAAAAGGTGAAAATTTGTCGGACATTGAAATCAAAGAAGTTTCCTCAAGTTTCGTAACAACAGACGATCAAAAAACAAAAACGCTGTGAGCTTTAATTTTAAAATTTCTGAGAGAAAATGATTTGAGTCTGGATAAACTTCGCGGTCAGGCATACCCCGTGTGGAAATTGCCTTATTTTACCTTATTGTGAAAAAGGCTCGTATCAGGTCCTGATCAGGCTACCTGATTCAAAATTTATCATTAGGGCCCTGATCAGGCCCAAATACGGCCCGGATAAGCTGCCTTTATTGTTAAGTAAGGCATTATCAAACATCATGAAGTAAGGCAGCCTGATCAGGCCCTGACACGAGCCTTTTTCACAATATATCATCAAGTAAGGCAGCCTGACCAGGACCTGACACGAGCCTTTTCTTACAATGAGTCAGGTCCTGATCAGGTTGCCTTACTGAATAATACATTAGGGGCCATTCAACAATTACGTCACGCTATTTTCGACCATTCTTGACCCCCCCCCCCCCCCCCCCCCCCCCCCCCTCCATCGCACTTCGTCATACATACTTTGACCACTTTAACCCAGAGCGTCACGCTCTGGAGCCCCCCCCCCCCCCCCCTCCTTGCGGCGTGACGTAATTGTTGAATGGCCCCTTATTAAGTAAGGCGACCTGATCAGGACCTGACACGAGCTTTTTTTTACGACAAGTCAGGCCCTGATCAGGCTGTCTTACTTAAGGTGCTTTCCTAGGCAATTCCACCAGTCCTGAAAACATCGTGAAAAAATGATTGTGGTCAGAAGACTAATTCTGTGTATCCTGACAACAATAACAACATTTTTCTATGACAACTTGAGAATACACGCGTATTTATCACTGACAGCCGATTTTGTCCAGTTTATCGGACAGTGATCCGACTCGTAGATTCGTGCGCCACGCCATCTCTGAACCGTCACCGATACCTCAAAAACTCTCGAAAACAACTAACTCGCCATCATTCCGATCGATATATATCGCCAAGTGTCAAAAATACGCGTTTTTCATACATATCTTTTCTATTTCAGTATAAAACGGACATGTTTTGGGCCGTGCGTGTTCGTAATTGCCCACAAAATTGCGCGACATATTTTGTTTCATTGATTTCGGTGCCCAGGCAGAGATATTCCGTTTAATAGCACATTTTTTCACGATGTTTTCATGACTGGTGGAATTGCCTAGGAAAGCACCTTAAGGTTGTTGGCCTGTAACTTTTTTGTTCGACAATGTTTTTTGAATTTTTTATCGTAAATAGCTCCAATAATTAGCTACAAAATAAGCCTAGAATGATCGCAATTGACCGTCTCAAACTCGAGATAAAAAGTTTTGAATTTTTTCGAATTTAACATGTGTTCAAATGCAGATTCACCGGTTTCAATTATTGAAAAACGAACAACTCGAAATTTTTTGATAAAAAAAATATCTAACGGTAAATTGTCATCTTCTGAATCGTTTGATTCATCATTCAGCATTTTCGACCGTCTCGTTTGGATTTTATAGTTAAAACTGAAACATGAAGCGGCGCGTATCTCTCTTGCTCTCGAGTAGATATCTCCTGGCTCTCACTTTCACAGAGCCATACATTGTCGCTGACTAGTACGAATATATATATGGGTTTTAAGTTTTGGGTCGGACTGTAGCACAACAACCTTAATAATATTGTTACATTTGGTAAAATCACCCTTATATATTAATTCTATATGAACTATATCTAGTAGCCTATATGATAAAACATATCTTCTAAAATATAAGAACTACGGTTGCTACGTCAACAAACATTATTATAAAACAAATTAGTCTGTCTTTAGCTTACTGCCGAAGCAGACCTGTATTTTCTGAATACATAAACCTTTTGCCCAATTAATATGATTTCACCAAATTCACTTTATTTCCCTCGGGAATCCATAATTAATAACTTATTCTTACTGCAAACATAATTTTGCAACAATATATTACAACCAATAATATACATAACAATAATGTATTACAAATTTGTAATATATTATTAAGGGGGGGATTTACCCAATCAGTTACCGATTTGTCTATTTTCTCCGAAACAGGGTAATCAATCGACTTGTCCTTTCGGCAGCCGATGTTTGACGAGTAATGAGTTCGATCTGGTACGTTTGATCGGATGAAATCGGGATTTTTTTATTTTTTTCGATCGAAAAGTATTGGCGTGCCATTTATTGCGACTTATATCAAAGCCCACGCATCAAAAATGCAAAATCGACTCCCTGAGCCCGATTCTGTGAGAAATTCTGAACATAACCATCCCAAAACATCTTTGTTGTCGACAACGATGAAGGTGGAAGTTGTATTCCACGTTTTTGTGGTAATTTTCGCGATTGTCAGAGACTGAGGGCGGCCATTGCCGCTACAGCTGCTGATACTTGGACCAGCACACTCATTAGTCGAAAGAGTCTAAGCTGTTAATCCACTTAACCCGTTCACCGGCAGTAATCCTTTTAACGCCATTTCTTGGATTTTGGTAGGTATGAGTGGGGATATGCAAGTATGAAAAGACCTGGACGGTCTTACGCAGTTGTTGCCGTCCCAAATAGACCGCACACCCCTTAGTTCCTTTTATTTCTCCTGAACGCTGCCCCTACCATCGCACTTCCAGGTAAGGACGAGTGACCGTTTTCAGGTAGACCGAGGGATTTCGGGTCGCACTAATTGTCACTTAGAGCTGGGCCTGCTCCGAAGAGCACAGTAAGGCCGGGGTATGACTTAGACCATACAGGATGGACCGCGCATTATGGTGGTGTGGGTACTGCCAAGTGAAGCGACAAAGATAGCACTAGCGATGTATATAGACACATGAATATGTCTCATTCGTGCTAACACTTGAAATCGAGTAGGCTTAGTTATGATCGAGAGAGTTATGCCACAGAGGCTATGGGGCACATAAACACGGCAACACAGCAACACGACTTGGCAACGTTTACTCCACTAGTGGAGCACAGTTTCCTTGTCTTACGAATGGTCGCGTATTGTCCGTCCTTTTCCCATTACTCGGCGGCAGTCCTCCCAATGCTTTAGCATAGGCAATGCGCGGTCCATCCTGTATGGTCTAAGTGCTGATATAACGCGGTGGTTCCGAGAGTGCCCGTGAGATGTCGCCACGCGCCCATCTGAACTTCATCCTTTTACTATAGTATAGTATACTTTTACGGTGACATCGCACGGGTGTTCTGGGAACTACCGCATTATATCGGCAGCTGTAGTAGCTGTAGCGGCAATGGCCGCCCCCAGTCTCTGACAATCGTGAAAATTACCACAAAAACGTGGAATACAACTTCCACCTTCATCGTTGTCGAAAACAAAGATGTTTTGGGATGGTTATGTTCAGAATTTCTCACAGAATCGGGCTCAGGGAGTCGATTTTGCATTTTCGATGCGTGGGCTGTGATATAAGTCGCAATAAATGGCACGCCAACACTTTTCGATCGAAAAAATAAAAAAATCCCAATTTCATCCGATCAAACGTACCAGTTCGAACTCATTACTCGTCAAACATCGGCTGCCGAAATGACAAGTCGATTGATTACCCCGTTTCGGAGAAAATAGACAAATCCGTAACCGATTGGGTGAACCCCCCCCCCCCCCCCCCCCCCCCCCCCCTTAAGATGATATAGCACTTATCACCGGGACTTAAAATTGCAGAATACGCCTTTACTTAAAAATGGAAGCTCGGATCGAATTTTCACTTGGGCATTCAACTTGTCACACAGTTAGGTATTGTTGTAGACCAAAAAACCACACAGAGAAAAGAGTTTCTTTGTTGTTAATAAAGTTCGTTAACAGTTAACGAATCGTATATTTGTATATAAGCAAATATACATCTAGTCATAGCTAAGAAATCATTCATTTGAGTGTATTGCTTCGTCCCTAATGAAGATTTGTTAATAGTTAACGAATCATTCATTTCCTTAAAATTCGCGTCCAGTTATATCAGACGTTCTAACACGATAATGAAATGAGGATTTCTTAATAGTTAACGAATCTTGTATTTCGCTTTAAACCGCACCAGTTGTATCAACTGAACGATCATGAAGTTCAACTATTTTGAATGCTCAATGAATCGAAGGCTTATTAAAGTTATCTCCAAATAATGAACGTTCAAGAGATAATTTACGTTCTTATTTATTCGAAATATGAATAACACTCACTGTAACAGAATTATCGTGGACTAGAAAGAAAGCCAGTTCAGTTTTGCAATAAATAGTCATTGTATTTCTCAAAGAATAACGTTTATTCAATTCTTTATTCCAAATATTTCTATATACTGTACATAATAAGAATTATACAATACACCCAGAGAAATGGGTTTCTTAAATTATCTAATCTAAATAAATTTTATTTGTATATGAACCTAATAGGTATTCATTATGCACTTCTATTCATCTGCTCATGCTTAAATCTCATGCGGCATACTTAACCTCACATACGTAACCTCGGGGCCGAGTATAGGCATTATACGTGAATAAAAGTAAAGTACTTACTTTCAAATATTGACATGAGCTCTGATAAGCCCCACGAGGCGAATATCACCTCCATGTATGGTCTAAGTTTCATCGTGGCACTCGCTTTGTGATTAATTTCCTCCAACAGCCAAAAACTTGTTCAGCGTGCCGGCGTGCGTGAAAAGAACGGGAATCACAGCAACACCGGCTATGTACGCGCGCCCGTAATATTCGTTAAATGTTAACAAATCTGCATTTGATACAACATGAAGTGATATTTCCGACCGATAGTGGTACCTTATCGGAGAATGAAGGGATATCTTGAACTAATTTTATATTTTTTCTGACCTAATGCTGAAGTATTTTGTAATGATCGAAATATAATTGACTGAAACAAATGTTTTATTTATTGCAAGTACTACGAAATTTCCATAGTAGTTGACACGACATATATATTTATTTCATGTGAAGATATTCTTTAACAGTTAACAAATATTTCTGAAAATTTTCAAATGAATACGTTCATTTGATTGTAAGAAACTCTTTTCTCTGTGCAGTGAACCAGTGACCACGTATGCTTGGATAATAAACAGTACATACGACGTTGTGGTCCGAGCCGTCATCATGAGGCCTCTGCGTGGTGCTGTCACGCAGAGACATAATTAACGGAATAGAACTTATTTTTTCGAATTTCACGGGTTTTTTGGTCTACAACAATACCTAACTGTGTAACAAGTCGAATGACCAAGTGAAAATTCGATCCGAGCTTCCATTCTAAAATAAAGGCGTATTCTGCAATTTTAATTCCCGGTGATAAGTGTTACATCACCTTAAGTAAGACAGCCTGATCAAGGCCTGACTTGTCGTAAAAAAAAGGCTCGTGTCAGGTCCTGATCAGGTTGCCTTCAGGTTGCCATCAGGACCTGACTCATTGTAGGAAAAGGCTCGTGTCAGGTCCTGATCAGGCTGCTTTACTTGATGATATATTGTGAAAAAGGCTCGTGTCAGGCCCTGGTCAGGCTGCCTTACTTGATGATGTTTGATAATGCCTATTACTTAACAATAAGGGCAGCTTATCCGGGCCGTATTTGGGCCTGATCAGGGCCCTAATGATAAATTTTGAATCAGGTAGCCTGATCAGGACCTGATACGAGCCTTTTTCACAATAAGGCAAAATAAGGCAATTGCCACACGGGCAGCTTGAATTCCTGACTCAGATTCGTCTGAACTGATAGAACTCTCGTCGCAAGCATTTATTCTTCTTCTTTTTCTGATCAATCTCGTTTTTTGGAACAAATTCGGTTTTGTTCACGTACCAGGGTTCTTTTGATATTCATGGCAACTAACAAATGTGAAGGTCGCGAGATGATTCTCCAATCTTCAATCGGCAGTACGCGAGAAAAATAAAAATGAATTTGAGGTTCTGTGTCAAAAACTGTTTAGTGAGCTAACTCGTGTCCAGTTAGCAACTTTCTCGTGGCAAAATGGCTCTAGTAGTTTCTGGTCAGCACCCGGTCAGTACCAGACAAAAGACCGATGCATGAAAGACCGCCCAGCACCCGGCCAGCGCCTGACTAGTAATTTTGACCAAAGAAATGCCCGATTAGTGCCCGACCAGAAACCTTCTTTTAATAGGGTCAACCCGGGAGATTTCCACACAGCCTCTCGGTTGTTACCTCAATAATCGCGAAATGCTTATCTTACAATTTGAGATAATTGAGAATTGGGTGTCGGAGCAAATCTCGTTTGACGATTAGCTGTCAGTTTATAGCGTATAAGCCAACATGATATGAGTATGTGATAATAAGTAATAACTAATAAATAATCATGCACCCAGAGAAAAAAACAGTCAGGTTAACTATAAAATTACAGTTAAATAGCGCTTCAACTATATTTTTGGTTTCATAACAATAATATATAGTTATAATCAAAATCTAAAAATAGTTGAACTAACTACTTCTAGATAAATCAATTATGAAAATATATTTGATTATATTTAAATATATTCAAACATTTATATATTTATCATCACGTTTTGTAGACAACAGTCATAACTTCGGACTTGCATATACCGCCTGATTCCTCGCTTACATCTCAGTGATTTGGGTAGCGGACAGTCAGTTGTTAGAGTTGTATACCTATATTCTATATATATGATATATATGATATATAATATATATAGATATACAACTCTAACAACTGACGGTCCGCTACCCAAGTTACTTCAATGTAAGCGAGGAATCGCGCGGTATACGAAGCGTAGTCCTAGTTTGGTGCTTGTGGGAGCGAAGCGAGTTGGTGCGCCGCGTAGTGAGCGTGAAGTGAAACTCCCCAGATAACACACACAAAAAAATAAATTGTTGTAGTAACCCCAATTGGGTTATCATTTACCACTATCGCATGTAACTATTGTGCCAGCCAGAGTAGCATGTAACCGTAACAGTTTAATTGTTGTTAAAGAATTGTCGCAATAGTTACAACAATCATGGTCACAAGTACTATATGGGTGTTTCTCCACTAATTGGAAAAAAACTGCACAAAATTGTCCCCGCCACTGTTTTCGCATGATTGGAAAAAATAATCAAATTGAAATCAAATAAAAACAATATTTCTTTTTATATCAAATCAACATGTCACAAAACCAAATTCTGACATCAACATCTCATAAAATTAACTTATTAACAATAAAATCCGGAAAAACTGGCATATTTCAGGCAGGGGACTGTGCGACAGGGGACTGACAAATATGGCAAAAACACATAATTATGCCGAAATTAACAATATTTCATCAAATCAACTTGCAGTAATAGTTTATGACTTCTGCCGTTAGATGTTATCTTGCTGGATAGGGTGAATAAAATAATTTATTAAAAGAAAAAACCTCGCCAGGGGACTGTTCTTCTTAGGGGTCCAGACGCGTAAGCATCGCACTGAACGTGAAAAAACGACTGAATAAAATGGCGCTAAATCGCTATCCATCATTTGCTATGAACTTTACATCGGTTACATTCGATTTAACGCAGAAATCGTGACGAGGACGCCACACACCATTTAAAAGAATTTTTTTTCTGTGCGACAGGGGACTGTTAGCAAAAATCAAGGACAAACTTTAGCTCACAATTTCGGCGTAAAAAAAGTAGATTAAAAAATTATAACCATGCAAATTGTAAAATGCCTTTATTGTAGACAACTTTGTTAGAGTAGTATTGAAAAATATTATTAATTGTTCACTACACGTCACAAAATAATTTCGATTTTGCATCTGGGACATCCCAGGGGACTGTTTTTTAGGGGTGTTGATCTGAAAATTTTCCTTTTTATGGATTTATTCTAATATTTTTAGACTATTGCCTCTATCAAACAACTTCTTAACATTACTATCAGTAAGAAATAATATCCAATTCGAGTCATTTTATGGGTGAAATCTTCGTGGGACACGGAATTTCCAGTTAGTGGAGAAACACCCATATGACAGGTTAAACGCACAGCATGGTGGTTTGACTAAACAAGCTAACTTGCTGAATTCACTACAATTTCGGGACCACAATCTTGGTGTATTCTTAGCATATACGTTAGCATAATCCACATAACAATGTTGTTACTAAGATCGCAATTGTTGTCTCTTGTACAACAAAAATTTTACTCCACCGCTGTTGTTATGATAGCAACATCTTTTTTTTCCGTGCAATATGCGTGCAGTACTGCAGTATGCGATACATTATGCACGCACGCGTGGAGATGAACCCGCACGACTGCATGCAGTTAAGCAGACAGATGCGCGCGCCATTGATGGACATTATGCCCGCACGCGTGCGATCAGCACATTGTTCAGACATAGTGCGAGCACGTAGTGCAGGGGTCGGCACAGTCATTAGTCGAAAGAGTCTAAGCTTTTAATCCACTTAACTTGGTCACCGGCACTAATCCTTTTAACGCCATTTCTTGGATTTTGGTAGGTATGAGTGGGGATATGCAGGTATGAACAGACCTAGACAGTCTAACGCAGTTGTTGCCGTCCCAAATAGACCGCACACCCCTTAGTTCCTTTTATTTCTCCTGAACGCTGCCCCTACCATCGCACTTCTAGGTAAGGACGAGTGACCGTTTTCAGGTAGACCGAGGGGATTACCGGTCGCACTAATTGCCACTTAGAGCCGGGTGACTCGGAAGAGTCCGGTGACGCCGGCCCCTGAGGTAGTGCACGTTGCACGGTCTTGACATTGCGTGTTTACACGTATGACGGCGGGATGCGACAATTGCGCTCGCACTGAGTGCCTGTCACATCATGCCGGCGAAAGTGATGCATTTTCGCACGCACGACGTATACCTTCACGTCGTGCCAATAACATGCGTCGCACGATTGTTATCTGGATCACTTACTGTCAACTCAATATTTACTTTTCATCACCAATGGCCAGTGACTGCCAGCAAAAGCTCATATACCTAAACCTACGCAACGCGAGCGTGTATTGGTCGAACTATAGTGCGGTCAGCGTTCGGTTACGTCGCGATGGCACGGTAAATATATAGGGGAATGCGGGGCAAAACGGGCACCAAATAAAAAAAAAAAAAATTTCGTCAGAAATGATTTTTTATGATACGGCGACGTATTTTGGATCAAATATTTTGTATCAAGTACTTTTGTTGATTTGGTGCCCGTTTTGCCCCGTGTTCCCCTATTTATATTTGAAAGAATTATGAACTTTACCCTTAGACCATACAGGATGGACCGCGCATTGTGGTGGTGGGGGTACTGCCAAGTAAAGCGATAAAGATAGCACTAGCGATGTATATAGACACATAAATATGTCTCATTCGTGCTAACACTTGAAATCGAGTAGGCTTATGATCGAGAGAGTTATGCCACAGAGGCTATGGGGCACATAAACGCGGCAACGCAGCAACACGACTTGGCAACGTTTACTCCACTAGTGGAGCACAGTTTCCTTGTCTTACGAATGGTAGAGTATTGCCCGTCCTTTTCCCATTACTCGGCGGCAGTCCTCCCAATGCTTTAGCATAGGCAATGCGCGGTCCATTTTGTATGGGCTAAGACTTTACCAGTGAAGATGGTAAAATAATCACCGACTAAAAAGAGCATCAGCATCTCCAAGTCAATATGGTAAAATCGTGATCGCCACGCCGACTTTACCATCCTGCCTTGGAAAATTTTTCCGTTATTCTTTCAAGTTTTACCAGTCATTTTGGGAAGAGTTTCACAGCAAAAATTGTAAAAGGTTTGATACTTTGATCCTCTCAGTTGCCAGTTTTCAGTAGACCGACATTAGAGTGCCTCATGACAATTACATACACGTTTGAGTATTTCAAACAATGTATTTTTTATTGTAATGATCACGCTGATACGCAGGTCGACACGGATATCTTTCTCTCGGCTGACTTAAAATGTATCTTAACCTTAAACAAGCTATAGCTTATACTTATTCGCTCGCAATTCCGGACGCATCGCAGTGACATCAGGTGGTTAATGCATCTTCCTTATTAATACAAACGTTGATCCAGTTTACTGCTAGTGAGCAATATTTTTCCGTCTGTCGCCAACTATCGGTGAAGTGAGACCCGCAGAATTCCAATCCCTCCAAAAAGCACTGAGCATAAGATGTTGATCTTTGATACTCGGCTACCATCGAATATACGTACTCGGAAATTTGCAGCGCCGAGTTTGCTATTCTCGCTGGTAATTTTTATTGAAACAAGCTCCCAGATTGTACTGCGTTCTGTGGGATCACATCCCTGCACATTAATGTTCACAAAGGGAATTTTTTCAACACTTATCAAGTAAAATGCGTTACTAATACGTTATTCCAATTATTTTAGGATCTCTTATTAATATCCCTGTCATCTTTTACCAGTCCCAGTTTTACTATGTGCGAATGCAATCCTTACTACCCTTTTATTACCGCTCTTGTTCACTAGTAAAACATATTGTTCAAATATTCGCTTTTGCCATAGCTCTAAGAAATATCGACAACTGTCTGATGTATCATGTATCCCGAAGTTACCAGCAAATTATTGGACTCTCTGCTAGGAAAAGTTTCTCCGTGTATGTAGCATTTCTGACTGTGGGATAAAGAACATGAACAGACGGCGAAGAATGTCACTGTCTCAGATAATTCATTCCTCGTCGACATTACCATCAGTGACATTATACATTTGGAGATTTTGGCATACAACTTGAAACCATTGTCACTCAATTGACGGTAATAAGTTCGGGAGGAACGAAAAGCCGGAATGATATTGGATTTTATATAAATGTGTCAATGGTGCGGTATATATTGATTTCCATTATCAAATGTGTTAGTAAATATAATCACAATGATAATTTCGTAATGTCTTAATCCAGAGATATGCGGTGTGTATAAATACACACTCTACAGATAAGAAATAAGAAATCAACCGACTGGATGCTATCTATACTGTGTACAAAGTACAGATATGTAGAGCGTTATAAACTGGCACTGACTGGTAATTAATCAGCATACAATATAAGCTTGTCCGACTGCTTCGGACCAATTGAAATGGCAACCATCATAATTATGTGTCTATTCAAATTTTGGATTGTCAATCAAGACAGCCAAAGATTTATTTATTTTTTCTATCGTAAATTATCTTATTATTCACAAGAATGTATCGTATGGTACGAACTGTAATATTGTAGTACTTTATTGGGAACCTTAGAACCTCGATACGCGAACTAGTGGCAGTAAATAGAACTACTCAAAGACGGCTACAGTAACCAATGAGAGGGCTTAGAACCTCGATACGCCAACTAGTGACGAAAATAGAACTACTCAAAGAAGGCTAAAATTTCAAAGCCACGCCCATTCCAAGGATCCCAATATGCTGTCTTGCGAAGTAGTTTCTAGCGAGATTCCACACTTTTGGGAAATTTACCAATTATTCTTTCCATATTCGGCTGGGAAAATGAAATTTATGACACTGGTGTAGCATCTCTCCCAGAATCACTGTGATATAATCGCAGATCTTGGCCCAACGACAAAGTCAGTGTAGATATAACAAGCAAATAAGCCTCATATGAACATATTGACCTAGTACTTTCAGGTTCAACTCACGTGAATAATCTATAGGTCAGTGCGATGTTCTGAAATACGATATGCTACTTTCGATCTACGTCACGACGATATGACGGGACTGTTGGTATTTCATACAGCCGAATAAAACAAGCTGCACTTGCACTAATGACAGAAGCAGTTTCTCGCTGCTTGGCAAACCAGAACTGGACGTAGTCAATTATGCTTTTAATTGATTACAGTCCTAATTACAGATCGCATTAACGCAATTGAATCAAACACTACAATCTAACAGTCCACTTGCAGCTGCCAGTGGCTCAACGATTCGATTAACAATCACAAATTCGAGTGGTGATCGAATTTACCATAACTATGAACCACAAATTTTAATCGTAATTTGATTGTTAATCAATTGTTGTGCCCATCGCATCGTGTAACCTTGATATGGAGGACTTGAATCATATCTGTCAGACGTGTACTGATAGCGAACTTAGCAGGGAAGTTTTAACGGAAACTCTCATGGCTGTGGAAAAACATTTCCTCGTGCTAGTGGATAATGTTCGAAGTGTGAGAACGATTATGAGATTCCTGGCTCCTTTGAGTATTTCAATTTGCAGAACTTTTTATCGACCTGTCATAAAAAGTTATCCCTGAATTTTATTTAATGGCAGAAGCAGTTCATCTTAATACACCCGAATACCATTGAAGTACCTGTTATTCCATTATATTTGGTTTTTTTTATTTCATTCATCAAGTCTCATTCTCCTCTGATTTTCAAACACAGATCGACACAAAACGATACAATTTATCGATTCCAACGAAGGCGTAAAATCGAAGCAACGATTACTTATTTTAGGGCGTACTCCGAAATGCAACCACGCTTGCGGCTGTATCGTCTCATCCTTGTTTATTAAATGCGATGGAAAAAGACACCAATATCCAACCGTTAACGTGGTTGCATTTCGGAATACGCTGTTAAATTATCCCATCATGTATGTAGTACATCGATCAAAACCCTATTGTAGTTAACCAGCCTGTGGAGTCCATGTCTTTTATGCCCTGTATTCATAACTTGAAATGATTAGGTACGTAGAAAAATATCTAATTACAAATATGTAAAAAGTAAACTGTAATTCTCATGGAATTGCATCATCACGTATGACGGTCCGAATTGGTTTAATAGCTAACCCACTGAGTAGTCTGTACTCAAAAATCTATTAGCATTCTGCACTCATTTCTGGTAAAGTACTCTCTCGTTCGAAACCTATTAATTCATACCATATGTGAATTTATCGGACCAGTCGAACCAAATTTTTTAAGTCTTCTAACTGAAGCTCACCTCTATATAGAGCGTGCAATCTCCAGATAGAGTCACTACACAATGAAATAAACACAGACCTGTGGACTAAGAGGTCAATGACAATAACATGAAATTCAAGTAAAGATTCCTTCAGTCCTTCAGTGGTCTAATTGGACAAGGCGTCGCAGTACAAATGCGGAGGTCCCGGTTCAAACCCGGGCTGAAGGAATTTTCACAAAAAATAATTATGATGCACTTCCGTTTTTTTCGGTCTATCTGGAGATTGCACGCTCTATATAGAGGTGAGCTTCAGTTAGAAGACTTAAAAATTTGGTTCGACTGGTCCGATAAATTCACATATGGTATGAATTAAGTAGTATATCATTTCTCATATCATTCCGAATTCAGACTCGTTATAAGTGGAAAACAGTCTCAATTCAAGAAATAGACTTGACATTTTCGAAGCAGCCATGATTCAAGCTGTCTCCAGCGGCTTGAATTGTGTCGACTCCCGACTTGATTCATGCCGTTTCATATCAAGTCGGTATTCCCGGTATGAATCATGACACTTTTTTTCTGGGTGTAGTATATTGTGATACAAGTGCAGAAAGTAGACAATATCCGACGAGTGTCGTTTGCAGCACGAGCCGAAGGCGAGTGCCGTAATGACACGAGACAGATATTGCCTATCCGCACGTGTATCACACGATATTTTTTGTAACTCCCTGCGAAGAAAGTTTGATTTGAGAGACAGATTAATTAATAAATATAACCTCACATCGCGACTGTCCGCCGCCATGACACAGTGCGCAAAAAAAGGACTAGTGCGTAAAGTAGAGTCGACAAAAACACTAGTGCGGAAAGTAGAGTCAATAAAAGCACCAGTGCGGAAAATAGAGTATTGGCGGTGTGCGCATGCGCTAGCTCTTCTCTTCTTCACTTCTCGGAAATGAGCTATTTTACTAGCTACTGGCTACACAGGCCTCGAAAATCAAACTTTCGAAGCAGGTGTTGCAAAAAGAGAATTTTCGGAAGGCGATTCCGGTTACGTATGTCTAGTCGCTTAAGGGGGTATCTACACCTGTGAATTTTCAAAAAATCGTTTTTGTTTTTATATTTTTTTGAAATGCTAGTGACCTACTCTACCTGCAAATAAATCGGCGTCAGAAAATCTAGAGGATTTGAAAAGTTACAGCCATGACAGTGCCGAATTGCGAAAAAGCGGACGCTCATGTTGGTCCCGTAAATATTGTACAGCACCGCCAATACCACTGTCTTGCTTTTTTTTACGTTTTTATATATTTTGCTTTTGAATTTGATTTTGCGATTTTTCCATTTGTTGTAATTATCATTCTTACACATATGTAATTTTCAATATTCTTTTGAATTGTGATCATTGACAGAACACATGGCTGCGATCTGTATTCTTTCGAGGTTAGGTATTCACTTGTTTGTAAAATGTCGTGCTTTCATTAAAAATTCAAACCAATAGTAATTTTCAATATTGAACCAACACAGTGTATATATGTCTGAGATGAGACTTCGGAATCGAAAGAAGATGAGCCATCAAAAAGTACATTTGAAATCGATGCCAGGAGACGACACATTCAGATTTCTAAAAAGATGAGTATTTCTATACTATATTAATTGCCCGTGTGGAAATTGAACCAGGGTTCTGGCCGGGAGACGGTCGGGAAGCCCGGCTTTTAGTCGGGCGCTGGCCGGGTGGGTCTGACCAGAGCCCGCCCAGAATCGTCACGCTCGGCTATTCGGCACCCGGTCAGGAGTCCTGACCGGGCTATGGCCGGGCTATCCGGCCTTAAGGTGGAAGCACACAGGAGTCCATAAGCCATAAGCAGAAAGCATAATCCATAGCGCATGCGCATCACTTCACTTTTACTGCAGATCTTATATCTACCGCGAATATTCGGTGAATCTGAACGACCCCCTTCCTACGGGAAAACCAACACAGGCGCGCACTGCGTGCGTGAGGCTCGGCGGGCGGGGCCAGGCGGCCAGTGGTGCTTCTACCGAATCTTCCGTACTATGCCGACTCCGCATAGCCCATCCGCGCTAACTCGATAAATACTATAGCTCATCCGCGCTAACTCGATAAATACTTAACTTAAAAAGCAATCATCACGCTGAACACGGAAAAGAATGAATGCGAATAAAACGAATTCACCTGATGTGAACATTTATTTTCAAAGTTTATCAACGAATTTAAAATCAAATATCAATTAATTGGGTGTAAGTATTGATTATCAGTGTCTAGGATCGATATTTGAGACGAAATGGAACAGGTAGGTGGAGGGTGAAACATTGAAGACAAAACTTGGTTTATTTATTGATTTATTTATTTATTCATTTTTCAGAACTCGATTTTATTCAAAACGTCTGTTCGGAATACAAGTATTCCATCTAATGAACATTAAGAATTCGTGAGAAAGTTTTCAGTGTTTGTGTCAACTTTGGTTTCATAATAACATAATGAATCATTTGATCAGAGTACAATGCAGAGAATGGAGTCATCGAGGATAAGGCTGCCACCCACAGGCCACATCCTTAGGTCTGAAACAGAAAAATGAAATTTATCAACGATTATTGGTTAATCGAGGGATCCATTGCTGTTGAATTATGGTGTACGCACAAACTTATTAGAGATTGAATGCTTGGGAATCGAAGAAAGGCTATCGATGAGTTACTGTCGAACATAGTACACTTTTACTCAAACCATTTTTGTCAGTCAACGATTACTTCTATCGGAGAACCTAGTGCTGACACGTACCTCAGCGAGGCTTCATAGCGTGCGAAGGGGCTTTGCCGCAGGAGTTTGTAGTGCGACGAGGCAGCGTACGAGAAGCTTCGTTGCAAGGGTTCGTAGCCCGTCGACGATATTCATCAAACATTTCTTACTCGTCTAACGACCATTCAACGTTCATGTCTCGTAGCAGGCGACGGAGCTTCGTCGCAGATGATCCTAGTGCGACGAGGCAGTGTACGAGACATGAACGTTGAATGGTCGTTAGACGAGTAAGAAATGTTCGATGAATATCGTCGACGGGCTACGAACCCTTGCAACGTAGCTCTTCGTACGTTACCTCATCGCAACACGAACATCTGGGACGAAGCTCCTCTGCCTACCACGAGACATGAACGTTGAATGCTCGTTAGATGAGTGAGAGTTGTTCGATAAATATCGTCGACGTGCTACAAACCCTTGCAACGAAGCTCCTCGTTCGCTGCCTCATTGCACTACGAGCATCTGCGACGAAGCTCCTACGCCTGCTACGGAACATGAACGTTGAATGTTCGGTAGACAAGTAAGAAATGTTCGATAAATATAGTTCTTATGCTACGAACCCTTGGAACGAAGCTCCTCGTACGCTGCCTCATTGCACTATAAACTCCTGCGACAAAGCCCCTCCGCACGCTATGAATCCTCACTGAGGTACGTGTCAGCACTCGGTTCTCCGATAGAAGTAATCGTTGAGAGATGAAAATGGTTTGAGTAAAAGTGTCACTATGTTCGACAGTGGCTCGTGTCCCTTCCGTGTTCATCGGTAGCCCTTCTTCGATTCCCAAGCATTCAATCTCCGATAAGTTTGTGCGTACACCATAATTCAACAGCAATGGACCCCTCGATTAACCAATAATCGCTGATGAATTTCATTTTTCAATTTTGATTTTCATGAGATTGAATACTAGTATTCCCAACAGATGTTTTGAATAAAATCGAGTTCTGAAAATAAATGAATAAGTGAATAAATCAATAATTAAACCAATTTTTGACAATGTTGTTTTCAATGATTTACCCTCCACTTACCTGTTCCACTTCGTCTCAAATATCGATCCTAGACACTGATAATCAATACTTGAATCCAATTAATTGATATTTGATATTAAATTCGTTGATAAATTTTTTAAATAAATGTTCACATCAGGCGAATTCATTTTATTCGCGTTCACTCTTTTCCGTGTTCAGTGTGATGATTGCTTTTTAGGTTAAGTATCAAGGCGCGGATCATTCGGTAGAAGCACCACTGGCCGTCTGGCGCCGCCCGCCGAGCCTCACGCACGCAGTGCGCGTCTGTGTTGGTTTTCCCGTAGGAAGGGGGTCGTTCAGATTCACCGAATATTCGTGGTATATCTATGGCTATGCATTCTGCTTATGGCTTATGGACTTCTGTGTGTCTCCACCTTTAGCCTGACCAGGTTTTACTAGGGGCTATGGGATGTTGCGATAATTTTATTCGATTATTCGCAGTTGAAAAATGAAAGCAAATTATAATCAAGTTTTCAATTTTTTTAAATTAATTTTTCATTCATTTCAATATTTCTTATTGTGATAGATATTCGGAACAATAATTTAACCTGTAGTTTCAAGGTTACATCATCACAAATAAAACCTTTGACCGGTCTTGAAGTAATATCACGAACCGAGTTTCTTCAATTTTTCAATCATTTCTTCGGATAATTATCTTTTCATGTTTTCGAACATTTATATTTTTTTCAAGATGCGGGTTTAGTCCTTAGGGCTTATGATAAAATGATGAAACTATAGCTATATCTATACATATATCAACTAGTATGTCTTTACAATACAACTTCTCAATTCAGATTAAACAATTATATGAATCCTCAGTTCTTACTGTTCCAATGAAAGACCAAACCAACACGAGGGCGACAACATAACCTACAAAACTTGAAATGCGATTCTATGCAAGTTCGCGCATGAAAAATGCTGACCCTACATCAATTATTCGTCGTTACCGCTCTACAAACTCTGCGTGTTGTATTATATCACCACTAGCTGATTAATAGTACGCCGCAGAAGTTGATTAGAAATGAACACTTTTCACCGAAGCTATTCGATCACTAACTACGCGACGCCAAGTGCGGGATGTCACCGTCATGTGATAGTAAGCGCAGGAGCAGTACCCTACTGAAAATGATCATTTGTGATAAATCACATAATAATATGAAAGAAATCTGCAATATGTAATTTATCATATGATTTATATTGCCAATATCATATTTTATTTTATTTTATTTTATTTCATATTTTTTCTATTTTTTCATTTTATTTCTTTTCAATTTCATATTTTTCTATATTCAAATAACACTTTGTGCTGGAAAGTTTATTGAAGTAGTTGATTCCTATGAAACTATGACATAATTTTATCCGTCTAAGCGCCTGTCCAGGCCCTGGCCAGGCTTTTAAATAATAAACTGCTAAACTAGCTCCCGGTCAGCACCCGACCAGTACTTGCCAGCGTCTGCGAAAGCACCATGGAAGAGTTTTCGCCAGACTAGCACCCGGCCAGTTCCTGGTCAGGCACTTTGACAAAAATACTGCCCGGCTAGCGCCCGGCCAGAAACCTTGTTGTAACCGGGCCAAACCGGGCAATTTCCACACGGGTGCGGAAGTTTGATAAATATTATAAGAAAAAAGGTATAATTGATGAAATATGCGAGAATTTTCGGAATATTGACAAAAATTGTGCTAGCATCTTCTGAATCTCAAAAATATTGAAGATCAAGAATTCTGAAGAATTTTTATGTTCTGAAAAATTTTGATCAGATTTTTTCTGAAGCAATTCATTCTTTTTCTAACAGCCTTACCGGACACCTACCGGACACTTTTGTTGGCAGAACAGGTAAAAACTCACTACAAACCTCCGTCTGGCACATGTGTCTAGACTCGACTCATAACACATCGATACGAGAGCAGTTGCGGATCCAGCATATTAATCATATGCAAAAGTTTAGAACTTGATTTTCTGTAGCTACATTTTCTTCTCTGGGAAAAGTAGCAAATAAAAAAAATAAAAAAATAAAAAGTTTAAAAGTTGATTTCTGGAAAATGAATATTTTGACCGGTTGTCGTAAAGAATCAGGAGCATCGTTGGATCGATTCTGGAGTTTTTGATCTTCAAATTTTGAGAATCAACGCCTCTATCAGATGAGCATACAACTTTTTGATATGCCCATTTTTGATTGAGATAATACAAAAAGTAGAGATAAAAAATTAAAAAATTAGAAAAATCTCAGTAAAAACTATAAAAGTCAGGCAATTTTCGCGATATCAAAAAGTTGTATGTTCATTAGGGTATGTCAAATTGACTTTATTTTTTTAATTTTCATGGTGCTACCTTTTAAGTCACTAGGTCTTATCAAGAAGAAGACATCCCGCATACTAAAACTTTTTCCGTCAAGTCTAAGTGGTTCCGAAACTTTTTTTTTTGTTTTCTATTTATTTAACACACAAAAAAATCTATTTTCGGGGCAATCCACATAGTTCGGTAGTTATTCGATATTTTTCAAGTCTAGAGAAAGATTCTGAAAGCTGAAGTTTTGATCTTCGAAATGCTTAGAATTAAACTTTATTCAAAAAATAATTTTTCATAGGTGTGGTTAACTTAAATGAAAAACTAAAAAAAAGTTTCGGAACCATTTAGCCTTGACATAGGACATTTTCCAGCGGGGGATCTTTCTGTCTTGACGAGAACTATCCGTTCAGAATAGGTAGCAAAAAAAATTTTTTTTGTGGCACACCCTAATGTTCATCTGATAGAAGCATCTCTTCTGAATAATTGAGGACCAGAAATTCCAGAATCGATCCAACGGTGCTACTGATTCTTTACAACTGAGTAATTTTGTGTTTTTCTATATTCAGCGTAACTGCTATTAGACTCAAAGTAATATTCAATGTTAAATATGGATAATAAGAGTCAAACCCTCCTCAAACTTCATGATTTTTTTGAATTTGATCAGACTATCAAATTCGCTGTAAAATATCAATCTCTTCCTCAGAATTTTGACCCATTCAAAGGTGTGGATACCCCCTTAATTGGCTAGCCGTAACAACTGAAGGAAATTAGCAAGCTGTACCCGTTGTAAAAGTCCTTGTATTCCAATTGCGTAAACACTCGACCGCTCCTTGAATGGGTGCTCACGGTAAAGTCGTTAGCGGCCCCGAGGCCTCAGAAACAATCACGTCTTGGACGGAATAGGACACACTTCTCTTGAGGCACTTCTGTTGTTTTTCCTTAAGACTGATGCTCATATGGATTCCACGAATTGCTTTCTTTTTCTTTTTTTTTTTTTTCGCCAACGGGGAAAAGGGAATTCTAATTGAAACTACTCATCAAAACGTATTAACTCATTCACATCAAACGTTCAGCTATTCGATTACAGAATCATGCACAAGATAATCTTCAACATAATTTTCCTCAATAATAAAATTCTTAGCATGGAAAAACTTTCACGTATTTTTACGAATTTCCATACTTTGCTAATCTGATTTTTGCAGGATTATTCAGCTAACGAAAAAGCTAATTATTATTTGATTACTGAAATTGTATAATTTCTCATTAGACAGTTATCAAACGTAGTATAATGATTATCGAAATTACGAAATTCAACAGATCACAAAATTGACGATTTTCAACATTGTGCTGAGTTACAAAATATTATCAGTATACCTATAGTAATATCACAAGACCTTCAAAATTGTCGGTTATTTCCCGATTGTTTTGCTGCGTAGCATCGAGAGGGCTAAGTTTTGCAGACCAAAAATCACGAGCGCGCAGCGCGAGGCTCAAAACTTGGCCCATTCGTTGATACTCAGGATCAAAACATGAGGGAAATAACCGATTCATTTTGAAGGTCGAGTAGTATTCGACGGATAATTTTTCGCATTCTGATTTGGCCAAGCAGAAGAGCGGCAGGTTAGAAAAAATTAGACATTATTCACGATGTTCTCTGACTTTTATCACAGTATCTGACAGTTATAATAGTATATTGTGTAACAAGGGATGAAACAAGGTCAATGCAGACCAGGGTAAAGTTGTCTGCCCGAAGCCGAAGGCGATGCATTCATGTTTCATCCCGTGTCACACACTTATGTTTTTCATGACATTTGCTCTGGAACTTCAACTGTCAATTTCAATAGTCTGAAATCTGCAATAGGGCAGTTATTTCTCTTTGCAATCCCAAAGGATGGTAATAGACCCATTTTGCAATCCCAAAAGATGGTAATAGATCCATTTTGCAATCCCAAGGGATTGAAAAACACGAATTCACACCGCTGATTCATTGAATTCGCGATTTGACAACTTTTCACGGCTTCATCCTGAAATCAGCCTCTTTCAACTGACAAAACTGGCAACGAAACTTGCAGTTTCAGAGCAGATGTCATGAAAAAACATTTGCAAATTAAAAATTATCAAAAGCTATAGGTAATTGGTTTATTACAATCTCTTGGGATTGCAAAGAGAAATAACTGCCCTGTTGCAGATTTCAGACTATTGAAATTGACAGTTGAAGTTCCAGAGCAAATGTCATGAAAAACATAGTGTGTGACACGGGATGAAACATGAATGCAGGCACGGGTGATGTCTGCCCTCGCCTTCGGCTTCGCCCTGGCCTGCATTCACCTTGTTTCATCCCTTGTTACACAATATACTATTTCTGACGAGTGTAAGGTTGCAGAACGAGCCGAAGTCGAGTTTTGCAATCACACGAGATCAGAAGAAGTTTTTCCGTCGAGTATTGTACAAAATTTTACTTTAGCAGATGTGAAAATGGGGGTTTTATTTATTTATTTATTTATTTATTCATTCATTCATTCATTCATCCATCCATCCATCCATCCATCCATCCATCCATCCATCCATCCATCCATCCATCCATCCATCCATCCATCCATCCATCCATCCATCCATCCATCCATCCATCCATCCATCCATCCATCCATCCATCCATCCATCCATCCATCCATCCATCCATCCATCCATCCATCCATCCATCCATCCATCCATCCATCCATCCATCCATCCATCCATCCATCCATCCATCCATCCATCCATCCATCCATCCATCCATCCATCCATCCATCCATCCATCCATCCATCCATCCATCCATCCATCCATCCATCCATCCATCCATCCATCCATCCATCCATCCATCCATCCATCCATCCATCCATCCATCCATCCATCCATCCATCCATCCATCCATCCATCCATCCATCCATCCATCCATCCATCCATCCATCCATCCATCCATCCATCCATCCATCCATCCATCCATCCATCCATCCATCCATCCATCCATCCATCCATCCATCCATCCATCCATCCATCCATCCATCCATCCATCCATCCATCCATCCATCCATCCATCCATCCATCCATCCATCCATCCATCCATCCATCCATCCATCCATCCATCCATCCATCCATCCATCCATCCATCCATCCATCCATCCATCCATCCATCCATCCATCCATCCATCCATCCATCCATCCATCCATCCATCCATCCATCCATCCATCCATCCATCCATCCATCCATCCATCCATCCATCCATCCATCCATCCATCCATCCATCCATCCATCCATCCATCCATCCATCCATCCATCCATCCATCCATCCATCCATCCATCCATCCATCCATCCATCCATCCATCCATCCATCCATCCATCCATCCATCCATCCATCCATCCATCCATCCATCCATCCATCCATCCATCCATCCATCCATCCATCCATCCATCCATCCATCCATCCATCCATCCATCCATCCATCCATTCATTCATTCATTCATTCATTTATTTATTTATTTAGTAGTATATCATAGCCCAACAGGCGAAACTAAGGCAGGGCATACAAAGGTTACATAGAAAATGAACATGAACACGTAGCCTAACATAGTAAGAACAACGGTATACCAACCACGCGAAGCGTGGGTAAAACGTCCAAAATCACACTGCATGAAGTAAATAAATCATAACTTTAATTGATTTATTAAAAATTAATCGGTAAACCCGCTTTTTCCTCAAACAGGTAGCAAAATCGGCCTTCGTTCATGTGTAAAAAAAAAATATCGTGTAACCCACGGGAGCAACGTTTTCGCTTCCTCGGTGTAGTTTGCCGCCCTCGCGTTCCGCTCGTCTCGGCGAGCCCTCGGCCGCCGAGTTTGCCGAGTCCTCGCTTTCGCTCGGGCAGCAAGCTACACCTCGGGGAGGGAAAACGTTGTTTGCTCCCTTGATGCACGGTATACTATTTTATCAGAAATGCACGAAAACACCGTTTTTCCAAGCCGTATTGATGTCCGAGGTGACGTCTTGTGACAACTGTCAACGTGACCTGTGAACACGGACGGGTTTGTTTTGCTCTCATTTTTTCATTTGTTTTGTCTTGTTTCGATGTATTTACGTGTTTATGCACCGAGGGAAGAAAGTGCGTACTTTATTCCCGGCTGCGCGCATAAAGAACGCGCTTTCTGCCCTTGGATGCATAAAATATCGTATGCACCATGGTGTAAAGTGTTCTTCTAGCCGAGTGTGAAGGTCACCCTCGCTTCGCTCGGGCGACAAACCTCACACTCGTCAAAAAGAACACTTTATTCCCTAGGTGCATAATATACTATTATTCCGCCCTATGGCGCTTCGTATGGAGTAAAACGCTATTTTCTTCCCGCTCCCTAGGGAAGAAAATAAATTCTCTATACGAGATGCGCATGCACGAGTTCATCTTGTGTACCACGGGAGACAAACTGCCATTTCACTCTCGCATAACTGCGACAAAAAATCGGGTTTTCCGGGCATCCTTACTGAAAATTTCCAGATGGATTCATCTGGTCGTTCGAAATTCCTATGGATTCCATATAAAATCTAGTGGATTCCTAGCAGAATCCAAAAAATTCCATCTGAAACCTGCTGGATTTCCAGCAAATTCCATAGGAATTTCGAACGACTAGATGAATCCATCTGGAAATTTTCAGTAGGGATGTGTGATAAAAAATGATTAATGTTAATTGTTAATAACTTTGGTATGCATAATCGAATATTGCTCAAAAACAATAGGGGGCGACATTTCGGTGACAAGAACATCCCTTCCAAATTGCAAGTTCATCAATGCAACGGTTTGGCAGTTATCGTGGTCCCAAGGAACACGTTCTGCAAGGAAGAAGGAGAAGAAAAAGGACAACATTGTGTTTTTCGACCAACTTTAACGGTCAATACCTATCTCAGGAGCCACCGGGTCGATTTCGTTCAACTCCAGAAAGCAGGTTCGGGTGGAGTCGGTCTTACGCTTTTATAAATTTTATCGAGAAATAATCAGCGCCTCGAAAGATATGACAGATTTTTTACAAGAACAAGAGCTTGCTCGGGTAAATAATTCGGGGCTGGCGTGCCAGCCTACGGGTACTTGGCGGCGATTCGCTACCGCGAATCGTGATAGTGTCTTGATTTTATTAGTAAGTCGCCCTTATTGATAGGGTAACTATATAATATGGACGGGCAAGTATGGCAAACGCGATTGAAAATTCCCGAACAAAAAGAACCACACAGTAAAAAAGAATAACTTGGGCCAAGCATTTTTTCTTGGGCCAAGCACTTTTTTTTGAACAACCGACAATCTCTCGAGCGAAGTGAAATTCTCTAACACCAAGTAAAATTTTTCTTGAATCATGAAAATTTTCTTGGTTCCAGAGAATTTTACTTCGCTCGAGAGATTGTCGGTTGTTCATCGGTTGTTAAAAAAAAATGCTTGGCCCAAGTTATTCTTTTTTACTGTGCAAAGATTATAAAACAATCGTCAGCGTGAGTCTGCAAGATTGATTCTACCTCGGCCTCAACGTGTTCCATGAGAATGAACCGTATCGAGTGTAAGAGAGATAAATAATAATCGATCCGATGCCCCTTGTATACTTTGAACTACAAAAGTCTCCTTCCCTTGTAAGAGCTTCGCGCCGTACGTCGTCTAAAAAAAATATTTACTTACGGAGTTTTCATAGCGACCTGGTCGAATATGCGATAAATAAGCGATGTAAACTGCGATTATGTGTAAAATTGTTTTCATAGGGACCGGTTATACAACAGGCAACATCTGAAATAATTGACTATAGAATATACTTAATGACCTCAATATTCATGATTAAAGATAAAACACTGAATATGAATATTAGGGTGGTCCAAAAAAAAAAAAAAAAAAAAAATTTCCCTTATCATATCAAAAGTTTCTTTTAGGTATAAAACAAATTCTCCTAAAAGCGCAGCTCGATATCTCAACTCTACGAGACGCTCAACGATTTTCCGTTTTCCCATATCAATAACACGTGAAAGAAATTTTTTTTGTTTTTTTCATGTAAAACTCTGAAAAAAAATGTTATTCCAATTTTGATGCACATATTTTCGTAGGAAATTTAATTATCTACAAAAAAGCTCTAATGTATTTTTCTCGTAATCTCAACAGATAAAAAGTTATCAGGCTTTGAGAAAAATAAATAAATAAATAAATAAATAAAAAATTGAAAAATTGAAAAAAATTAAAATATCAAATTTCCTACAAGAATATGTGCATCGAAATTGGAATAACATTTTTTTTCGGAGTTTTATGCAGAAAAAACGAAAAAATAAATATTTAAGGTCATGCTTTTTCGTTTATTCTGCATAAAACTCCGAAAAAAAATTTTATTCCAATTTCGATGCACATATTCTTGTAAGAAACTTAATTTTTTAATTTTTTTCAATTTTTCATTTTTTTTTTTTTTTTTTTTTTCTGTTTTCAAAGCCTGATAACTTTTTATCTGTTGAGACTACGAGAAAAATATGTCAGAGCTTTTTTGTAGAGAATTAAATTTCCTGCGAAAATATGTGCATCGAAATTGAAATAACATTTGTTTTTAGAGTTTTACGTGAAAAAAGCAAAAAAAAAAAAATTCTTACGTGTTATTTATATGGGAAAACGGAAAATCGTTGAGCGTCTCGTAGAGTTGAGATATCGAGCTGCGCTTTTAGGAGAATTTGTTCTATACCTGAAAGAAACTTTCGAGATGATAAGACTTAAAAAAATAAAAAAATGTTTTTTTGGACCACCCTAATGAATATAATTCATTGGGTTTTGAATATTGCTCGCCTCTGGACATGTAGATTTTATACTATTATGTATCTTGGTATTTTACGGAAATCTGTAGATCGGAATGAACGTATGTCATCATCCGCGCTGTTCACCTCGTTTTCAGTCATCATATACCACAAGTCCTACGAGATGGCGTATAGATCGAAGTGAAAACTGTGGACTAATGGAATAGCATTATTTACCAAAAATAATAATTTCATTAAACTGTCGAGTGTGGACAGGTATTTGATTATTTCTACAGTATAACGCTTAAACGACGATTCCGAAGACGATTTCCGCGAAAAGAAGGTATTACGCTTCAGCAGCATTGAAACAGAAATTTAACAAATTGCAAACACCATAGAAAAAGTTGCGACGTCTGGTTTATAAATAAGAAAAATTGGCAATTATCTGTGAAATATAAATCTATTGAAGATTGAAAAATATAAGTTGTATAAACAACCACCGTTGATAACCTGCATCCGTATTCGGTTTCTTGAAAGTTGAGCAAATTAAGTGGATGTTGTTATAAGAGTTCTGTGAAGTTTCTGAACCGGAATGATGAATTATTAATGAGGACATACAATCTGCGGCGACCGTTTTCACATATTGCGTACAGTTTTATTTCATCAATGCGGTAAGATATATCAAAGCAATTAATTTAGAATAAAATCTCTGACTCTGCAGTCTCTTGAACGATAAAGTTTTGATTAAACGTCACTCATCGTTGCCCATGATTTGCCGCATTTATTTCCTCATTATAATTGAATTCCAAATGTCAAATGCAATGCAAGGTTTCGGAAACTCGAATGATTAGGTAATGTTCATTAAGGGGACCAGTACAGCGACTTTTCGAGAAATTATCATAGTCCGAAATCAATTTATTTCATAACCAAAGTTCATTTCACATCAAAATATTTTCCATTTTCAAATTCATATGTCGTAAGGATTTTAGAGCACCGTTGGACCGATTCAGGTCATCTTGGATTCATTTTCTTCAGAAAACAAATCCTCATCATGTGAATGTAGGAATTTTAAAATAAAAAATTATGTCATAAGTTGTGATCAATTTACCAAATTTACAAAAATTATTATCACTTATTTCTTAAATAACTTGGCCAAAACGAAAAATTTTCAAAATTCCTACATTCACATGATGAGGATTTGTTTTCTGAAGAAAATGAATCCAAGATGACCTGAATCGGTCCAACGGTGCTCTGAAATCCTTACGACACATGATTTTGAAAAAGAAAAATATTTTGATGTGAAATGAACTTTGGTTATGAAATAAATTGATTTCGGACTATGATCATTTCTCGAAAAGTCGCTGTACTGGTCCCCTTAATGGCTTCGCGGTGGCTAACTTCTTTTTCTGACTTTTTCAGAAACGAGACTCCATTCTAGTCGTATTTCATGTGCCTATGGCTGAAATTATAATAATAATAATTATAACTCCTTATAAAAATAATAATAATATTATATTATTTTATTCTATTATATACGAAAAAGTCAGAAAAAAAAACAGTTAGTCACTGCGAACCCATTAATGAACATTACTCTACGTTTAGAACTTACGTATATTACAGTGGCGTAGCTATCATAGGACGAAGTGGTGCAGTACACCAGGGCCCGTAGTTCAGGGGGGCCTCGGGCCCTTGGCTTGACCTTACCTGACCTAAAGCTCATCCCGGATGTAAGCACCTATGCGTTTATTCTCGTATACGAGTCGTTCCGCGTCAAGCGAGACACCTTTTTGACCGCATGTGCTTGAAAATGGTCGCAATTTGTTTGACATATTTTCTGGGTAAAATAAAAGAATGAAACATTGTTTTTTTAACTCAAAGAGCTTGAAAGGACACGGGGTTGAATTTTCGAAAAAAAAACACCAAGAATCGGAATCGCGCTCCTAAAAACTCATTTTGAAGCTCTTGAATTGTACTCTATGCTGTTAATTTTGAATTCATCGAATAAACAATTTTCCATTTGTTATGAACAATTATATTTTTTAAACGCGATTTTCGGGATGAATACCCCCTTCGAAACTTCTAAAAAAAATCAAGCGTGTTCCTTGATTCATTCTACACAAAATCTGTGAGTTTTGAAATGGAACACCGACGGAAATTAATGTTCAAAAAGTGATTGATCCGTGCAGAACGTCACGCGCCGACCCCGAGGCTTGTTCACTTTACATGCAAAGCATATAGGGGGGGGGGGGGGGGCATATCATACGTTTAAATTCCCCGCTTGACGTAGAATGACTCATTTATTTATTTCGGGCCAGGTTGAAGTTCCGAATTTTCAGAAACGTTGAAGTTTACAAGATTAAAATTCCAATTACAAAAGTCAAGACCTCCAAAGGGCCAGAAGTCAGAAAATTTCTGTCTTTTACCTCAGTATTATATGAAGATAGAAAATAGTTCATTTTGATCGGGACCATGATTTGCAAAAATTAAAGCGCGTAAGAGATTGAGAATTTGATTGTAAATTGTAGGTATAATCTATCTCATGTTTAGTTGATAACAAGAATAATAATGATTGGGGGGTCCAAATCATGCATCGCAGACATTTCGCACCGAGGCCCGTGGCCACCTAGTTGCGCCACTGTGTATATAGAATGTATACTATCGGATAGTTATAGAGAATGCGGATCCTGCAGCCCAGATCTTTAAGCTTATACTTCAGTAGAACCTCGATATTTTTAAATTCGCAATCGAAGATTTCACTTATCGCGTGGCACCGATTCAGCCACCTAGTAGGAGCGATTTTCGAGGAAATCACCATCGCATTAGATTGTGTACACACACTCGTGTCACAAAGTATTCTAATCATAGACTTTGTGTCTAATATTATACGATATGTACGAAAGAAGATGAAAATATCGAGGCTCTACTGTTATTGTAAGGATCCGGTTTTAGAATTCCAAGACCGGTCCCCGATCTGCATATCAAGCATCATATGACATTCAGGAGGAAAAAAATAACGAAAATAAAAGCAATCATAGTCTTTAAATCAGAGTCTAATTTTGCCGACAACTTTTCGACCTCAAATTCTTAATATCTTATGTCTAGGCTTGAAATTCGTTCGATATTCAAATACGCCTATTAAAATTTCAGCACGATCGAACAATTTTCAACGGTCACTTAAGAATTTCGAAAATAATTGAATTGACATATAGATCGATTAACTTTTTTTTACGATGTCTCTCACCCGCCTCTGTATTTTATCATCAATATTCACGGAAGAACACAAAATTGTAGAGATCGCTCAAGAATAATTTCTAAGATTTGGAGAAAAAATATTTTAGATGTTTTCGAGAGATCTCTAAATATTAATATTAAGGCTTGACATTTTTTGTGCTTTTGTAAATGTAAGTATGTATCTAACGAACGGAGGTGAAAACTGAAAGTTGTGATAAAAAGAAGAAAATATTCGTTCCGATAATAGTACATTATGTCACTAGGTCGATTAAGTATTTTCCGACGAATTTGAGTTTATAATCCGAGCCGAAGGCGAGGATTATGATGAAATTCGTCAGAAAATACTTTTATACAACGCAAGCATGTTTTACGCGTTTTTCATGCTCGATTTCGGTACACAAAGTTGGCGTTTGTGAGACAGTTGAGCGGGTCTGTGAATGCGCATGCAAACAGTTCACTTTTAGCTTTTTTTTAAGTCCTAGGAGTCAGAAGTTGTCGAAAGTGGTCTCTGCCGTACGCGTTGTTATGCGTAACAACGCGTTATTATACGTTGCTATGCGTGTATGGAGTCCGTCGGCTTTGTGTACCGGATCGAGCATGAACTTGTAAAACATGCTTTTGTTGTATAAAGCATCGTGGGGACCATGGAGGCAAAAGGTCTTTCATGCCGAGCGTCTTTGCAATACTCGTCTACGACTCGTCTTCGACTCGTCTACGACTCGTATTGCAAATATACGCTCGGCATTAAAAGACCTATTTTGCCTCCTTGATACACAATATACTATTTCGGCCGTATGGCATACAGAATTTTATGTGTCCAGGCCAAAAACCGCGTTTAAACCGAGCGAAGCGAGGTTAAAATCGCGGTTTTACGGCCTATGACACATAAAAATATTTTTCATAACACGGGCATGAAATGGGCCTTCTTTCATGCTTGTCGAGAGGGGGGGAAATCACGTGTTTCGACCGTGAGTACCGAATATCCAACAGCGGGAGGGAATATACATTCCCTCCCGCTGTTCTTCATCAGCGGGAGGGAATGTACATTCCCTCCCGCTCCAACGGCAAATCTTGGATCTTTCTTTTTTTATAAATTAATTATTATTAATTATTAATAATTTTTTTTTTTTTTTATTTATTTTTTTTTTTTTTCAATTTTTTTCAATTTTTTTTTCAATTAAAATATCTGTAAGTGCGTGGTACACGACTGAACACGCGCCATTCCCCATCCGATCGACGCGCATCAAAGAAGGCCCATATCGTGCCCTTATTATAAAAAGTACAGTGTGCATCTAGGGGGGGATGGCCATTTCTACCTCGGGTGGAACGTTTTTAGCACTCGTCTTTGTCTCGGGCGCCTTCGGCGCCCTCTACTACGACTCGCGCTAAAAACGTCTCACCTTCGCTTGAAATGGCCATTTTCCCCCCCTAGATACACAATATACTATTGTTCCGATATATGTATTTTTATTTTTTTTTATTTTTATTCATTGTTGAGCGACCCGTAAATAATAATATTTTTACCTGAAATTTTGCGTGCCTCTGTGAGCATTGCTGATGAACGAATGTAGAGGGTGAGAGTCGCGTGATTGAAGAGCAAAAAAAAATATAACAACTAATTCAAGATCTAGCTATTGTTGTAATTCTCAAGCGATCTTTCAAAATCTTTCAATCCTACCGAAATTTTCCGAAGCCTACTCAAGTATCAGACATTATGAAATTTTGGAGTGAGACAGAAATTGAAAGTTTGAGGTAAAAGAAAAATTGTCACCCTAATCCGGATAGAAATTTATACACGGATTACCTGATTAATTCAACCCAGAAAACAGATTCGCTTTTTCTGCAGTTGATATGAGCGCAGCCGATTCCAAATAATGCGATTCTTTGTCATTCCTATACTTATAAAGGAATGGACAGAACCCACTTTAACTTATCGCTTATTAATTGCAACTCATGTGGAAGATAGCAGATGAATTCCAG
Source organism: Tenthredo mesomela (assembly GCA_943736025.1). Lineage (NCBI taxonomy): Eukaryota > Metazoa > Arthropoda > Insecta > Hymenoptera > Tenthredinidae > Tenthredo > Tenthredo mesomela. The sequence continues at coordinate 39,469,688 of OX031013.1, forward strand.
CGTCCATATTTCCGATGTCTGCCCAGCGCTTTATGAGAATAAATTCGGTATAATCGGTCCAATTAATCTAATAAGAGATACCGTTCTAGAGATACAAACCCATTAAGCAGATAATAGCGTTTTTCGATACAAGAGCGCAAAGTAGCAATCCGCGCACGAGTGTGAAGGCCCGAACGAGCCCGAAGGTAGCGAGTGAGAAAGAAAATCCATGTGAAAATAGAGCCAATCAGGGCTCAAAATAAAAATCTGAAAAAATTAGAGAATTATTTTCTCCACACTTGGAGCCGATTGAAGGCCATCTAAGATGATTTTCCATTTACTGACCACCCTAGTATAAAATTATAATCGCTATCGTTTAGAAATGAAATTTTTATAATCAGACAGTTGGTCAGGGGCATGATTGAAATTAAGAGGTGTATGGTTCGCTACTAATTCATGGGCCGACCGCCAATGTAGTTATTCTTTAATTTATCTGGTCTTGTTCTGCACAATTATGGTGGGTCTTTCAATTTGACTTTGAAAGGGAATAAAAAGTCGTGGGAAAAGGAAATTTCGGTTCACTGTACTATGTTATTTGTAGTAACAAAAAAAAAGTTCAACAATTCTTCAGATTGTCAGAGTTGTACAATGAAATATTCCCATTCTTGTTGATGGTGAACGTGACTCCAAAAAAAAAAAACTGCAAGTGTGAAACAAAAATCCAATAGATTCTGGAACTACTTAACATTATCTACAAGATAATGGAGCGGATTTTTGGAAAAAAAGTGCGGGTTTTAATCGCTAAGAACCAAAAAAAAACGACTGTTTTTCCTGTTTTTCACAATATAATTGTTGATATCTGCTCAACCGAACTTCTAATCGCAAATCTGCCCGATCACTTGTTAGCTATTGAATTTACTACGTATGTGAGAAATAAAAGAAAAACAACCCAATCGAGATCCGTGGGTTATCTCTCGAGAATCATGTTCACCACTTATAAAAACCGTCGTTCTTGGAAAACTATATACATTTTTTAATTACTGATATATATGGGGTGTTTCATGTAAAACGGACCATTTTTTGGCCGGAGGTCATCGAAAAAAGGCAAGCTGCAAATTTTATCACTTTTTTCTGCCTCTTTGAAGCAATTTCGGTAACAATTTTAAACCGAATCGTGTGACCCTTCAAGTGGAAAAAAAAATGAATCATATATTCCCGAAGTTTGACATATCCAGATAGGCAGCCATGATTGTCACGTCGTGCATGAAACTCAAGTTTTACATATTACCAGCATATTGCTTGTATCATATAATAACAACGTATGCGATCATATAGCCGTGTAAATTTCAGCTACGCTTTAAGCCCTTGATGCTGCAAACTTATGTACGCATATATTAGTGTCATATCAGAAGCATACTCTCATCATTCAATGCATTGCAATTTCTGTATGCTCTGTCAGCATCACCCTGCTTGACGACAATCTTCGAAGTCTCTCAACCTACCATCGCCATAACCAACACAATAATTGATACGACGTATATTCAAAATCCAAAATCATTTCAGAAATAAACAGGTCTCAAAGTTGTTCATAATGTACCGTCTTTCATGCAGCTATTCTTGGAGATTATTCTATGAGGAAAGTCCCATATTTACGAGAGAGATCTATCGTACAGTTTCATATTCTGTATAAGCTGAATTAGCGGAATTATACCTATATACCCACCCGTGAGGAAGTATCGCGCGAAACTTATAAGCCTATTACCATTAGATAACTAGTTTCGATTTTATTCCTACCATGACGTCATAACTCTACCTCGCCTCGGCCATACCTCTGGTGTCTAAACTGTATGGTGAAAACGGAAAGCTTTACGCATGTTACATACCAACATATATACCGTTTAACCGTTGTTTGATATGCGTAGAATGTTGAAATAATCCCATATAGGTATATGTCCGTTAACCTTGCTGCCAAAGAGCATGGAAAGTTTCTCATAGGAAAATATGACCATGACATTGATACAGGCATTATAGTAGTGTTATAAACTCGTAAGAAACGCATACTTGAACTGATATCTATTAATTTTTTCATCGGCTGCTTATCGTTATAGATAAGATTCAATCTCTTCGGAATTGCTTAGTTTTATATCAGGAAAAACAATCAGAAGAGATGTCCAGCTATTGGGAACTAACAAATTGAGTCACGACGTCTGGTGGTTAAAATTTTAACTATTAATAGCTTACAAATTTATTGTGTTTGCATAAGTATTTGTAGTCACTAATACTATTTCATATGTGTACATTAGGGTGTTTCAAATTTTGGCAATGTCTTTTTATTTCCCCTCGTACCATTGGAAAAGTTGAGTCAGGAGGTCAAAATAATGGAACCATCAATGTGCCCCCCGTCGACTGATTCCTCACGCGGCTCATCGGGAAAAACTTTTTTCCATAAGAATAACGCGTAAAATTTGTTTCCTCCAAGTAAATTGAATATTGCATAATACATTCTTACATTAAATTGATATTATCAATATGGGAAAGTGGTAAAGTAATCAGAAATGCGATTCTGTTGTAACTTGTTGAAATGAGCTATTTAAATAGGAAGGAAAAGTCTAAAAAAATGTATACCTCTGCAAAAATGTGAATAATACTGGTATTCTATGATAAAAATGTTCATGTTTTTTCGTTTCTTTGATACAAATAATTCACTCATACTAAATAACCGTTTTTTTTTATACTTGATTCTAGGTGTATTTAAGCATATATTTTGTCATAATTATGTTATAAATAACTAACATAATTATGACAAAATATATGCTTAAATACACCTAGAATCTAGTATCAAAAAAACGAAAAAACATGAACATTTTTATCATAGAATACCAGTATTATTCATATTTTTGCAGAGGTATACATTTTTTTAGACTTTCCCTTCGTATTTAAATAGCTCATTTCAACAAGTGATAACAGAATCGCATTTCTGATTACTTTACCACCTTCCCATATTGATAATATCAATTTAATGTAAGAATGTATCATGCAATATTCAATTTACTTGGAGAAAACAAATTTTACGCGCTATTCTTATGGAAAAAAGTTTTTCCCGATGAGCCGCGTGAGGAATCAGTCGACGGGGGGCACATTGATGGTTCCATTATTTTGACCTCCTGACTCAACTTTTCCAATGGTACGAGGGGAAATAAAAAGACATTGCCAAAATTTGAAACACCCTAGTGTACATACATAAAAGTGTAAGCTACTTTCCGCCATTTTTTCCTAAGCCACTCCCACGTGTTAGTTCCCAATAAAGCTAGGCGTTATTCGAGTGTGTGATTTCAAGCGGAATATCTTCTTCACTGTCATCTATAGGCATGTGCAAATGTTTCAGATAATAGCCAGAAGATAATTGACAATCATCATTTTTTAGCGGGATCTTTCGTAACTTCTTCACATTTTATATGTTACGATGACGATACAGCTAATAACAATCTTACGACAAAAATGAGTTGATAATCCAATGACAGATCAGACTTGCATTTAGCGTAAGACAAGAAGAAAAATACGCCGTTAAGGATTGCGAGATTTTCAATAACTAATTAGTCAGCACAGAGAATGTAAAATACTATAATTTTTATCGACCTTAATTGTGTCGTGGCAGTAGCTTATCGGCGATTAAGCACTGTGTTCATGATATACTACACAGATAGTGCATAATCATTGACCGTTATGAACAAATAAAATCGGTTCATCACTAATAAAACTGATAAACTTAATCTAATTGAGATAAAAGCGCTTCATTTTCAAGCGAATTATGATTTATATTCAAGTGCATGGTGTTAGCGAACCACTTACCAGTGGAATCAACTTTCTTATCGAAAAAAAATTTTGTAAAAAAAGAATTGAACGTTTTGCTGTCTATGACAAGCGGTGTATGATTGTTGACGAGGTCACTCTCAGTTATGGAGTTTTCATTATCTTATCAAACCTAATCAATGCGGATCGGAAGCCGTTACTCAGAGATTTATCAAGAAATCTGCAGCGCCTATACAACGTCAGTTGGCCTTCGTGTGTCGAACCCTGATTTTTTTCAACGTGAAATAGGCGCTTGAAAGGGCAGAATTGAATGAAATAAAGTGGAGTTATTGATGCCGATTGGAGGCGCACCTAAATACTCTGAATTCACTAACAGTTAGGTATTCGGGAAATCGATGAGTCAAGGTTTCTCATAATTACGAAGAAAAAGTTGCACAAAAATGTATCACGACAATAAACTGTGCAGATACTTGAAGAAACGTGAGAAAAAATTGAAAACTCCACGGTACCCGATTAGCAATTGCTTAGTACTTCAGCGAGACATCGTTAAAAGAACTCGAATGGTCCCATCTTTCCCGAAACACATCACCATAGCCCCTTAGGAACATCGCCTGGATATAATGAGGTAGGCAAATAGGTAGGTGAGTAGGGGAGGTGTTTCAAATGGCGAACTTTTAACTAATTCGAATATGTTCATTTTCGAAAATGCTGTCTCACGATTAGCATGGAATTGCAATCCTCTGTAGGGTGAATTACCCGTAAATATTATCGCCTAGTAAGTTATTTCCATGTTTGTTTTATCCTGCCATGGAATTCGTTTGAATCATTTGACAATGCAAAAATAAACAGCTAGAATGAGTTTTCGACTTTAAGCGGGTGGAGAAAAAAAGGTGGTTCTTGTTTCGCAGATTCGTTGTACAGATTCGTCTCATGCGGTATTATTGACGGACAAATATAGTGTTACGTAAAATAGTATGAACGGTCAAGACTATGATAAATATTTGCTGAGTTTACCAACAATAAGTTTGTTATCGAATCGCAATGTAAACCGTTCAGGCTCTTATTGATAATATGCAAATACTCTGACGTATAATACGCGTCACAAATATCAAGAAATTTTGAAAAAAAAAAATTTCCTGGCAAAACATCAAAGTTGTATTGAGGCAAGCTTTGAGCGAGCATAAAATGAAATTATTTTCAATTGGATGCCTAGTAACACAATATAATTGACTTCACGCAGTGTGATAATGGACGTCTTACCCACGCTTCGCGTGGGTAAGATCCCCATTTTCAGACCTTATGAAGTAAAATTTTGTACTGTACTCGACGGAAAAACTTCCTCTGATCTCGTATCGCAATGTACTATTATACAACGCAAGCATGTTTTTCTCGCTTTTTCATGCATCTGTAAAGTACTACTTTAGGTCCCAGGACTTAAAAGTGATGTAGGTATAATAGGACTGAAATTCCTTTATTTTATTCTTTATTTTCTTTCTTTATTTTTTTTTTCTTTACGACCCCCGGGTGACAGTAGCGAACAGCTTCCATGTGCATGGTAGCTTCCCAATCAAAAAGCTCGGAAAACATGGCTTCGTTATACATAAAGTATCGCGTGCACCATGGAGTTGGCCCTTTAACGCCTCTTACGATTTTTCACGATTCCGTGCGAAAACATCGCACTCGGCGTTGAAAATGCCACTTTACCTCCTTGGTGCACAATGTACTATTGCCATTTATCACCGGTTGAAATATTTACATTTTGCTTTGGACCGAACGACGTAATTACCAACGGTCGCTGCATGTTTCGCACCTACCCGTGTGAAATTCAAAATCCGGCACGTAGCAGGCCCTGAGAAGGCTACCGTATTTGTACGTAAGGCCCGGGAACAGAAACTTTATCAGGCCCTGATGGCGTTCTGTAACGCTCAGCGCCATAAGGTCCCTACGTGGCAGCCTTACAAGGCCCTATTTGGGCCTGATGAGGGCCCTTATGACGAATTTTGAATTAGCTAGCCTGATCAGGACCTGATACGAGCCTTTTCCACAATAATAGGCAAAGTAAAGCGATTTCCACACAGGTAGAGATGACTAGAATAATAAATAAAAAAATCTGAATAAATGACCTCTTTGAGCATCTATCGGCCCGCCATCCCTCATAGCCAAGTGATTTTAATGGTAAAATTTGATTTTCCAATCAGACCTCAGAGGTAATCATAAGGTCATTCTATATACACTTCTTTGAGTTACCATGACGCGAAACACATTACAGAGGTAGCATTCTCGGGAATTTTAAACATGTAACTAGCCAGTCGACATTTTACTGGATCAAATAACTTTTTACAAGTGGTTAATAAATCAGGGATCAGAAATCAGAAATGAGAAATGAGAAATGATGACGATACATTTTTCAAGACTACAGTAGCGATTTAGTATCAGAAATGTTTTATCGTATTATCAGCCTGGTAGATAAATATTTCAAACACTGTCGTATTATATAATCAAATATAGAGTATATTACAGGTGTCTCTCGATGAAAAAGTCACTCATCAACTGACGTTTCTTCTCTCTGGTAAGTACCTGGTTCATAAATTATTTTTAATACAGTAGAACCTCGATAATCCGAAACTCTGCAGTTATCCGAATCTCAAGCTGCTATTTTTCTTTGTATCGCGCGCATTTTTCGTGTACTATTACATGCACGGTATGTATGTACGTAATCGAACGATGGTATGAAATTGTGAAATTTTCATGCTTGTCTATTACAATGTTGCAGACCAAGCTCTTGCTTGAACGTGTTCAAGCTTGATTCGCCTGTCAGGTCATAAGTGTGCTTGCATATTCATTCTTACGTTACATGTTTTATTATGTTTATAAATGTTAATAAATAATGATAATATATGTTATAACATATATGTGTGTGATGCATATGTCTTTAATATTTCCTACCATTGAACATCATTTCACATAACATTACTATTCCATTATCCAAATTTTCGCTTATCCGAACTAGGCCCGGTCCCAATTGGTTCGGATTATCGAGGTTTTACTGTACATGGCAATCAAATCGCAGTTTTCACCTCAGTTTATCTTTTCCAGTTCTTTAAAACTAACACCATTATGGGCCTCACCGATTTTTCAGACAGTATAGAACTTTGATAAAAATCAATCACTTGGAAGTCACGTGCCACAATTTTTCATGACAATTGACTTATATGTATTTGCCAAAAGCCTGAAAAAAAAGGGTTTGACAATTCAACATGCACATGCCAATGGCTTGAAATGCAATTGCACGAAGTAAATTAGGGAATAGTTAGTATCGACTGTTCTACATCTTTAATTCGAAATTTCCGACTCATTACGCACTAGAACTGATACGGACAATTATCTGACCCATGTAATATAGTCCATGCAGTAAAGTTATCATTTTTCCTAATGCAGACGAACATGGGGCTAAATAGGCGGCCGAAGTTTTCTCCGAATTCTCTTAAACTTTGTTAATTTCCAATTATATGAATTCCGTAGTAAGGTGGACTAAAGAATGCCTATTATTGCCTACTTTATTCATTAACGTTTCGTTTGCTTTAAGCCCGGCGCCCACTAGACTGCGGCGTAGTGGGCGCCGGGCTTTATTCGGATTTTCTTAGGGGGTTAGGGCTCTGCAACACTTGGAGCAAAAGTTTAATTAATTTGAACCAAACATTTTGTTTTATTTGGTTTTTCTTATTCAACGCAAGGATCTGATCGAGTTAATCCAAAATTTCGCTGATTTTGACAAATCATTTCAATTTTCAAAGATCTATCACATTTTTGGGGTATGGCTAATCATTGAGCCTCAGGGGCTTGTTTCACCTCATATTTCCTCGCCTGTTTAAATGAAATTTATGTTGGTTTGATAAAGTACAGACGCTATATCAGTACTAGTATCTGTGAGGATATAATGAACAGCAATTGAATGAAGTTTAACATCTTCATGGCCGTACCGCGACTCGCGGTACTATAACAATATGCGAATGGTATACCCATGTGGTATACCTATGCAACAGTCGCCTGTGATTGAAGGTCATTATTAGCCAAAAGATTTAACACATCCCATAATAGCGATTTGAAAGTTACTTTAAAATACCACTGCAGTATTGAATCTTGTGAATAATAAAATAATAATCAAAGCTAATTTTAACTTCAACTTTCAACTTTTTTTTTTTTTTGTTTTTTTTTTTTGTTTTCATCTTATGGCTGATGAATATTGAGGTATCGAAAGAATTATTTCAGGGATATAATTCAGGAATTAAAAAAATAATGAAAATTTAGTATATAATACGGCTTGAGACAGTGTCTGAATAAGTGACGCTGTACATGTCACTTCATAATATCGATCTATCCTACCAAGGACCCGACCGATGTATATTTAAACGGATGTTTGTCTTTGCTGCTAACCAGACGTCCAATTGTTCAAAGTGCCCGATTATGGAACCCGACAAAGCCATCTCGGAAAGATGTTTACACTGCGATCCGTTTAAAGACGAACATATATTTGTCCACTTATTACCGCAGGAAGAAGAGCGGAAATAAATTGTCAGATATTATTTTGTTCCCTAGAAAACTCAACAAATGGTCAAAATTTCGAATCCGTTAGAGAAGATTTCGAATTTTCAGAAACTTTCAAGTTTGGAACATTCAAGTTCAAAACTTTGGAAGTGGCGAACCCGAAGGGGAAATAACTCTAGATTTAAGTAACACAATAATTCGTTGGGTTGAATTAATTTGAATTAATGGCTTCGATTCAAATTAATCTTTTTAATTCAAATTACTTTTCACAGTAATTCATTCTAATTTAAGTTCATATTCGATTATTTCAATACAATTTTCATATTTCCTGTTATTTCGAATTAATTCATCCAATTCACATTATTTTTTTAAATCCAACTCAATTTTATCAATTCAAAATAATTTTTTTAATCCAATTCAATTTTTCTAATTCATTCAATTCGAACTATTTTTCACCGTAATACATGCTAATTCAAGTGATTATTTGATCTTTTCAATTCATTTCTCATATTTCCTGTTATTTCAAATTAATTTATTCTCATCAATTCAGTTAATTCGAATTATTTTAGTTAATTCTCATTAATTCCGTTATTTCAATTATTCCGCAGTTAATTCTCACTAATTCAGGTAATTCATGTTATTTACCAGTTAATTCTCATTAATTCAGTTATTTCCCACCTAATTTTTCATTATTTCAGTTATTTCTTAGTTAATTCTCATTACTTCAGTTATTTCCCGCTCAATTTCTCATTATTTCAGTTATTCCTCATTATTTCAATTATTTCTCAGTTAATTCACATTAATTCAGTTAATTCTCATTAATTCAGTCAATTCCCAATAATTCATGTTAATTAAAATTAATTCACGGGCTATTGACACGTCAATTCAATTAGTTATTTCCCCCTCAGGCGAACCCCGAAAGCACGGAGACCAAAAATTTCGCTCTTTTTCTCAGGGATAACAAGTCGAGAAATAATTCATTCTAATCGAGAGCCTTTTTACGGAAACCCATTGTGTTATCGTCTCCAGTCGTTATGAATAACCGATAGGATTTTGAGAATTCTTTTTTATCAAAACGTAGATCTCAGGACGAATAATTTGACCCGCTATTGATTTAGATTATCAATAACGGTTATCGCCTGATAAAATGAATGACAAACTTAACAAATCCAAACAGTCCAACCTCACAGCCTGTGTATTTCTTCAGAACAAATGACAATATTTTTTCATACCTCTGCGTATTCTCATTGCATAAAAGAATCCCCTTCAAGCCAAGTAATTTTCCAATCGCTAGGCCTATAGCTGATGAAAAAAACTATTTTCAAACTCTTTTAATGCGTATAATAAACCGGTTAAATGAGTATAATAATTGCTCGACAGAAAAGTAATGTGGCAATCACGCGATTCGTTTGAATTTTCCAGTTGAACAATCCATTAGCCAATATGACCGAAAACTCGATCTAGCTAAAGAAAGACCAAAAACCTGTTGTAGTTTGAATTATGATACTATAATGTCCGCTCTTCTGTTTTGTTTTTTGTTCATCATTGCTATTACTTCCATTTTTGACATGATAAGTATTGCGTATTGTATTTTAATCGAGTAAAACATGTTTTGCAAGGTTTTAGATAAAGAAAATAAAACAATTAACTAACTAACGAACACTCGAATATCGGGATTAAAGATAAATGGGCGTACATTTAGTTTAGCAAATGTGTTTGAGAAAATAAATTGATTATCACTACCATATAGGGGTTTTGATCAATCATCTCAACGATGACATTAAAAATATTAAGTTTAAAATTTGACAATATTAAAATGCTCCATATGATAGCCACATGATGAAAAAAGTCGGATATTTTATATTTGTTTCAATTAATTTGGTCAATTACTGTCATTACGATATTCGAGCGGTTATACTAGCAAGCTAATTTTCTTCAGGCTTCAAACTTTTCAGCATAGTAACAGAAGATGAAAATTGGTGAGAGTCACGGCCAGGTCGATATAGCCTAGAACGCCCCCTAAATATTTTTAAATTACCGAACCAATATATAAAATATAATAACCTCACAGTATTAATGTTAGTAAAATACTGGCTGTTCGTTAGAGATTGACCATTCTTTACACTGGATCGTATTTGTTAATTTGTTTTGTTGTAAAAACTCGGCAAAACTAAACGAAAATCATGAAAAGTAGCGTCTCTGAATCCCTGGCCCTGATCCGCTTTCTGATTGTACATTTGTATAACAGACCAAATTTTATTATGCTGGCCAGTAATATATAGGTACTATATTATGAAATATATCTGATATTGAACTTGCAATCTTGAAACTCGACTCTGCTTTCGGTATGATCAGATATCGTTAGAATATACGTATTTTGACCCTAACAATGTTCGAGTATTACGCAGCTGGAGATACTTGACCATTATTAGTGATCCAATATTTCCGATTGTCCCCAAATATCTAGTTGTATAGATGTTCTCCGTTCAATAAAGACACGGGCTAAGTACATCCGAAACTACATCACTGTTCCTCATGATATGACATATATGTAACACTGCAATTATTTTATCATTGTTTTTCTAATTTGCATCCACGCGATTATTACCGAATGATCGATTATACGTCACTGCACAGTTGAACACATATTAGCTGCCATACATAATATGCATTTGTCCCTATAGATCCGGTGAACGCGGGCTGTTGGCCAATAATTGTAATCTAAAGGTATAATCTAATCTTCGTTTGATTGAAATATTAAAGAGTTTGTTAATTGCCGGGGAATAGACGAAATATCTGGATTTCAATCATCGAACAGTATTAACCCGAGCTGACGTGGTGCCATAGTCTGATAGCACGAATGGTGATATGATAAGAAATTAACATCTTGTAGAATTCGTCCACATCTACATCGGAGATGCGAAATGACCGAGACTCCCACCAGCGACCTGGCGGTCGAGAGGGGCAGACACATAAAGACTACGAGTACAGCCCCGTGTCCGCGAGTGTTTCGCAGACCGCCAACGACTCGGACACCCTTCAAGAAACCCAATTTTTTACCGTCGCCACTGGTATCGATCAACACAACCATCGCAATCACTATCAAGACTCCGAGATGGCGGAAAAGGGTTCAAGGCTACTCCAGTACCTCAGCAGTGGCGCGGGTTAGTACATATCTAAACAAGTTTCATTTTTACCACATCAGTGACAGTAGTGGCCGCTTCTCATGAAACTTCTTCAACAGAGTGTCCAAACCATTGTGCAATACATATTATTCCATGTCCTCCAACTACCTACTCAGGAGTTCCTTGTCCATTCATTCACCTGTTGGACTGTTTTAAGAGGATGAGAATATTGAAAATATGCTAAAATATCGGCGTGTGATTTTTCAACCACTATTTGATATATATACGTGTAGATTAATCTCGGTATCATGAGTGTACATAAATATATGTACAGATTATAAGTTCAATAATAACAAAGAATGTCGTCGCATATATAAGTTGGGCACGACTTCAAATATTTATTTCGGTCAATATTTGGCACGTTTTTATTTCGCTTACGCATTGATTATCAACTGTTGCGTTAACAGTTCGATTCCAATTGTGATATGTCTTCGCTGTAAGAACGTCATCCGCGTAGTACGGTTCAAGGTCAAACTGCAAACAGACAATATGACGCTGGAATTTTATTTTCCTGTTCTTGATGATACGAACAAGACAAACAGCAATCTCTACGTTTCGGCTTGTACCTGTCATGATCGTTAGTTTCATAATCAGTAGGTAATTATACTTACAGGCTATGTAACTTTGCGTCAATAGGTCCGCACGAGATCTAGTATGTGCGTCAACAGGAAACCGCAAACTATTGGATGAGGATCAATTTGGTTTATGGTTTATTATCCCATCATACAGTAATTCGAACATTTATATTTATGCATCGTGGATATATATGCGACTATAAACTCGCGGATATAACAAAGGAAGATATTTCGGCGACTAAATATACCTAAGCTATCGGAAGGCTTACTCACACGCCTCCTGACACACCGCCGTGAAGTTCACGCACCTCGTGCACGTCTCCGAACCTTCAGGCTAAATATACTCTAGAATATAACGAACTTTTCGATTTCGTTCTCACACCACCGTTAAGCTTCAACGATTCGCATTCGCAGATGTTTCGATGAATTAACCGAGGTAGCTAAAAAAAAAATTGCGAATCTCAACATCGCTGTGACCTTCGCTAACTTGATTCTAGCGGAAATTTCAGATACAGAAAACATTCGGTTGAACGATTCATCGGAAAAGTTTAAGCGCGGCGACACCTCACATATCAGTCATTTGATTCTCAGATTATTCCATGAATTGAATGGGACCAAGATCTATTTTTTAATCACACCGCTGCACCGTTTCATTATTATGCGAGAGATCTCCTTTCTTTCAGTTCTCGGTATCCCGCAAATTATATTCATTGAAAAAAGCCGGCGACCCTGGCCGCATATTCATCGCCAAAATAGGAAAGTCACAAACACAAATCATCACGATTTCTCGTGTCAATGTAAATTACTTCATGATTAGCTATCGCGATCAGAGAGTAGAAGTTGACAATTATTAAGATAACGGGAATTACTTGCCGATAAGTTCGTTGTAAATATCATAGAGAACTGTCAGCCTAATATTTCTAACCAGGATGTATGCCTTGTCCGATGTTTCATCTTATCATAAACTATCTCTGTTCGTGATTTAATCTACGGCTTAAACCTTTCCATCAGATTATATCGATAAAACAATTGAATAAAAACAATTATTGAATTTTGATTTGATGTGCCAACCAATCAAGTTCCCGCGTACTTCGATACGATGACTTATTCAATGAGGTTTCGGAAACGTATTAGAAAGGCGTATCTAAAACAGTATACATGCGTTTGATAGCTAACCAACTTTATCCGTATCAAGTTAAAGTTTATGTTAATTCTTCGATCGACTTTGAGTCACATTGAAGGCGCCTACTGCTTACATGCGAGTTTGGCACCATTCGACAGTACACATCTCAGTATACAAGAATGCGAATCGGGATTAAATTTTTTACAAATCATTTCTACACATGGTTAAACCGAATTAAAGCATGAGTGTGTTCGGAGAAGTTGTAAAATTGCAATATAGGTACTGTCCAATATTAGTGGAAAATTACACAACGAATTATGAAAATGGAAATTCTACAGTTGCATGATGATTTCCATAACTCATAAGGGCCAGTCCACGTCAAATCGGGTCAAAATGTGGACGGTCACATTTCTTATTTTACTGATACTCCGTCAATTTGTTCATTTCACTACAAAATGAGATCCTACTGAAGGATTTCTCGTTTAAAAAAATGTTAAAAAGAATTATGGGGGTTTGAAAATTATTGTTGATTCTTCCGCATGTTACTAGAAATGTGCAATATTGTTGGTCATACGAACTCTGTTAATCTCAGACAGGATGTTGAACACCTTAGCTCTATATACTGTGCTGCCATCCCGAAACTCTGACTCATGCCACCTGTCTAACTAGTACCATCACTGATCTACCTGTTATGATTACATGTAAACAACAGCGATACCCACTGTCCACCGGGGTGTACCTTCAATTAATTTACTTGTTCTAAGCTCCCGCCTTTTCACGATACCGTGTCACTTCATTCCGTCTAGGTGTCAACTTTTATGCATTATTTTCGTTGTTTTTTAGTGTGTTTTATTAAGATGGAAAAATGGGAGAGGAAGGTAGCCAATCAGGAATTGTCGTTAACTACAAATTGCTCCTGTTATGTCTCTCTGTTTGTTCTTGTTGTTGTTACTAATTAAGGTAGGCCCACTATTCAGGTTAGACTTGATTTTCTCTATGTTTTGTTCACCATAACTGCTAACTCAATTATAATTGTCAAGTCATCAAGACATTGCTGACGCTTTATTGTAACTTTGACAGATTTCTCAATAAATAATTCTGAGGAGGATCCCCACAAGGATCGAAACGTCAAACCACTTCGTTTTCTTTATGGCCTAAATCCAAGAAACTATCTACATCAAACTTAAAGGTCAAGAACTCATTCTCATTCTTCCGCATGGCATACCAGTTTCTTCATGTTGTGTACCGCGTCCGCTGCAAAGCACTTCCAAAATTTTGTAGGGGTGTTTTTTTGTTTTTTGTTTTTTTCTTTCTTTGTTTTCTCAGAAAGAAAGTAATTTCGGAATTTTTGGTAATTTTAGGTTATTCGATAACAGAGATATTTCTTCGTATCACATTTATTTTATGGGTTATGGATATAATTATCTTGCCTGTTGTTGTAAATAATTTGTTGATCACATTCTGGAACCTCGAAAAATAGAACAATGATAATATAACATAAAATTACTAAAAATTGAAAAAAAAAAAAATTTCGCTAATGAAACAAAAAACACGGTCACCAAATTCTAGGGCTTCTGTATGGTTGACGTGATACACAACATACTAAAAAAATTAGGCAAATATATTCCGAGAAAAAGTATTCTATCCAATGTTCAACACCTATCATTCGAATATGATTTTTACCACTAAATGGATAATATGATATGAATTGGTTTGTGTCACAGTATCTTTCCACTAATGAATCAAGGCTCACTTCTGTATCTCCTACCGTTCTCGAGAAATTAACGAAAGAAGCTCGTGAAACGTGAAAAAAAAGAAAAATTTCCAAACCCCTCTAATTTCTGCTAAAAATGTTGTTTACCGGAAATCCTTTAGTACAATTTCGTTTTGAAGTGGGAATAAACGTATTAACAAGTTGTCATAAAAATAAAAATGTGATCGTCCATCCTTGACCCTAAAGAAAATTTCCATTTTTATAGTAATGCGTATAATTCAGACAGAGTGAAAAATCGTACACTCGTTTTTTCTCCACGTCCTGCTACGCCAAAATTGGAGGGATCGAAATTTTTAGATGGAAATCTGTATTGAAAGTATCAGTGAAGAATGTAACATTTTTATCCTCTACTCGAAATTTCATTTTCTTGATATATCATGAAATGTCTTCACAGCTCTCCATATTTTTGTATCATGGTACGTTGCTCGTCGAATAACTTTGCCGAACCGATATGAAACGGCTATTTCAAATACCGGCCATTCCCGAGACGGAAAATAAGGGTGGGGGTCAAAATTTCGAAAGACCAATATTTCGAATGACCAATATTTCGAATTTTAAAATAGCGATGGTACGAAATTCAAAAAGACCAGTTTAGAGAAGGCCTATCAAGTAGTAACTAAAAAATTACGTATATCGAAATGTAGAAAGATCAACGCCGATTTTAGGCATAAGCCAAGTAGGCACTGGCCTAGAGCGGCAAAGTTTGAGGGGCGGCAGATTAGGATAAGACATAAATTAATTTTTTTTCCGTTCGAGCAAGAATGAAAAGCTCACATATCAGTCAAACACTTAAACGGGATGGATTAAAATAAAATTAGCAGTATTCAAGTAGCCTGCAGGCTGCAGAATTGACAATCTAGATTTAATAGTTTTCGCTTCGAAGATGTCCGAGTTTTAATTGCGTGTAGCTCGAAAACTAGAAATCATAAAAAAAAAAACTTTAAGCACAAAAAAGTTTTAGTTTCATGTGAACTTTGAAGATATGGTATGCAAAAAAATATTGAGCCTCTAAAAAGTTGAAAAAGAAAATAAAAAACATGGTTTCCCGGCTTTCTCGAAAACCATACGGTTTTTTTTTTTTTTTTTTTGCTTAAATTTGTAGAGGATACTCATCTGAAATAATTGAAAAATGTTCCTATGTTTTATAACGTGCTCGGATTTGGTTGAAAGGCTGTCATTTTTGTACTGCACTGATTTCTAAGAAAAAACGTTGTTCAGAAGTTATAAAGTTTTTTATAAATAAATTCAGTAAAACATTCATATCTTCTAAACGAAATCTGCCCCCATGATAAAATGTATACACGTTGTTTTCATACTGTAGAGGAATATCCTCCGAAATTTCGAGCAGAAAAACACAAATGGTTCCTGAGAAATTTGAAAAACTGATTTTCAATCCATTTTTTTTTTTTTTAACTTTCTGGAATTGCCATATTTTTTTCATATCATTACTTTGAAGTTCACTTTAAACTGAAACTTTTTCATACTTGACATTTTTTTCGTGTGATATGTAGTGTTCGAGTTATACTAAGTTAAAACTCGGACATTGCCGATTTTCACATATATCGTATCAGCTGCTAGCGTCTGAACATTTGGATTTAAAATTTAATTTGGAAAAAAAATTCATGCATATTTTCATCAACTGACACAAATTTTTCTCAAAGTTTGAACCGATTCTGAGGGGATCAGCGTTTTGGTCAGGTCGATTTCACGTGGAATTCCCCAAATGAAAATAAAAGGCCAGTTATTTTTTACGCCGGGTAAGGGGCGCTGATCCAACAGTGCCTAGGGCGGCAAAATTATAAACCCGGCATTGAGAAAGATATTTGTACTAAAATAAAAAATTGGAACGGTCAGAATGGCGAAAGACGAAATATCTAAATGAAAAGATAACGAAACGTCTGATAATTCGAATAGTTCAATATTTCGAATTGTCGAGACTTCGAATCTTCACGTATTCGAATATATTTTAGCGACAGACCGAAAATTCGAAAGGTCAGAATCTCAAATCTTTCATACGGTTTTTTGGATGATGTTTCAATAAACAATAAAAATTTTGATCCAAATTCATCTACGCAGAGAAAATACGTTCGAAATATTATTTTTCGAATTTTAAATCTTTCGAGATTTTGGTCTTTCGAACTTCTGGTCTCTAAAGATTAAAAATTTAGAAATATCGACTTTATACATTTATATTTTCTACATTATACTTATTCAGAGTAAAAATTATCAGAAAATACATTTTCGAATAAACCAGTGTTCTGACAGGTGCCTGCTGAATAAGTCATTCGAAGAAATGATCTTTCGAAAATAAGAATCTCGAATTAATTTGTCTCTCGTTATTTTTGTTTTCAAATTTTTAATATTCGAATTTTTGGCCGTTCTGAATTCTGATCTTTCAAAATTATTATTATTATTATTATTATTATTATTATTAAAAATTAAAAAAATTAAATTATTATTATTATTATTATTATTTTTTTTATGTAGGTCCCAGAGGGACATACATAATATGTGTAGACGACTCAGGCATGAAATACTAAAGCTTGATTACAATTTCTGAATATTTTTCATTGAATATTTATTTGGCCAATAGGTTCCCATCGACAGTCAAAGCCCGAAAAATAATGTAGTAACAATCAGTAATAGTCGCGGGGGTTCCACCGATGGTTCAGTTTTAGTGTTGATAAACTATAGTATGTACTTCGAAAGATTCATACCATTTCCTCCTATTTCCTTTAATTATATTTGTAAGAGGTAAATATTAGACGATATATGGATTGTATACACAATTTTTGGGTCGGTCGAAATTATCGATTAATTCGTCTTAACGAACTAAATAAACGTACGTTACACCGGTGATATCCAAGATAATAAAAATATGCTTTCCAAAGAAGTAGATCTCACCATCTTCAATTCCTAAAGAATAAGCCGGAATATTCAAGAAAATGCAGAAAGCACGTATACTTTTGTTATCATTTTTAATCAATAAAGTTCATATATTACAAAACAAGACTAACGTTAATCTATTGGTTTACGATGAAACAAGAATTAAGGGGGCGGGTCTACTCGATTTTTACCGACCCCGTCTATTTTCTCGAATTTCTCCGAAACGGGGCGATCAATCGACTCGTCCTTTTGGCAGCCGATGTTTTACTAGTATTGAGTTCGAACTGGTACGTTTGATTGAATGAAATTGGAAATTTTTTTTATATTATTATTTTTTTAATTATTTTTTTTTTTTTTTTTATCGTGAAGTGTAGTTATCCGATTTATTTCGAGTTATATCAAAGCCTACGCATCAAAAATGCAAAATCGGCCGTCGTAGCCCGATTCTATATGGAATTCCGAACACAACCATCCCAAAACATCTTTGTTTTCGACAACGATGGAGGGGTCATTTGTAATCTACGATTTTGTGGTCATTTTCGCGATTGTCAACGGCTGAGAGCGGCCATTGCCGCTAATTTCATGATATTAGTTCTCAGAACGCCCGTGAGATGTCGCCGAAAAATTACCACAAAAGCGTAGATTACAAAGGATCCCTTCATCGTTGTCGAAAACAAAGATGTTTTGGGATGGTTGTGTTCGAAATTCCATGTAGAATCGGGCTACGACGGTCGATTTTATACTTTTGATGCGTAGGCTTTGACATAAGTCTAATGGCCGGTTTCATCAACGTCGAATAACTTCTTATTCATAGAATAACGCTATTCATCGAATAAAAGTCGCAAATAGGTAGGTAAAACGTCCAGTGAATGACCGATTTGGTTCATCGATAGATATATTGATTTGAAAAAATAATTAACGAATCAATAAATCCAAAACAACCGTTACTATTGGGTTGAGAATTTATTTTCTTTCAAATATTCATCATAATATTAGCGGAATTTGATCATAAGCTTTTCAAAATTAACTATAAAGAGTAAAAAAACCAGAGGTCCAGTGAATGACCACTCGCGTCTAATGAATGACCGGGTATGGTCCAATGAATGACCGATTCATCTATCCACCTATTAAAAATAAATATTCAATAAAATGTTGATAAATTCATTCTAGTTTATTTTCAACACGATTAAATAATAATATATGTATAAGAAAAAGCTTTAAACTTGAAAATTTCAACCTTCATGGACTGTTGGAGGTTAACAGCGATTCATGACAGCTGTCAGATGAAAACTGACATGTTCTTATTTTTTAGTCGGTCATTTACTGGCTGAGTATTATAATTAGGCATACCAGTAAATGACCGACATAAAATTAATCAAAACTAATTATTTAATAACGTTACAACTATTTAAAGTCAATGTAAATAATCATTTACTCAATTGAATCATTATAAATCAAGTGATTGATAAAAAAAAACAATACGATCGTCAAAATACATAGTTTATAAAATGTTAATATTTCATGATTTTAGTTAAAATTCAGCAAAAATCGTGTAACAAGCAAACTGTCAATATAAATTTAATTATTTTCGATATACACGTTTTTTAATTCCTTTATTTGTTGCATTTTAATAAGAAAAGAGACATATAAGATTGCAGAAATAGATGTGTCATGAATATCTATCAATTTTCTGAATTGTTATAAATATTATTTCTCGTGCCGGTCATTCACTGGTAGGTGGTCACGGACTGGACTGTTTACCCTACAATGTAAAATAGTATTTTGTTTTCAATGAATAAGAGTTTAATCTATGAATAAAGTTATTCGACGTTGGTGAAACCGGCCATTGATAAAGGTAAATTATATTAAGGCCCATCCCTAGTCGCCCACCTCCTTTTGGCGAAATGTGTCACATTTTGATTATTATCCGAGCCCAGGCGTCAAAAACGCAAAAAAGGCCAACTTAGCGCAAATTCTATTTCAATTCCGAACACATACGTCCAAAAAAATTTTCGTTTCGTGTAAAAATAGAGTCTAAAATCCGATTTTACATTGTGTGACACATTTCGCCAAAAGGAGGTGGGCGACTAGGGATGGGCCTTAAGGTCTGGGATGAATAAAAAGGGACCTGAAACGATCACTCATCAAACTGATCACAATTGAGAAAATAAGAAGAACATCTTTAATTCGTACCTCATATGTATTTATTGAATGCATATGTGGGAAATCCAACATCTTGTGTGATCATGCATTACGTATTAAGTATTTCGATTTTGCATTATCTAAACGTGTACTGCAGCGTTGCATCAGAATAGCAATATCATTGATCCTAGGACAAATACGCCCCAAGCGAATGTATACCCACCTAATATGTAACAGTTGATTACAATTCCCAGAGCTAAGTCGGCGTGGTGATACATACTTTCAATCTGGTAAATATTCTTGAGTGCAGGAACTCTAGTTACATGGACGTCATATACAGGGTGTACCAGACCTCGCGACGAATATTTCACAGGGTAAATCTTGATCAAAAATGGGATCGAAATTTCCTCAGCCGATTTTTTTTAAAATGCATATCTTTTCCGTTATAATTAATTCAATTTCAGTCAATGACGCGCGGCTTACGAACGGCCGCGCGTCGGTGTGCTTACCGCTCGGTTGTGTGCACTTTTTTCGTGGCGACAATAGGGCGAGAGACGCGCACACAACCGAGCGGTGATTACACCGACAAACGGCCGTTTATAAGTCGCATGTCATTAGCTGAAATTAAAATAATTATAACGGAAAAGATATGCATTTGAAAAAAAATCGGCTGAGGAAATTTCGATCCCATTTTTGATCAAGATTTACCCTGTGAAATATTCGTCGCGAGGTCTGGTACACCCTGTATATACGTGTATACGATAGCATAGGCCTCGGAGAGAAGAGAAAATTTATCATTTTCATCTTATAGCCGTGGCTTTGTGTTCAATCGAACTATCGTGTATCACGTAATTATTGAAAAATGCGGATATAAATAAGAGGATTACATAATTCTATCCAATACCATTCTGCGGAGAATACTGACCCAGTGGTTCTCTGTCTCTTCACCTACAATTTATTCTTCAGTAGTTTATCCAAAAGCATCGATTTGGGCCGTAAATAAAAGATAACGAATGTTGCTGGAAAATAACGTTCGTAGAATGTAAAAAAAAAATTTACTCGTGGCTGCGCCTCGCCCCAAGAATGGCCTACTTTCAAGATTTGTTCGCGAAACTGAAACTAGAATTTAAAATTCGGCGTAAGAGGTGGCGGAGATACATTTCTTATCTCTTTGAAATGACTACCTCTATACCTGCAAACTCATTTATTTTGAAAATTAGGAAATGAGAACAAAAGTCACGAAAGTCATATACGCAACACCCTCCAATTAATTTGCTAGCAAATTCAAATCATTTTTTTTTATTTTTTTTATCCAAGTGCAATAAAGGTGTATATCAGTAGCTAAGACTTATCTGAAGATCATCCACGGCCTTGCATCACGGGTCTTGTTATTTTCTTCCACATGCCATACGAACGCATAAATTACTTCAAAATCGGAACTGCACAGGTGCTGCGACTGCACAATCAGTTACTTCCGCAGTGCTCACAATCATCTGGCGCTAAATTGAAGCCAAGATATATGTATTTATATACCTAAAAGAGCATTTACTGATTATTTATAGTGTATAGGTACATACATATGGTGCATTCCGCGTCAAGTGGGCCACTTTTTCAATTGGATTTTTTCAAGTTTCATAAAAATTTCATGGTTTTCTCAGAAGACCTAAGAAGCATGTTTGAGACACTTGTCAACGTCAAAAGTCAAAATATCTCAGAGCTACGCTATATTTCCGAAATTGATAATTTTCCGCAATTTTTCTTTCCGAATAATTATGTCGTAGTGGAACGGAAGAGAACAAATTGTCGGCCCATATTTTCCTTCTGGGGGGATAAACTTGGAGCAATCAGATGCTCTTTAGGAATTTTTCAAAATTTTTGAATCCGGCCCGAATTGGAAAAAGGTGTAATTGAAATTTAACACCGCATTTTCACGACTTTGCGCTCCGTTCCGAATGAAACAAATATTTTTACGTGAAACTGCGTATAAAATTCTTCAGGATGCATGAAGAATTATACGTTCCACTACGACATAATTATACGAACAAAAAATTGTGGAAAGTGATCAATTTCAGAAATAAAGCGTAGCTCTGCGACATTTTGACTTTTGACATTGACAAGTGTTTCAAACATGTTTCTTAGACCTTCTGAGGATGCCATGAAATTTTCATCTATTCAAAAAACCCAACTAAAAAAACGGCCCACTTGACGTGGAATGCCCCATATATGGAAAATTCCGCCGGAACTCAGGCCATCTTCATTTTTGCCACCGCAAGCGAGGTTTCGCATCAGAGACACCATGTGAAATGAACCCTCTGTTCAAACGATCCTAACTCTGATACCGTAGCAGATAACAAATGTTTCAGAAATTATTGCACAACTGACGAGGTGCATCTCATTTATTTCATTCATGAGATTTTTTCGTGGGAAATGTTGTGGAAACATATGGCAGCTTAAGATCTATTGTGAAGCATAACTCCCGTAATGTTCGATGTTTTTCTAGTAGATAAGCCCTCAGTCGTTTACAACGTATCGACGTATAAACACTAGGTATAAGTATACAAGTATATAAGTATATATACATGTACAACGATAACTAGCTACAAATAACAACTAACGCCTACTATACCAAGATAAGTCGACATATACGTATGCGTATATCGCCAAAATGGAAAGCCTGACCATATAATTCCCCAGCTTCATCCGCCGTTATTAAACTCAAGTCTCAAAAATCCATTCATGAATTGGGTCATTCAATCTTCATCATAAATTTAACCAGCCTTACTTGTCACAATATATGACTATATTAGGTATACAGTGAATTGACCCCAACGATAACATTGTGAATATCATTACACTTTTGCAACGATATTCACACTATCCGTACGACCGCGCACGACAACAATTTCTGCCATCATTCGATATCAATTTATATTTCATCGAACCGTGGAAAATTGTACGACAAAAACACATACGCTGTTACGTGACGCATATTGTGACGTTCGATTTGTCTGTCAAACGGTGCTACGATCAGAGTGACAGCAATGACCACATCAACGCAGATCACTAGCCGGCACATATGTTTATGATGAAGCGTCACATAGCAGAATATCAAATGTTAAATTTTGATAGAATAAAATCACCAAAGCATAAATGAAGGTCAAGTTTAATATGACTCGGTTTATCCGCCGAAAAGCTCGGGTATAGCTTCAGAGGAGAGCGGTTACATTCAAATTATGGCTTCCATACAACACGTGCTTACCAAAATTTATACCGCAATTAGAAATGGTAACACCGTTGGGGTAGTGATGTATCTAGCGGCGAACAAAGAACGGCCGTTTTTAACATTTTATGGCGCCATTTGAAAAATGCAATCCTTTGAAGTCGACCGAAGAAGTTAAAGACGATGCATTCCAAAGTTCGGGGCACATTAAAAAGTTGCGTTATTCCCCAAAACTATACGACTAATAGGTCAGAAAAATTATAAACTTATCCAACGATTCTACACGGAGAAAAAAAAACAGTAAGCTGTGCTGCGCAGGGCATTAATCTAGTCAATATAGTATTTTGCTTTTGCCGTGATGTGCAAATCAGTTTTCACTATAGTTCTAACAGTACTCACTGCTGTGACGGAAGTAACTATTGATGTCGTGACAGTAAGAAGTGAGGTTAGATTGAAAATGTATGCTTATAAATACTATATTGACTAGATTAATGTCCTGCGCAGCACAGCTTACTGTTTTTTTTTTTCTCCGTGTATCAACTCTGAGTTATATCGGACATAATAACATTGCTTTTCGTTGTGGATAGGTAACATCTGCGCCGTAGCAGCAGCCGTTGCCATGGGCTGGTCCAGTCCAATGTTGCCAATGCTTAAGCAGGATCCAATAACGGCCGACAATCCCCTCGGTCGGCCCATCAGCGAAGAAGAAGGATCGTGGATCGGTTCATTGATTGCTATGGGTGGTGCAATTGGTGGATGTACTGCCGGTTTCTTAGCCGAGAAGTGAGTATATACAAGATCGAGGATTTTCGCATTTAACGCGTAAGGTAAACGGCCCAGTTTCCGACCCCCTGGTCGTTTTTCGCTTTATTTTATAATATCTCGCTTTGCTAACGGAGGTGAGTTGTCAACGAAGAAAGTTTAGCCTTTTAGCGACATCTGTGCACTACTAGCGGGGGTGCAAATACATTTTTGCATAAAGAAATGTATCTTCTAAGTGTGCCCTGCTCATTTTGTCTGCTGTCTCGGACACGTTGTTAGCCAAATGAGAAGAATAGGCCAGGCACAAAAGTCGACTAATTGTGATTATGTAAGTGGAAAATATATCGAAACTTATATGTAGACGTCAGGAATACATCAAATAATCTTCCAGAATCGTGTAATTATGTTTGAAAATCTGTTCACTCACAAAATAGGGGGGGGGGGGGGGGGGGGGGGTCGGATACTGGGGCACTTGTTTGTAATGGTGTGGCAATTTCCGATCCCTGTATTCGCGAGTCGTGTAACCTCAATTGCCAAGACATTAAATTTCACTAAAAACTGAGAGTTGAAAATTGTTTGACATCAATACGTATTCAATTCACTGATTAAACATATGCTTCCATGCAAGAGTTTGAAGAAAACAGCAAAAAAAACAAAAACAGTAAAAAAAAGGCCTGAGGATCAGAAACTGTGACATCAGAGAGGTCGAAAACTAGGGTAACAATGGATCGTGTATAAATTAAGGGTCGGAAAATGGGGCCTCAGGGGGATCGGTAACTAGGGTACAGGAATTTTTGAGGGTCGGAAACTAGGGATTTCACAAGTCCCTTTTATAAGTATAATTATAAATTAATAATTCAATTATAGATTGAAAACATGGTCATCCTTTGGCCATGAAGTATCAATTTACGCAATAAAACCCTTCAATTTCGATTCCATGTTATTTTACCTAATATACACGGGAATAACCTTAGCTGGGATCCTTGAAAGGTCGGAAACTGGGCCGTTTACCTTACGCTTTAATTATTTTTTGCTATAATTAGTAACAAGAAGTAAGATACACCTAGGCAGGATACAAAGCTTGATCTGCTGATCAGTACTTGAAATTTTTCAATCCACCACTCCAGATTCGGAAGGAAGAATGCTCTTCTCTTGAGTACAGTTCCCGCCTTGATTGGCTGGATTTTAGTAGCGACTGCCAATAATCTGCCACAAATCTACATAGCGCGAATTCTCTTTGGTATTTCTACTGGAATCCCCTACACAGTTCTCCCCATGTATATTGGTGAAATTGCAGAGGTAATTTGACTACATTATGTTCGTCAGACATAACTTCCTTTTTTTATGAACGAGAAATGTGTCCTTGACGCGATCAGGCTATTCATATTTATACCGCAGTCACCTTCTAGTCACGTATACTCCACCATTGTCATACTAATTAGTAACCTTCCTTTTTCGCAGACGTCGATCAGAGGAGCGTTGGGATCACTAATGCAAGTGTTTATCACTTTGGGCCTCTTGTACTCCTATATTATCGGGCCTTACGTTACTTACACAGTTTTGTGGATCGCATCCATTTGCGTCCCCGTTGTCTTTTTCGTCTCGTTTATAACTATGCCAGAGAGCCCTTACTACTTACTTAGTAAAGGGCGCAAAGAGGACGCTATCAAATCTGTCTCAAGACTCAGAGGAAAGTCGGCAACTAGTGTACAGAAAGAAGTTGACGAGATGCAGGTAAAATATACAACATACTACGATAACATGTAGTAGTGGTTTTGTTGTTCGAAGGAACGTAGAATGCGATGTAGGTGAGACCGGGCGAAACGGTACCTAAACAAATTCAATGTAAAAATATTTTTCTTAAACCTATTTTCCACTTAAGTTCAAGCAAAAAAACCAAAAGAAAATGTTCATGGAGCCATTGCCCTGGTGAAAATAATTCTGCGAATTTCTACGAAAATTGTTGGGAGCAAATTCGAACTTTTCGTAGTTCTTCATCAGGAATTACAGTTTTTTTTTTTCTAGTTTAATTGACAAAAACAACAAATTTTTATGAAAAATACGAAAGTTTACAACTTTCAATGTGAAACTGAGAAATATTCGAAATTCCCTAAAAATTCGAAGAAAGGTATAGAAATTACTGCCAGGTTATCCTTGTGTAATTTTCTTATGCCCGGTTGCATAAACGTGAGTTACCCAAAAGTTTGTAAGTTACCCCGCAGATACTACCCCTTCAACCTTCATAGACTGTCGGAAGTTAACAGCGATTCATGACAGCTGTCAGATGAAAAACCGGTTGAACGGGTAGTATCTGTGGGGTAACCTACGGGTTATTTAAATCTTACGTTTATGCAACCGGCCGTTAGGGTGTCTATTTGGCCCGGGTATCCCCTGTATAATAAATTTATAAGCTGATCTTAGATGATTATAGTTTTGCACCAGTTTTCATTGGATTTTGGATCAGAAAAACTGTCAGCTTTATCTTCACTGATGACACTTTCACATAAATAGGAAGGACGGTTATTTTTTATAGTTTAGATCATCATATTTCAATACTAACTTGAATTAAAATTATAATCTCTTGTACAGGATGCATAAAGATTATGTGTCACCACTGTGCCAAGTGAATCTCCCGTTCATGTCTCGTGAAGATCACGTCCATGTATGCTGCGCACGATTGACCTTGACCTTGAAATTCACCTTCAAAACTTGACATTGGCTTACAAAATTCTAAATTCGTGGTTGGGCAACTCCTACCGAAGCGAATTTTGCGGTCCATATATAATATGGTAGAGCTCTTCGTCGGACATGACATTCTGTATAATATATCAGAGTGGTGCAATGTAAAATTAGTTCCTAACCATAAAGTATGAATGTCCCTGCACCGAATTGCACGCGTATATATCGACGCTGCTTACGAAGACTAGCACGTTTCAGATTTCTTACGAAAACTAGCACGTTTCGGCTTCTCACGAAGACTAGCACGTTTGGATATTAACCACAAAGACTAGCACGTTTCGATATTCACCGCGAAGACTAGCACGTTTCAGTTATTGCTACGGAAGCTAGCATGCTTCGGTTATCCTTGCGAAAATGATTATTTTTAGATCAATGCAACAAGAATTTTCTAAAGATTATTATGCGGTGTCCGGTAATTAAATTCAAAGCTAATTTGCGAATGCAGGAGTGCGTTTTTCACGGTGAAAACCGAAACGTGCTAGTCTTCGTGGTAAATATCGAAACGTGCTAGTCTTCGTGGTTAAAATTGAAACGTGCTAGTCTTCGTGGTTTATATCCAAACGTGCTAGATTTCGTAAGAAATCTGAAACGTGCTAGTCTTCGTAAGCAGCGTCGATATATTGATAACACAGTGATGAAAACCAGTCTTGACCGAATTTCATCTGCTCACCTCTAGCCCAGCAGTAGATGGGAATCGAAAATTTATGGTGACAACAGAGTGATTTGAATGAGATTCTGCAAAGCAAGCGCGAGTCGACGGAGTTTAACGGTTTGGGTCATTTCATATTCAGGAACTGTATTGACCTCACATAAATTAGCTTCAGAACGATTTTCAGGGAATTTCAAGACTGTGAGATTAATCCGAACTATTTTGGTGTAAGAAGCAGCCGTTCAGAAGTTGTTTGAAAAAAAAAAACGATTATCATGTTTTTTCCTTCGTGCATTACGAGTGGCTCGGGGTACTTTTTCAAAATCTCAGCCAATATTCCACAATCTGCAATTATGCTAGATATGAGTTTTTCAACAAAATTTTAACTCAAACCTCATTTTCGACCTCCGGCAACGGGACCACTCTAATCATAACAAGCCTCAATGGTATGGAGGAGAGGTGGGCAGCCCCGGACGGCGGGTACCCGCGGTCACCTCAAGTTTTAGACACTTACGCGAATAAATTTGGAAAAAGAAAACGTGACAATTAGGGCAACGATCTTAGTCACATTTTCACGTTTTCTTTTTCCAAATTTATTCGCGTAATTGTCCAAAACCTGAGGTGACTGCGAGTACCCGCCGTCCAGGCCTCCCCCCCCCCCCCCCCCCCCCCCCCCCCCCCCCCCCCCCCCCCCCCCCGCCCCGTCCCACCTGTCCAATATTGTATAACAAGGGATGAAAGGATGTGAATGCAGGCCAGGGTGAAGTTGACTGCCCGAGCTAAGGCGAGGGCCAGCATCACTCGTGCCTGCATTCATGTTTCATCCCGTGTCATACACTATGTTTTTCATAACATTTGCTCTGGAACTTCAACTGTCAATTTCAATAGTCTGAAATTTGCAGCAGGGCAGTAATTTCCCTTTACAATCCCAAGGGATGTAATAGACTACTTCTTGCATCCCAAGAGATTGAAAAACACCAATTCATGCCGCTAATTCATTAAATTCGCGATTTGCGCATATGTGCGACAACTTTTAACAGCATTAGCCTGAACTCAGGTACTTCTTTGGACTGGCAAAGCGAGCAACGAAAGTTGCAGTTTCAGAGCAGCGATGTTATGAAAAAGTTTTAGATCGACAACTCAACCTCGAGTCTGAAACAGATTCCGAACTTTGCCTAATTTTATAAACCAATTGCTACGACATTGTATGAAAAGCTTTGAGAAGTCCCCATCCGAGACTTCTTGTGACTCATCAAAGAAGTTGTAGCTTATTTTGTTTCTTTTGGTTCTTCAGGTCGCCGTTGAAGAAGCGTACAGAAATCAAGGTTCTTTCTTATCCTTATTCACGGTCAAAACTAACTTGAAGGCCTTGAGCTTGACTTCTGCGCTGGTAGCTTTTCAACAATTCACTGGAATCAACGTCGTCCTATTCTACACCGGAGATATCTTCAACAGCACTGGTAGCGGATTCAGCAGCGGTATTTCTACCATTATCGTAGGCCTTGTGATGCTAGTAGCTTCTTCAATTACACCTTTAGTCGTTGACAGACTTGGAAGAAAGATTCTACTCATGGGTTCCGCAGTTGGAATGACTATAACACTGGTAAGTTACCAGAATTCCCTAATATTCTATACGGATAACAGATGAGTGTAAAACAAAAACTTTCCCGAACCTGATGTACCAATTTATGATATGCGAATGAAGCTTCTGAATTTGAAAAATCTACGTAGATGCATTGAGATTACATCTACCACTGAGCCAGAATAGTATTTTTCGATACAAGTGCGTAAAACCGGCAATGCCGCACAGCGAGTGTGGAGGCACAGTACGAGCCCGAAGTCGAGTCGGAGGCGAACCGATACGAGACTTCGGGCTCATACTGCGATTCCACACGAGTGGCATTGCCGCGTTTCACACGTGTATTGAACACTATTTTTTTGCAATACTTACATCAAAAGTCCTGTTTTATGCACCGTCTATAGGCACCGAAATTAGTAGTTTTCATACCTAGGGCGTAAAGTTCAAATCGATACGCCCAAGTAGTGATCGTCGCGCTCGAGGGCCGATAAAGCCGGCCCGAGGGTCGCGCGATCACACGAGGGTGTCAACTTTTACGCCCGAGGTGCGAACATCATTTTATTCCCGGCTCAACTGTAATGGCCACTTTATTGACCTGAAAAGCGGGACAAAAGTGGCATTTGATTCCCGATTGTACTTTTTGTCCCGCAAATTTACTTTTGCGGGAAAAAAGTGAAATCTGCGGGAAAAAAGTAAATTTGCGGGAAAAAAGTACTTTTGAAAAATGATTTTTTTCAAAAATTTTTTCCATTTCCTGACTTAACTTCTTTCCATATTTATATAGATTTTCGATCAATTTTAGCGTTTTTTCGTGGGTCCCACGCTTCAGGTCAATAAAGTGGCCACAGTTGAGCTGGGAATAATTGTACATTATGCAACAAGGGAATAAAGTCGAATATTATTCCCGAAGGTGAGTTTACTGCCCGAACGGAATTCCCGCGAGGGCAGTAAGCCTGAGGGAATGATGGACTTTATTCCAGTGCTACATATAGTACTTTATTCCCCCCTCAACTGTGGCCACTTTATTGACCTGAAGCGTGGGACCCACGAAAAAACGCTAAAATTAATCGTAAATCTATATAAATATGGGAAGAAGAAGTTAAGTCAGGAAATAAAGCAAAAATTTTAAAAATAATTTTTTGTCCCGCAAAAGAGAAAAAGTAGATTTGCGGGAGAAAAAATAAATTTGCGGGACAAAAGTAATTTTGCGGGAGAAAAAGTGAATTTGCGGGAGAAAAAGTAAATTTGCGGGAGAAAAAGTTACTTTATCTCCCGCAAAAATTAAATTCGCGGGAGATAAAGTTACTTTTTCTCCCGCAAATTCACTTTTTCCCCCGCAAAATTACTTTTCTCCCGCAAATTCACTTTTTCTCCCGCAGAAGTGAATTTGCGGGAAAAAAAGTATACTAGGGAATCAGATGCCACTTTAGTCCCGCTTTTCAGGGAAATAAAGTGGCCAAAACAGTTGAGGGGGGAATAAAGTACTATATGTAACACTGGAATAAAGTCCATCATTCCCTCAGGCTTACTGCCCTCGCTGAAATTCCCTTGGGTGATTACTGCCCTCGCTTCGCTCAGGCAGTAAACCCACCCGCGGGAATTCCGTTCGGGCAGTAAACTCACCTTCGGGAATAATATTCGACTTTATTCCCTTGTTGCATAATGTACTATTTCGTCATGGTGGCGTAAAGTATAACGCATTTTTGGCCTTGTTTGCATACACCGGGCGTATACGAAATATACGCCCATGGTACGAAAATAACTATTTACGCCCGAGGTGCGAACATTATTTTTTGTCATGGTGGCGTAAAGTATAACGCATTTTAGGCCTTGTTCACATACACCGGGCGTATACGAAAATACGCTCATGGTGTGAAAATAACTATTTAAACATTGGTACGTTTTCAAACACGGTGTTATAGTCTTCTCGCACTAGTGTTTAGAAGCAATTTTCGGTGCCTATACACAATTACACATACACGATGCATAAAACAGGACTTTCGATGTAGGTGTTGCAAAAAATTATTTGTGGTGCGAGGAGCATCTTGATCAAAAAGGTCCTCGGGTCACAAATTTTTAGTTCTTTAGTGTAAGCTGCTCTACGTGATTTGTGGATATGAGTTGAAGCGATTCACGTAGCTTTTTTTAAAATCGATTCATACTTTTTCATAGTACAATTTATTTTGACAGTTTTAGTAAAGTCGTCTGTATAACCCGGTTTAAGACAAGTTCTAGCAATGTGCTGAGGACTGAAACACAGGTTAAAAAATTATTTTTGATAGCATATGCGAGGAATGAAGTAGCAGAAGACAGCCACCGATGAAAAGTTTGCATCAGTAACTGTGCATATTCATATGTAAATCCACATGAATTCCTGAGCAGTGTTCTGACTTTATTGTCACATTTTTCATTGTGCAAATTGATATGTGCATTAGTACCAAGCTTGATGAGAAAATTTCTCATGACTTGATGAGATCTAGATGCCTAACGCTCCCCGATATTGGGAATTAATTACCGATTTTTGTTATTGATTTTTGAATCGGTAGTTCCAGTTCAGCGGGATATCGTCATTCCGGTGAATACCAAAATATTATATCTATCGAAATATTGGTAGATCTAGGAATTTCGGTAGACCCAGATATTCTGCAATACCGAGATTATACACTCAAAGAAAAGGTTAGCTGGCTTATCCATTTTTTCTTGGTTGAGGAATAATCAGTCAGAACATCTGCTCTAAATGATAGACCAGCTAGCATCTTGGTCACAGTGACATTTTTAATGTCAACTCAGCCATTAAAAATGACTGTCCCGTCCAACAAATGGGATGGCTCCCCAGAATCCAATTCTTGGATACGGCAACCAACTCTTTTTTTGAGTGTACTAAAATGATATCAAACAAAACCAACAGATGACTGATAAAATCGTAGTACTTACCAGTGAAACTGAGGGTATCTTTATTTTTTAGTACGTCAGTTTTATTCGTAGTTTCAGCATTTCGGTCTTCTGCACTGGCTTTTAGGTATTAACTATTAACCGAGTTTCCGATATTCAGAAAGTTACCAAATTCTCGATATTTTGGTATCGGTATTTACAGCTGATTCCAATAGCGAAACATTTTAAAGGGTATTAATACACGTTCTGATCACCTCAAAAGCGCGATTCGTATAGTTTGCCCCATACCACACTATCGATCGGAATGAAACTTTGCAGATTATTTTTTCGTTTCAGCATAAAGTGACTGAGTAGGTTTTTTTTTTTTTTTTTTTATTCCAAAATTTCTCCTACAAATTCAGTAATCATCAGAGAAATCGTAGAATTATTCAGAAATGCACTCGATTTATTGCACTTTAAAAAAAATACCGGCTCCTTCGGAGGCGACACTTTGTAGCAGACTAATCACGCGATAAGATGTATTGCTTGAAAAAATACAAGATGTTATTTAGGGGAGACCGGGGCAAACTGAACCATGAAAAGTTTAAAGTGATAAAACAATTTATTTTCACAATCAATGCTTTTGTAAATAATTTCGAGATTGGCTTTGATCTTTAATAAACATTAATCGATTATAAAAATTAGTCATTTTAAGTAAATATTATTATTAAAAACAATCACAATGACTGAGTCAAAAAGGTTCAATTTGCCCCAGGACTGGGGTAAATTGAACTTGAGTCGGGGCAAATCGAATGTATGCAGAAAAATATTAGAAAATGGTTATTTACTAAATTTAAATTGTTTTGTTTGAAATAGTACAATATTCTATAGTTAAATATTAAAATCAGTTCCAAATGTAAAAGAAATTTCATCTAATTAATTAATGAAAACTTTCTTGTGTCAGACAGGCAGGAATTTCAACAATGCTTTTACGCGCAACCTCCTTCTAACCATATGTCTCACACACAGTCATTTTGCCCCGACCAATTTTCCCCAATCTATATTTTCAAAATAATATTTATTTTAACCGATATAACTAATACTTTCAATATTGTTATAATTGTTGATGAATAGTTTAAGGGGGTATCCCCACCTTTAAATGGGTTAACATTCTGAGAAAGAGATTGATATTTTACAGCGAATTTGAGAGTCTGATCAAATCCAAAAAAATCACGAAGTTTAGGGAGGGTTTGACTCTCATTATCCATACTTAACATTGAATATTACTTTGAGTCTAATAGTAGTTACGCTGAATATAGAAAAATACAAAATTACTCGGTTGCCGCAAAGAATCAGTAGTACCGTTGGATCGATTCTGGAATTTTTGGTCTGCAATTGTTCAGAAGAGATGTCTCCATCATATGAACATAGAACTTTTTGATATTACTATTTTTGGTTGAGATAATAGAAAAAGTAGAGAAAAAAAATTGAAAAATTAGAAAAATCTCAGTAAAAACTAAGCGAGTCAGGCAATTTTCGCGATATCAAAAAGTTCTATGTTCATATGATAGAGACATCTCTTCTGAACAATTGCAGACCAAAAATTCCAGAATCGATCCAACGGTACTACTGATTCTTTGCGACAACCGAGTGATTTTGTATTTTTCTATATTCAGCGTAACTACTATTAGATTCAAAGTAATATTCAATGTTAAGTATGGATATTGAGGGTCAAACCCTCCCTAAACTTCATGATTTTTTTGGATTTGATCAGACTCTCAAATTCGCTGTAAAATATCAATTTCTTTCTCAGAATTTTAACCCATTTAAAGGTGGGGATACCCCCTTAATAATTGCAGAAGTCGATAAAATAAATTTAATCTAAAAACTTCATGAGAAGTATATGTAAACTAACAATTAAAATCACGAAAATTATGGTTAGAGAGCACCAAATTATTAATTTTGCTTTTTTTTCTGAGAAATACGAAAATTTTAAAACCTATCGACTTCTTTATTATCGCGATGATATTAGACTTCTTCATTTTTATTTTCATGTGTTTACATGTACCCATATCAGAATAATTACAGAAATTCAATTTACCCCGGTCGTCCCCTATCTGGGTTCAGCTTTGCACGTAGAATAGCGCTAATTGCAGCTTTGTCGCGTCCGTGATGCATAGGCGTTGATTAATATTAAAAGATAAATGACACGCTCAATCTAAAAAGTAAATTTTTTTCGGTATCAGTGAATTTCGCGGACTGGAACGCACCTATTTTACATGAATCATCGAATAAATCCATTCCATGACGTTTTATATCGCCGTTTCGGAGTTATTCGCCAAATTATAATGCGGTAGGTAAAAACTGATTAGAGTATGCTCTTAACATGCATTGCTATCTTACTACAATTGAAGGGCCGGATCGAATAACGACTTCCACGCTCGTGCCAGTCGGACAGGCCCCTGAATGTATGCAATCGTCGCTGAGCGCGGAGCAAACTTTTAGGATTAAAAAGAAATTAACAAATCTTATACTTATACAAAACTGTCAGCGAGAAAGTTGTTCATAATGGTTCGAAGTATATGTTTCGTAAGTTACAATAATTTTTATACTATATCTTCGGAAATATGAGAAGTTATAGTGCCGGCTTCGTTTGTGCAGACTATGGACTAGTCACTTTATGCAATTTTAGGGTTTCAAATTACACTAATTATGGAAGGCATGAGAAAAATACTCCAATGTAGCGATAGATGAGAATAATATACCCTACCGTTTGTGACATCTATTTTTCACTCGTTTTTGAATAAAAAAATTAAAAATCCTAAAAAATCTCGAACCAAACACGTTTCTGTACCTTTCGCGTCGAACGCTACTTAAACGAAGGCAGATAGACCATAAGTTGACGGGACCTTTTTTGTAGAGCGTTAAATTCTATACAAAAAAGTCCACGACGGCATATATCTATAGTTGATATCCGATGCGTTTGAGGCGATGCAAAACGCATCTATGAAACGACGCTTTTCCGTTGACTGACAGCAACATGGCAGCCGTTGCCATGGCCATGGCCTGTAACTTCTCATATTTCCGAAAATATAGTATGAAAATTATTGTAACTTACCAAACATATACTCCGAACCATTATGAACAACTTTCTCGCTGACAATTTTGTACCAGTATAAGATTTGTTGATGTTTTTTTAATCCTAAAAGTATGCTTGTCGCTCAGCGTCGATTGCATACTTTCAGGGGCTTGTCCGACTGGCAGGAGCGCGGAAGTCGTTATTCGATCCGGCCCTTCAATTATGCTGGAATCAAAACAACGCCGTTAGCCCCATTATGTTACACGGCTGCTACACAGAAAAAAAGGTTTACTTGACTAAAGATAACTTTTCTTCATCCAAGAAATTTTTCAATGGAGGGAATGAACACCAAGAATTTCTTGAACCGGAGTAGAATAATTTCTTGAATTTTTCGATTTTGAATCAAGAAAAAAAATTCTTAAGCCAATAAATCTTTGATACTTGATCAAATGGTAGAATAACTTGATTATATTAATACCAATATGTTTCATTGAAATAAACATAGTCAGGTTACTTTTGACTACGTTCACACTTTATAAAACAAAATGTCTGAAAATGTCAAATGGCTGAGTCAAAATGTTTTGATACAGAAAAACGCAATAACACCAGTAATTTTAGAAACTAAAGTGAGTATAACACCGATTTTCCAAAAAGTGAACCTTCAAACAACGGATCGCATAAAATATTGTATGCGCCAAGTCCGAGAAGTGTCAAATCCGATCATTTCCAAAAATCAATAATAATATATAATAATTTATTATTCAATAAATAATAAATGCTGTAAGCTTTTTGGAAAATTGTAAGTTGATTTACTTTCATGTGTGAGAATAATGCATGTAGTTTTCTTATCAGAATAATCAAAATGTATTGTTATCAATTTCATTTTTATAATTGGATGTAATAAACTTTTTGTCTCCAAAGAACTAATCATTTTTTGTATTTATTAGTGAATATTCTGGAACCATAAAAATAATAGCCTTAAAAAAGGAAATTATTTAACCAAATATTAAAATATATATTATATTATATTATTTTACCAAACAAAAATTTATTCAGTCAAAAATAAAACTAACTCTAACCAATAGAATATTCCTTCTCCCAAGAAAGTTTTTTCTTGGTTTGAGGAATTAGTTTTTCAGACGAAGAAAATAATGTCTTCCATGAAGTAAATAATTTCTGGATCCCAAGAATTTTTCACTCCAATCAAATACAAATTTTTGTTTTGGTTCAAGAAAAAAGTTTCGAAGAAATTTTCTATCTTGGTTCAAGCTATCTTTTTTTTTCTGTGTACAGACTCTGTATTGGCGCGTATAGCTACTGAATTATTGATGCCACAATAGGCGATGCCATAATTTTTCTGCACCTATTATCTAGTCATCCGATCCTAATGTTTTATTTGATCAGTGAACTAATCAACGAAACCGTTTTCTACGATATCAGCAATTTTCGTTTTTCACATATGGGCCATTCCACGTGAACCGGATCAGTCACCTCTCAGATATTTTTTTAATTTTGCATGTCGATTGTCCTCGTGGAGTTAGATTTTTGTGCCAAAGGATTTTTCAATTAGTGCAAAATTCGTTGAGTTATTTGCATAAACAAATTCGAGCAAGATTTTTTTCAA
Organism: Tenthredo mesomela; assembly: GCA_943736025.1. NCBI lineage: Eukaryota > Metazoa > Arthropoda > Insecta > Hymenoptera > Tenthredinidae > Tenthredo > Tenthredo mesomela. Next base: position 39,506,230 of record OX031013.1, read on the forward strand.
AAATTCATAACTCCGCCAAAAATGACACTGGATCCAATTATTTTTTTTCAGTTTACGCGGAAAGAGTCATAGAATGTATAAAAAAATATGTACTTTGAAAAAAATCGCTAAAGTTGGCGGCGCGCGCCAACATGCTAAAATTTTAAGCTGCAACATTTCAAAAACGAAGAAGAACACGTTCTCGAAACTCAACGTATCGCTTATAGTTGCCATTGGGAAACTACAGTATTTTTTTCAGATTTTTAAACCGTGTCACTCATTGTGAAAATGAATCTCGAATACCGCTGCTACGCGTCCGTCGAGTAGCGGCGAACAGCAGTCTAACGCACGCCATTACGTTCCACGCGGCGTCGACTCGGAATTGGCGCGCGCCGCCAACTTTAGCGATTTTTTACTCGAAAACAAAAAATAACACGTTCCTAAATTTAATTCACAGGCTGTAGTATAGTGCAAAGTATATGTCAGTATTTTAAAAAAATTTTTTGATCGTGTCACACCCTGTTTTAAAAATCTTTGAAAACTTAATTGTTAAATAAACAATGGATGAACAAACTTTTTTCAAAGTACATATTTTTTTATACATTCTATGACTCTTTCCGCGTAAACTGAAAAAAAAAAAATTGAATCTAGTGTCATTTTTGGCGGAGTTATGAATTTTTGAAAAAAACCTTGCTCGAATTTGTTTATGCAAATAACTCAACGAATTTTGCACTAATTGAAAAATCCTTTGGCACAAAAATCTAACTCCCCGAGGACAATCAACATGCAAAATTAAAAAAATATCTGAGAGGTGACTGATCCGGCTCACGTGGAATGGCCCATATACTTCACAAAATAGTTTACTCATTAGAAATAGTCGCCACCTTTCTAGAAACTGCATAATTATACCTAATGCAAGATAATGGACTCCTACCACGAATTAGTTTTATGCAATACTCAGGATTGGAAAAGTAAACAGCTATCATTTCCCATTATTTTCTGGGACTTGGCGTCATAAAATCGCGTTTTCCAGATCACCCAAGTCATTTGTTCTTGATTTTTCTTAATCTCATTTGAATATCAGCCGCTCTACCGTTCTTTAATGTATTACATCACCGAGCTGGTTCATTGGCTACTTGCCAGCAGTTTTCATTGACTAAAGTCTAGTTTACTATCTGCGGGATTTGTTTTTCAAACTGAAATCTCATCACTCGAAAACCGCTAGATTCAATCTGATCTTCTTTATTGTATTCGTGATAAAAGGGAACCGAGTACCATCACATTAATTTCGGGAGTGCAGACCGCAATGATATGGTCAAAGAAAAGCTACAAGCTGAACTAAATTCCTTTCTTTCACCATATACCTATGTTCCGCTTATAATGATATTGGTTTTTTCGATAAAGTACTGCCGGACTTACCACTGCAAAAATATGATGTTTGCATGGGGAGATGAATTACAATCGTTGACAAGGTTGACAATTGCCAATAGAAAGGAAGCTCTTTTGTTTTTCTCTCACCAATTAGGATTACGTTTATATAGAAGTCTTCTATTTTTAGAATCAATATATACAGTATCCGACAGCAAATCGTATACCTATCATTGCGGGGGGGGGGGGGGGGGGGGGGCGCGGGGTGACACCGCTGAAACCTTGATAAAAACCATTTCTTATTTTTACGAATGACTAAAAGAGGTCCAATCCAAAAAAGCTTCCTATCATTTTTAGATTATGTCAGTATGTGTGTTGATAAAAAACGTAAATCTTCTGCGATAAGAGTGTACAATGTATATGCGCAGCTGAGGACCCTTCGCAAAAGATTTCTCACTCACCACTGCAAAAGGCCCGCTCGATATACACCTTGCATTTTTTTGATTGGACATTTTTCAGTCTTCAACAAAGCAAAATATGATTTCGGTCAAAGTTTCACTACATTGAAAGAATGTAAGATCAGATACTGAAGTAAACTTTGTAAAGATATTGTTGAATACTGATCTGTGCTGGCAAACCCTTTAGTGTCATCCAATTCTGATGAAATCCTGACATGTCTTTCGTTTTGAATATTTCCAGGCCGCCCTCGGACTTTACTTCTTCCTGAAAAATGTTATGGAGCAAGACGTGTCAAACCTATCTTGGCTCCCAGTCGTATCGTTGGTAGTCTACATCGCTACCTTCAGTTTGGGCTGGGGTCCATTGCCATGGGCAGTAATGGGTGAACTTTTTGCATCCGATGTTAAATCGAAGGCATCTAGTATAACCGTGGTCATCTGTTGGCTCCTCGCATTTTGCATAACCAAATTTTTCACCAACGTCGAGAAAGCCCTGGGAACACATACCGCCTTTTGGATATTCGGTGTATGTTGCATAATCAGCGGCTTCTTTGTATTCTTCTTGCTTCCTGAGACGAAAGGAAAATCACTTCAACAAATCCAGGATGAATTGAATGGAATAAAGTCTGACCATTTGAGCCTACACACCGTACCTGGGTCTGGCAAATAATGAGTAAGATTTAATAATCCGTAACGAATGCAGGAGCCTGTGATACGAGTGAAACATTCCTTAATCAGCGTATGTAAAATATACATTCGACCGTCAATCTAATTCAACTTTCAAGACACCTTAATCCAGCCGAGAGCCGTTTAATATAGGTGTATAGTCAAATAGAATATTATCTAGTTTTAAATGGAGATGCGACTGAAGCACTTTCTACGCCGCCATAAAGTTTTCAGCCCTTCCCAGAAACAAACAAAATGTTTGTTATCTAGCCACCAATATCATCATGTACCAGACAGACTCGAGTCTTATAATATAATAACGTAACCCAATAAGAACTGGTTCGATTATTTCACGTGCACTAAACGGATATTCAGTCGATTTTTGGTGTCAGTATATAGTCATACCAATATTACACGTTTGTAAGACACGTTTGTTAGCAAACGTGCAAACAATGTATATTATCTACGATTTTTATACGTATAATGACTCCACACGATGCGTATTATACGTTTAAATTGTGGACATGAGTGACGTATAATGAACACGTGATTTTTTAGTTGAAATAATCAAATCTGTAGACGCGTATCCAACGTTTTTCAGCAACAACATTTATACCTTTCAAAATAGCTAGACAATAAACGTTTGTATCGCGGATCTACAATACGTTCACGAAACTCGTCAGTTAAACGTAGCTTCAGTCTTTTAGGATTCGTGTATTACACGTCGCTGACTAGTGTAACTGTACCGTGTATTCCGAGGATGCATAATATACGTTTAAATTGTGGACATGAGTGACGTATGATATACACGTGATTTTTTAGGTGAAACAATCAAATCTGTAGACGCGTATTGAACGTTTTCCAGCAACAAAATTTATACCATGAAAAATAGCTAAACAATAAACGTTTGTATCGCGGATCTACAATACGTTCACGAAACACGTCAGTTAAACGTAGCTTCAGTCTTTCAGGATTCGTGTATCATACGTCGCTGACTAGTGTAATTGTGCCGTGTATTCCGTGGATTTATATTATACGTTTTCATTTTGGATAACAACGTATTTCTGCACGCGAATTTTGAGGTAAGGCGCTTGAATAGGTAGAAGGGTATTCAACGTTTTTTTCGCGACAATACCGAGTACTACACGTCATTTATACGTTTTCCCGAAACAATAATGAACGTGCAATATAATTAGATCGAGTGAAAGCTTGTGGAACTCTAGGCAAGAAATTAAATTAAAAACATATTTGCAATTCGGATGCTCAGTTAAGATATCTTGCTGCATCAAAACACTGATATCATTGACACAGATGCAAAATTCAAAACAAATACGAGAAAGCGGCATCCATTATAAATAGGTAGTTTGGCGTAGTCGGTAGAGCGTGCGACTAGTAATACCAGCGAATGCGAGCGTCTCCGGATCGAATCCCGCCCACAACAATAATGCGAAGATTTTCTAATCTTAAAATTCTCATTGTATATCAAAGTGCGATTGTTTGCGATTAGTAGTTGTTAATCAACGCCTCATATATTGTAAATAATTCGTTTTTAGAATCTAAATTTTTTTTTGTTCAAGAATTATTTGGTCAAATATTCGAGAGGTACACGTGTATTAAACGTTGTGTATTGCGTAATATTAAACGTATAGACGTCACGTTTTCACTAAACGGTACGTATACGCTTAACTGAGGAACATTTGACCTCTGGAGAAACGTAGAGTATATGACCTCTTTCGACGTTTATTATACCGACCGGTTCTTATTGGGAATACGTCAAGGTATAATACCGTAGATAGATAGATAGATTGATAGATAGATAGATAATTTATTGAGCGCTCTGGGACAGGTCCCCTCAAGCGCTGACTCATCAGGTACATATTGGCGTTGATTTTGTACATATATATGGGGTAGTGATACATTTTAATCTAAGTGTCATAATCGTGCAGATGCAGAAGAGACTCGATGGGTTCAAAAGTCGGTATACAACTCTTAATTAATGGCATGGAGGGAGCAAGGGCCTGCTTCAATTTTAGTCCGTTTTCCACACGGAAAAAACAGTGCTGTCGAATTTAATCTGGAGCAGTAAATATAGGGACAGCATTTTTTTGCAGTAGAAATTATCACAATTCTAGTATTGGGTACATTAGAGCAAGTGGCCTTCAATGTCTATATGAGTAAATGTTACCACAATTGTGATAATTTCTACTGCAAAAAAATGCTGTCCCTATATTTACTGCTCCCGAGTAAATTCGACAGCACTGTTTTTTCCGTGCAGAGATTAGCTTAGGAAAATATTTTTATCAAACCATATATATCGGGTTTTTGTGAAAATACCACTTTCTTGCAAGCCCGTGTCTCATCAAACTATAATTCAATTATTATTCATAGGTAGATAAATAGTGTTCCAGCGTTTATTTAGTCCGGTGAAACGCGGGTACCGTAGGTACACATGTGCAGCGGTATCCCTATCAGTTTTTAACTCACCAATATAATAACAAACACTTTCACACACACACACACACACACAGGTTAGTAAAAAAAAAAGGAAGAAACGGTCCATTTTAAATTGAGAATATCACAATATCAAAATCTAAAATAAAGTTGAGGGTTCCTTTTAGCGTTTTCACAACACGCACTTGAAAAATGAGTTTTTGAAATGATACTATCCAGTTGAAATTACATCATGAAACATAATGTGACACTAAATACCAATGCTACTTGATTTCAAGTATCACATCACATCAAAGACTCGAATACCTCAGAATTATTCTCTCGCAATCAAAATTACGGAAATATTATTCATACCTTTAGTAAATGGATCATGATATTTCGTTGTTATTTTATGCACACATATGAATATTTTCACAATTAATATTTTCGGCTACTTTCAGCGCTCGCGTAGTATATAGTAGATTATTGCCTAGCTATGATATTTAGAATTCATTGTCAGAACATAAATCATACATGCAATTATTCAATACGTGTGGTATTCCACGTAAAATGGATCGAATCTTGGCCGGAGGTCATCGAATTTGACGCCAATACAGATTCAGATTTCTTGTTACTACATGAGATGCCGCCAACAGTTACAGAACATGAAAATAATTGGTACAATATATGTCGCCACCGAAAACTTAATTCGACATATTTTCAACTCCAAGTATCTCAGTTTCATTCTACGCGCATAAACAAGCTCTCTCAAAATGTGTACCACTTCAAATTTTTTTTTTTTTTTTTTTTCAAGTTTGGGGTAAGTAAAACCTTGGAAATTTGTGATTCATTTTTTTCTACTTGAAGGGTCACACGATTCACCTTGAAATTGTTACCGAAATCACTTCGAAGAGGCACAAAAAAAGTGATAAAATTTTCAACTTGCCTCTTTCGATGACCTCCGGCCAAAAACCGATCCATTTCCTGTGGAACACCTCACATATTACGTACCTATCGTATAATATCGCTTGCAAGACATATACATGGAGTTTGGATTAATATCTTGATTCATATATGAACAAACACTATTCCACACGTCTAGATATATAACTATCTATTATAGGTATGTCTTATATGTATATATAATGTGTATAAAAAATTGTTGTAAACCTATGTAAAAATGTAAATACTTACGAATATATTCTTCCGGCATACTCATCGGACTGGAAATCAAAGCCACCTCGTTATTTCAAATAATTTTTGTGAGAATTGAAAAATTAAAAAATTAAAACAATACGAACTCCTGTAATGAAATACGTATAAGAGATGTGTTATGCGAATCATGATCATTGTATTTAATTTTTTGGATCGATACCAAATAGAACTTTTTTCTTCTTTATTCCCAACCAACGTATGAACAATTTCCACAATTTTATAACTGCCTGGCACAGTTTGTTCGGAATTGGGTATAATATATCCAAACATTGTTTGTCGACGTTTGAACAATCAAATGAAGCATGCTACTCATCAAGACATACCAGTTAGAGGAAGAATCAGAAATAAGGTTATTGGCGATACAACCCTCGACTATTCGCCATCTGGTGGCCGTTTTGACACTATTGAGAAAAAAAAACAAACCGTTGAGGTTATGACACATTTTTGGTAATTTCATTATTATATGTGATTCATAAATACGAATCATTGAACAATCTACGAAATTGAAGAAAAGATGTCCATCAGCGTTAATAAAACGCAATGTTGTGTACGAAATTGCGGAAGTTCGAGTTATAAAACGCCAAACTTGACGTTCCACAGCTTTCCAAAAGCTGCGCAGCATTTTGTTAGAATTACGAATAAATTCATTGATAACGAGAAAATTGACAGGAGAAATGCTTGGGAAAGAGCATTGTTAATAAACAATAAATGGTTCTTCAAAAATAGGACTATTTGAGGTGGTAATAGTTATTGCCCCACCCTGTATAATAACGAAATTACCAAAAATGTGTCATAACCTCGACGGTTTGTTTTCTTTTCTCACGTCAGTAGTGTCAAAGCGGCCACCAGATGGCGAATAGTCGAGGGTTGTATCGCCAATAGGCCTCTTGGATAACATACAGACACGCTACTAGTGTGCGTGAGAGCTGTGTACATATACGGCTGACAGCGCCGCCTAACGTGGACGTTTGACAAAACAGTGACGTGAATTTCATGCATGTATACGCCGCACAAGCTTAGTCTACTTTGTATGTAAAGGTATCCAAGAGGCCTATATCCTCGTTATGTAGCGTAGCAAAGCATTGTTTTTGAGCATTGATATTCATATTATAGACGGGGAGTTCCGCATGCGAACCCGACCAACGTCTGACCCTGGCAATCTCGGATTTGATTCACGTTTTTTAAATCGTTATTTCAACTGGGACACTAAAACATTTTTTACTACATTTTTTTCAGCATTTTTTTCCACAAAACGTTATGTAAGTATTTCAGAATTTTTAATAAAAAACTAGTTCCACCTTCGAATGTGGCTGAAAAACGACCGTCGTCTAACACAGAGTAGTCTAGATTTTTTGTGAACAAATCAACACGAGCATTTTAGTTTTGGTCGAAAAAATTCAGGAACGGTTTGTGGAAGAAATCTGAACGAAAATCTAAGTGCAGTCTTTTATAGAGTTGGAAGATTGATGTAAACAAAACATGGATAAAATCTGAGAGGGTCAGATGTTGGCCGAGTTTGCGTGAAATACCTCAGGTATTTCACGCCTCAGCGCACTTGTATATTGTAACGAGCAATTTTCCTACCCAGAGGAAATAGATAGAAAAATGAATTCCGCTCAGAGAAGTCCCAACGTATTCTCCCGCCAAAAACGGTACGATGCAGGAAACGGTACGAAAGCTAATGTTGGGCACCAGGCACACGAATGTGCCAGATAGAGGTGACAAAAACGCAGTAGAGACAATAGGCAGCAGTTAAATTCAAATCAGATGACAGATAACCGACTAGTTAGACGGAGAGGGGTCAGGGGAACGTGGGGGCAGAGAAATAACACACTTTACGCAGATATAGGTAGAACGGTAACGATAAATATAATTTCAGGTCCAAAACGATACAAAAAGAAAGAGAGAAATAAAATTTATTTATTATAAATAAATAAAAGATACAAGACGGCAGGTATAGATACAAGTGAACTCAAAGATAAGCAAAAAGAAAAGAGTTAGCTCACAAATTGATTAGAAGTATTTATAGAACTCGATAGTTCAATTTCGCACAATTACGAGTCCTAAACGGCTAAACCTGTTCACAATAATTCTGAAACATTTCTATGATGAGCTAAAAAAAATCTCAACAAAATGTCTTGTTTTTTTTTTTCTCATCAATTTTGATTCTCGACGAACGAAAAGATTGATTATTTTTTAGTTTTTTAGATTTTTTTCTTATAAGGGAGGATGGGGCAAAATGGATCCCTTGGGCCAAAAAAATAATTATGATGCACTTTCAGTTTTTTCAGTCTTTCTGGGGATTGCACGCTCTAATATGCAGAGGAGGAATCTTTCCTCAGTTAGAAGACTTAATTTAAAATTTGGTTCGTCTCGTCCGATAAATTCTCATATAGTATGAAATAAAAATATTGTTCAAAGAAAATTGATATACATAATATATCGATCTCATTATTTGTTATTCGAAAATTCTTCCGTTTTCGCTGCCGAAAGATTACAGATATTTATTTCTAAAAAGCAGAGTGGATCTACAGGGCATGGAAATCCTGGAAAAAGTTTGGATCTTCCGGATGTCATTTAATCATTCCATATCATCTGAAAATTAATCTCATCGCTCTCCTCGTCCAGGTTATCGATGTATCTCGTCAACGCAGCTCCATACCATTTTGCTGACTTCACAGGGCCGTGCCTGACGTCACTGACCCCACGACAGGTGCCCGTACCCTAGCACAGGGTTCCTCAATGACTACGTTTCCACCGGAAGGCGGAGGGTCAGAGTCGGGTTAGGTTCAAATTTGAGCCAATGAGAAATAAGATTTGAAAAGACAACCGTAATTTCTTTTCACATCTTATGTCTCATTGGCTCGAATTTGAACCTAACCTGACTCTGACCCTCCGCCGGAGGGCCTCCGGTGGAAACGTGGTCAATCCTTCTTGCCGAGTAGCTAGCGGCGCTGAGGGGATGCGAAAGAAATCGCCATCTCGCGGTTGAATTGACGAACTGGTTTTGCAGCATGCATGTCAACGCTTTGTTATATGCAATTCCTCTTGCAAAACTGGCACGCGGGTTGTATATAATGAGGCGCGCATATGTAAGCGGTCAAAATAGTTCTTCAATCCGACCGTGAGATGGCGATACCATTACATCTCGTGTGGCGTCATAACACCTTCGTGCATGCCCACTACGCGGCGCATAAGCAGAAGTACTATCTCACTAGCGCTATACTGGGCAATGCTTCCGTATATATACGAGCATCTAGTTACTTCCAATGTCCACTGGACAACATGCGCGTCTAGGGCACGGTGTGTTCGGCTTAGCCCTACTGACGAGTCCGCCGAGCACACCAGGGGAAACGCAATTAAACTCATAGCAAATAGAAGGTTTCGATTCCTTCGACACGTGGTTCGACTCCACGTGATCACAGGCATAGAATCCTTCACTCGTGCGCCCGACTAGCCGGGCAAGTGAGGGCACTGCCCGACGGTAACATTCTGTTGGGGGGTCAATGGCCCCTGTAGCTCTGAGACGTGACAGGCATCCCAATAGAAATACTCCGAACGCAGAAAAGTTGTTGCAAAATGAATGATATACTCATTGACGAAGAAAGATTCTTCTTATCTAGTTTTTGCAGAAATTCATCCAATGATATTGATATTATAAGACTGTAAGACATGCCCTCTGTTACAGTTAAATGCACTTTTCTCAGAGTCCTGACAATCCTGACCAATAAGGATTCGGTTCCAATTGCAACGAACGGGTCTTTATGCAACTTGAAAAATAAAAAACTCAACAAATTTGAAAATTCATTCATTAATAGTGAGTGGAAATATAGAAAAAACAGTACATGAATATACGAATGACAATTTTCACGATCATTGGTTGGTATATTTTAAGAAGTATCATTTAGGATTATGAATCACATTTTTTTAACACACAATTATGAAGAGCATGGATGTTAAGTTATTTTGAAAAATTATCGAACTTTGCATATTGTGCTAAAAAATAAACTGAAGCGCCTATGTGACCCTTAAAGCGAATCACCTTTCAAAATCTGATCAAACAGGGGGCCGGGTCGGAATTCCGAGTATTGAAAGCGCCGAAAGTGTAAAATACCGATTTTCAAAATACCGAACTTAAATTTTCATACAGTGTGCTAAAACGAACGGTAAAATGGCCGACAGGCAGAAGCGTAGAATGGTCTAAATGCTGAATACAAGTGATACGATAATGATTTAACATACAAGGTATCCCACCGAAAGAGTACGCAAACGACAGATAAATATACCGAACAGTTAATTTTATGAACCGCAAAACTGCGACAATTTTAGTTTCGGACGACCAAAATTCCGAAAATCCAGATTCATATGCACAGAGATTTCAGGAGCTGATGTTCGTTGACGGAATTATGGAAATTTTCGTGCGCATTTCAAAATTGTCAGTTTTCGGAATATTCAAATTTCGGTATTTTACACGTTCGCAACTTTGAGCTTTCGGACTATTTGAACTTGATTCTTTGAAAAGTCGGTATTTTTTAGGTCGGTATTATGTGAGTCTATTCAGTCATCTTTCGGACATTTTACCTGTCGATTTCATGCCATGCGGTATTCTACGGTTCTGTTCTATAAATGTTGGAATTTTTATATTTGATAATTTTAGCAATCGTAACATAAAACTTCGGTATTTTACACTTTCGGCGCTTTCAATATTCGGAATTCCGACTCGGCCCCCCGTACATCTTGAGTTCTTTGGGAAAAGCCTAGGAAGGAAGGGCATTTCAAAGAAATGAACGTCTCAGAAAAACGGATTACGACTCCGTACAGTTTTCTGAATAATTCTGTTGCACTTCATCGTTGTAAAAAATGATATAAGGTCAGCTGTAAGAATTATCTGGACATGCACGTAAACGCCGAATTCTTACTCCATCGCGACTGTGTGCTATTGGGTAGTTTTTTTTTTATTGATACCACCTGCATAGTTTTAAATATACCGGAAATATATGTACGTAGACACTCTACACATTTAGAAAAAATTAGTTGCGCAAATTATCGTTATCACTGGTCCACCATTCTTCGGACTGTTTCTACACATCGCGTCATCTCTGATGATTTCTTAATATCTGTCATTAACAAGATACACGGTTGGATACACACATGTACAAGTGCAAATTAAAACGAGTTTGCCCTACTACTTGACTATCAGTTCGTTGATTGATGTTTGTCTCATGTTATGTAACGTGTCTTGTTATCGTCGCTTTGGCAAATTAAGAATCAAAGTTCGTAGACAAATAGGTGCCCGTGGCCTGAATTTTTGGCGATCATGACACGTGCAATGAATGGCTGTAAGTTTTAGGAAAGCACGAACAGTCTTTTGCTATGAAAATAAAATTATACATAGTTTTTGAAAACTCATCGAACGGATTATATGAGCAGTTGTAACTGAACATACATTAAAAAATTACAGATATCTAGTAAATTAACCATAGAATAATGATTCCAAGAATTTGGTTGCTGGTGCTATCAATCAGATTGAAAATTAAAATGAATTTAATTCAAACTATATGATCAGTAAAGTGAATTCTTCAAAATGTCTGGGAAAGAGAAGTATAAGGGAAAATAGCAGTCTACCCTGGATATACTAACCAGCCAACCAACCGATTATAATCGTCAGTTGACGCCCCGAGTCCGAGGCGTCGTGTTGAGTCTCTTGAGATATATTAACATACAATATTCATCTCTTGAGTGATCGAAAAGGCCTTTACTCATATATTTATACCTAATATCGTTTGAAATCGACGTTTATTCTTATGCGTAATTATTTGCACGTAAAATCGTTGTACAGAATTTCATCGCCTAATCCACATGCAGGATATGGAGGGTCTATTTACTAGCTCGATATTATCGGCGTTCCTGTTCTTACTGCAGATTTCTTTTCCGGTTTATTCCCGTGAGTATAATTATGAAATAAATAAATTTAAAAAAAAAAAAAAAAAATTTAATCGAATCGAATTTCGAATCTAATTTTTAATCAGTAGTACATAAATTATATGTGATTTACGTATAATCATCAATCCTCGGGAATATCGCGGGAGAAATGATAAAGTTAGTGTATTTATGTTGTCACTTGTCGTCGATGCGCAATGTTTACGATCGTATATTAGCTATATATCTATACTCAACTGGAGAAATTTGTCTTAGTTTTTTTTTATTTTTTTGCTTTGCTTTGCTTTTATCTTTGCGCAATGAAGAGCCTTCGCGAACGAGAATATCAGCAAGTCACCGAAGCAAGTTTTGACGATCATAATATGTATAGTAATTCAATGCAGCGAGGTCGAAGGCTCGTTCGCGGTATTTCCACGTATATACTGGAATTTAATGTCAATCTGCGTGAGCTTTTGACGTCGTATACGTGTATACGAACACTGAATATCCTCGCACGGTGTGAATTTCCTTAGGGAGTGAAATTCCAGTTGGAAAAAACCTGTAGATCTATGCGTGATCGGTGATATTACGCGATCGCATACAGCTACTACTATTTTCCTGTATAGAAACCTCTTGGGCTAATCAAAACTCGGGATGTCGTACGCCGAGGGGAACTACCGGAAGCTGTGTGGATCTTTCTGAATGTGGAGTGCTAATAAGACTACTCCAGGAGCGTCAACCAGCGAACTATAATGAGTACCTCAAACAATGGCAGTGCGGATTGAAGACAAACACTACTATGGTATGCTGCCCCAGTGCAGGAGACAACCGTAACACCAATACCGGCAATACCCAATCTGCTACATGGGATCTATCATCGAACCCATACCTGCCCGCTGACTGCGGCGACAATTTTTCACAGAGGATATTCAGCAGTGAAAGAACTGACGTCTACGAATTCCCGTGGATAGCTTTACTCGAGTATACAAAACGTGAGCGATATATATATATATTAAACCCGTGCGTATGTAGGTACTATATTCGAAAGCCTAAGTGAAAGAAAAAAAAAAAAAAAAACATGCTATAGGTCTAGGAGACAACATGTTTCTTTCACTTAGACGCATCGCGATATATACGTGCATAATATATGATATGTATAATATGTTCGTACATTTCATCTCTAATTAAAAACACTATTGCAGCTGGCGGTAGAACCACGGCTTGCGGTGGTTCATTGATAAGCAAACGGTACGTCCTGACTGCTGCCCATTGCATCAAGGGAAGGGATCTTCTAAGAGATTGGAATCTGGTAAGCGTTCGCCTCGGTGAGTACGACACGGACACGACGAGGGATTGCCTACCTAACGGCGACGGGACACTGTAAAAAAAGTCATGTAAAAATACTACATTAAATGAAGGACATAATCGGACCCACATTAAAGGTGAATATTTTACACTCAGACATCGCGAATTCTCAAGTGAATTAGTAAAAGTAATAATTAATTTAGTTTTCCGAGTGGAAGATGTCGCTAGTTTGCTAACATGTTTGAAAGAAAAAACACTAATTCCTATAGTAAAATATTCACATTCAAAGTAGGTCCCTTTATGTCCAACATTGAATGTTGCGATTTTACAAGGCGAAGGGTGATTTTAAGATTTATTCGTATTTATACAAAGTGTTCGTAAATACCAACGTAAAAGAGGTAAATCTTTCAGTTATTATGTTGTAATTTTCACTTGTACATTCACTATGTCCTAGTATTTCTATGTGTTATTTTTTACAGTGGACCGAATACTGTTCCGAAGACCCGATCACGGTTGGAATTGAAGAAAAAAATAACCCACGAGGATTTCAACCCATATGCAAGTGACCGAGCGAACGATATTGCTCTCCTCAGACTCACACGCAACGTTGCTTTCACCGGATACATTCGTCCGATCTGTCTTCCGCCAACCCCTACCGCCGGCGATACGTTCTTCCACGTTGCTGGTTGGGGAACGACCGAGACTAGGTCTGAATCAAACGTAAAATTGAAGCTGAAAATTCCACTCGTCCCTAACGATCAGTGTCAAAGAGCTTACCAAACCAGCTCGGTCACACTTAGAGACAGTCAAATAGGCGCTGGTGGTGAACGCGGGCGAGATACATGCAAGGGTGATTCAGGCGGACCTTTGATGGCCGTTAGGAGATCGGGCGATAAGGTGCGATGGACTTCAGTCAGCATTGTATCTTTCGGCCCTAAATCATGTGGGACGGTAAATTTCCCCGGGGTTTATACAAGAGTTACAAGCTTCGTACCATGGATACTATCGAATATTAGAGCTTAATACAGTCGACCCTCTCAATAAAGCCGGTCAACGCGGAAGGGGGAAGAGTTTTTCTGCGAATCCTAGTTCCCTCACTCTGCACCGTCGTGCTCGCCGGCGATGTTTACACCGCAACTATTCTCAATAAGGTCGGCACCTCGTGCATATCTAAATACTGGTTTTACATTTGAAAGTATATGTAAAAAGCCAGTGCGTCAAGCGGCCTTATTGAGAATATTTGCGGATGAAATTCGAGCTCGTCTTATCTGCTTGAGAGTGGGGGAACTGCTCGACGTGCTAACCTGGGGAAGCGGCCTTATTGAGATGGGCCTTATTAGCTCATTCGAAGCGTATAATTTTTTCTGATGATACTCAAATTTATCTAACTTGCCACCCATCGGAATTAGGTGAAGGTTTAGCCAAGATTGCCCATGATGTAGGAGTTATTGTTGATTATGCTGATGAGAACTGCCTCAAGCTTAACCTTAGCAAGTCCAAGGTCTTTGTAACGGGTAGTAGTGTGCTGGTAAATCGCATCGACCTCGATGATTTACCCCCTATTTCAGTAAATGGTACAGTTCTTCTTTATGTGCATGAGGTTCGTATAACCTCGGAGTTATCATGCAATCGAATTTGTCTTGGCGTAAACATGTTATGCAAATTACAAAAAAAGTCAATTTCTCTCTGTACCCACTCAAACATCATCGCAATGCGCTGTCGAGTGAACTCAAAGCTAAACTTATTGCTGCTCTCATTTTTCCTTTATTGGATTATTGCTGCCTGGTATATAACGACCTGACTGGCGAACTTAACCTTTTTCTCCAACGTTTGCTCAATAGTACCATCAGGTTCATTTTCAACTTGATTGAAGCGCGATGAGCATGTCACACCGTTTCGCAGGCAACTGGGTTGGCTTACGGTTAGAACTCGCCGTCTCTACTTCTTAGGTATGTTTGTTTTTAAGATTTATACATGGTACTGCTCCATCATATCTAACTGACCTTTTCACTCGGGCAACGCCTAGCAATGGTCCGCCAACGCGTCAGGCACTGGATTACTTCCATATCCCCCTGCATCGCACTGCTATTTTTCGTAACTCGTTCTACCTCACTGCTGTCTATTTCTGGCATTCCCTGCCTGTTGAGATAACTTTGTGCCCGGCCGGGGGCTCCTTCAGGGAAAAACTCTTTTCGCATCTCTTCGATAGCGATACGGGCTCTAGTTGATCAGGTCTTCCATAATTTCTTACTTACTACTACTTGGTGTTTATCTGGTTTTATGATCCGACTTTTCTGCTCATTGCTTTGCATACTATGTCTGTGGCTCGGCATCCTCGTAAGGGTTTCCCTGGTTTTTATGCATGCTAACTGATTAGACTATAGGTATAGGTCTAGCTGAGTAAGCTTAGTTATATGATAACGTCTAGTCTTAAGGTGCCACAGTACTGGCGTGTCCTATATATATTTTGTGACGTCAGAATCGTGAAATACGAGGAATTTCGTCGACAAATTGAGCCCAAACGAGGAAACGAATTCCACGGGTATTATTTTTTTATAAAAGCTTGAATTGATCTGTAGGGCGCTTACTTAGTGATTTTCAGCGTAGATTACCCAGTAATGTGTATTGCGAATAAATAAAAGTGACAGGTCGTTTATACATATCCAACATGGCGGCATCAGAATTCGGCCATTACCGACTTGTCGTATTTTCGCCGCATCCAGGAGATTAAAACGTCTATCACTCAACACAGGGAGTAAGCGCCCCGTAGGAATACACACTTATTTCAGGAAAACTTATTTCACCTATCTGCGTCCCGTAAATAAGGCTCAATTTGTCGACGAAATTCCTCGTATTTGACGTCTCGGTATGACATATATCTATCGAAAATCTGAGCATCGACTTCCGGTACTGTGGCACCTTAAGTAGGTCATTGTACTATGCTGCATCCTGGATTTTGCTCGCCTAATGTATTTGTATATTGTATTAGTTTCTAAGATTGTAACATGCTTTCTCTCTGTAATTTATCATTTTTGCCGCAGTGGTTCAAGGGCATAATAAACTTCAATCTATCTATCTATCTATCTATCTATCTATCTTATTGGGAGGGTCGACTGTATATTCGACTAGGGTCCACTTAAATCCCCAATTACCAGACCATTGAGGACTTGATAGGCCGACTTGATTGAATTCAGTTCGATGCACACCTATAGTAAGAGAAGGTCTTCATCAGATGAAAATGTAAATTGGAAATGGATGCAGTGGAGTTGAAATATTACAGGATAACAAAGAGCTAATGCGTAATGTTAGCCTTTATTTAATTTCACGGACTAGCGGAAGCAATGTGCTTTCATACAACGTACGTTACATCTGTTAACATCATAGTACAAGCATTAATATTCTCTACGTCGCGGTTTTAATGCAAAAAAAAAAAAAGAAAAAAAAAACACTGAACATGTAGATAACTATGTAATAATAGCTGCAGTAACAATTGAATTATTGTTGAATCGTCGATATTTTTCAATCAGCTGAAAAACTCTAGACTTGCTGCCGTTAATATCAATACATAAGTAACACTGGTTTTATCACAACGACTGATGATGTACTGATTTAATTGCCTGGCTTTGCACTCTAACTGCGACATATGTTTCCGTTTCGTGGCCACAAAATATGATCCATGTGCGGATGTTTTCGAATAAATTTCTACCATTACTTATAAGCTTACGTGTAATATAATTGCTTTTCAAAAATATCTCGAGTCAAAATTTTTGGGCTGAGAATCATATTAACTGGTAATCAAAGTATATATACAGGGTGATTCCTCGCTTACACCGCAGTAACTTCAGTAGTAGACTGTCAGGTATAGTCGGCATGAGAAATTATCCGTGATCGTAGCCGCTAGCCCTGGCGGCTTTTGGTTTGCGTAGAATATACGCTGTATGTACCGGGTAAATACGGTATGAGTATGATGGCGGTAGCACGACCGCATCTAAACGTTGTTGTACCGAATAAAGACGGTAGATTTGCGCCCAAAACGAACAAAGTTTGAACCGTATATATACGTGATTATACGATATGAAAACCGTACGTGCTTCAGTTGAAGTACGGATAAAGTACGTATAAAGTACGGATGGAAAGGGTATAAGGTCAGCAACCATGACGTATATAATACCACATTTATACGGTATGTATCGAGTCAAATTCTGTCGTCCATTAAACATCACTCATGAATCACACACTTCCGCATATTTATTTGAATTCTTATTGAATGCTGAATGCGAATGACCGTGTTGGGCCGAATTTAATTGTAATATATCACCTGTATATGGGTATTTCTTCAGAAATTATGATTCTTGAGATCGGGGAATTCTCACAATATAAATTTGCCCACTGAACCAACTTGGACAAGTTTTTGGGGTACTTTTGGGTACCCAAAAGTGTTCAAGGAGTAATTGCGCTACAGACTCAGAGGATCAGGAACTATACAACTTTATGACCTTCAAGATTTCTGCATCTACAAAAATGAACTTTGGCGAGCTGTAGCTTCCAAACGATCCATCCGAGAGCAAAATTTTACTGAGATTTTTTCTTCGTCATTCAATTATCTAGTGGCCGTATTTTTATTTATTTATTTATTTATTTATTTTTATTTTTATTTTTATTTTTTTATTTTTTTATTTTTTCGCCATCTGATACGAGAAGAAAGAAACGAAAGTTGAAAATACTCATAGAAAACACTAATATTGTGTTACTAATACCGTGAGGACGTAAGCGCAAAAAATTCGATTTTAGTGCCAGAAGGTCGTATAATTTTTTTTTTTTTTTTGGATTCGCTTTGGAATGAACAATAACGTATAGACCAATTGACATTAGAAAAATCGAAAATTGAAAGCAGAGGTCGTACGTGCGAGTACATACGACCTGGTGGCTTTAATTTTATGGGAAAATCAGAAAAATTGAAGCCAGGAGGTCGCATCTACCCTTTTTTATTTTTCTCACGGATTCGCCACGAAATCGATGGAAGCACGTAGATCTATTGAGATTCCTCGAAAAAACCATTTTCGGCGGATACGACCTTCTGACTTTAGTTTGACGAAAAAATCACGTAAGCTATAACAAAGGTCATATCGCGTAAATCCGCTGAAATTTGAGATTTTTTTTTTTCAATTGGAGAGAAAAAAAATCAAGAAAATTGTTTTTTTGTTGGGAATTTCAATGGAAATACGTGTTTCCGTGAACTCCCAGACGATTCCGGAAGAAAAAATAGCGGATATGATATAATTTAATATATTATAATATAATATCCACGGTATTGACAGCCACGGTATTGACAATTACTCTTCAAACCAACGAGGCACTGATTTGTTTCTGAGTTGAATATTTAGCAAAGGGAGGTTATTTTGGCCTGGCGAAAGGAAGAATCTCCGACCACAGTTGCTCCGAAATCGTTACTAATACGACCAGGAAATGTGACCACGGTATTGACATGTAATTTCGTGACATACGTATTCAACCTGTTTTCGAGTACTTACGTATGAACAAATCGCCCTGAGATCGGCCGCCACGAGTATAAATGTTCGAGTAGATGTCTCCCTGACAAAACACAACCACTGAGACCATATTGTATCACCCTTAGCAGCGCCCCAGCGGTTTAATTAAAATTTATAGAAAAGAAGAAAAATCTGGGGACACCATTTTAACCCTTCGTTGTCACACTTCTCAGGAATCCCGCCGTTGTCACACTGGGTCAGATAGACCCAGTCGGATTTCAAAAGGCTCTTGCATCCAAACTATCAGTCCGATTTCAATCAACAAAATATTTTCACATACTTTGAACTCTCTAGAATAAGAATCCATCGTTGTTTTTTGAAAAATAAAATTTCGACATGGTAAAAAAAAATCCGAAAGCCATCAATTTGCAAAAAAAGACCCTTTTGAATGTAAAAAATTATAACTCTTTCAATTTTCAATATTTTTTCATAAAATTTATGGACGACGCTCTCGAAATAGGGTACTTTGTGGAAAAAAATAGCTCGGTGGTGTTCGTTTCAAAAAGTATATTTATTCCGACACATAGATAAGGTCGATTTTGAAGTGTGAAAACATGGCTATTTCTAGTGAAATACTGATAGTATAATAGTATTATGGTTTATTAATATAAAATAAAACGATGAAAGGTCAACAGAAAAGGTATTCAATCTGCTACAGTGCACTCGACGTACATAAAAGCTCGATGTTGGCTGCACATTGGACGCTGACAGGAGGAGCATTGCTCCTTCGACTTCCGATCCTGCTGTGGGGTGCACAGTCTGTACCGGACCCTTTTTTCCAAGTATTGTCTTTCTTTTGGTGGTGTGGAACCCTCGTACTTGAGAATTGCTAATATTCCCTGTCTTATGTAGTAATGTCGCGTCGGAGAGTTGGCACTTGCGACCAAGTCCGCAAGTAGGGCGCAACGAGGTGGAAAGACAGTTCATAAATGCAGTGCTTTTTGATTTTTGTTTCTTTTTTCTCCAATATTTGACAAAAAAATAAAATAACGATTGCCACAATTATACTTACGGCTTGTACGGAATATTAAAAAAAAAAAATTATTTTGTCTCAATTTTTCACAAAAGTCGACGCCATTGTCACACTTGGGTCACAATGACCCACACCTCGCGCACGATTTTCTTTAAACAGCTGTCACACTAACACTGACCCTTCTACTGAAGGGCTCTCTGTGTCTCCCGACTAGGGATAGTCCAAACTAACAGTAAATAGTAAAAAAGGGCCCATTTGTACCCTTTCAGTTACAGATATTTAGCTACAAAGTTAGACCATGGGTCCGGTGGACCCAGTGTGACAACGAAGGGTTAAGTCAGCTTATGCACTTAGAATTATCATTGAGTGACCAAATATATGCGAAAAAGTTATTTTCAGATCATGTTCTTTTATTTCAATTTTGATCATTACTCTTCTCCTATCACTTCGAGTAGAAATAACCAATCGAAAGTTCAATTCCGGGTTGAGGACATGCCACGGTATTGACATTGAGCACCTATTTTTCACTGTTCCGAACCAATGAGTGATTTTTTTCCATATTTTTTTCTTCCAACATCTGAGAACTACCACGACTTAGGAATTCCCCACCTATTCGCCCACGTCCCGACGATTTTGGAGTGAAAAAACCGGGAAGACTGAAAAAATCATCATTTCTGAAGAAACACCCATATGTATCACATATGGATATCGCCATGCAGCGAATAAAATACATATTTCGTTGAAATTTCAATATGTCCCTTTTACTAATATGAGAATATAGCGACGCCTCAGCGAAAGAACATATATCGAATTTAATTCTAAAATTATGCTGTCTCGTCCGATAAAGATATATGGAACAGCATGATTTTTTAATAAAGCTGTATGTTCTTTCACTGAGGCGTCGCTATTAATACCTATGCTGAAATTTAAGATAAGTTTTTTTTTTTCATCGCCGTACGGTTCGTTCTCAATGCGGTATGATTATGGTGTGAATGCGGTATGGATACGATACAATGAAGTACTGATACCGTATGACTGCGGTATAGATATCGTATCTTCCCGTATATTTTGGAGGGACCACAAAAGGTCGCATATTGTATAGGCGGATGGACGGTATGTACACTGTGTTCAAACCGTATGTTGAGAGTCTTAAGTACCCATACATACGGTATAAACTTTGTTCATTTTCGGCGCAAATCTACTCTCTAAATTCAAATCAGTGGAAAGTCACTGATGGCAGTTATAAGTATACCAAAATTACTGACAATCAGTGAAAATGTTACTGATTGTCAGTGATTCTGGTATACTTATCACTGCCATCAGTGACTTTCCACTGATTCGAATTTAAAGAGTACCGTATTTACTCCATGTTTATACGTATGACAACGGTGATAAAACGATGAACAGACGATATATCTACGGTATATCAAGCGTGTCACAGAAGCCGCCAGGGATAATATTAAGACAGATACTTAGGTATAAAACTAAAAAATATATACTCGTGATGAACACATTGCTGCTTATACCTAGATTGTCAGTTATGTGTAGGGGAGAGGATGGGAGTACCGCTCACCTAAGAAAAAATGCTAATTTTTATGTGTTGAACGTCAACTTGAAGTGCAAAAGACTATTGTAATGGCTTCTGCAACTATTCAACTCTTCGTTTTGAAAATTCAGAGGCGTAATTTCCTTTAGAATTGACAAAATTACGAAAAAAGAAACGCGAGACGCAAGTGAGCGGTCTTACCCTCCAGCGAGTAATACCGCTCGGCCCAATTTTAATACCGCTCACTCTCTAATAGTCGGGTTCCGACTTAACCTATATGTAGTCAAATAGTAAACTCGGGTATGAAGGATGAAATTTGTCATTACAATGTTAAATTTTACTGAAGACTTATCGTTATTATAACACAATAATAGAGTAAATTATTATTATTATTGATATCATTGTCATTATTATTCACAATAGCGTGAATTATTCACATAACCTCACTACGATTTTTTTTATTAATTTCACGGATTTAATACTATGTCACAACCATTGCCATCGCAAAAGTTGGTTTCTGATTGTCTCAACATTTGTCGTCACACACATTTCCAACAAAAAAAAAATGATGATTGTGTTTTACTTAGGTGATTTTGATAATCCACCGGTAAATATGCACTGTCAGATGCTGAGCGGTATATTGGCATACAGCCGAGCGATATTACCCTCACCGGCCGAGCGGTATTACTGGTATCGCGCGGAGTTAACAAAATCATTAATAATTATTAATATAAAGAGAGATAGGAGTTCATCTTGTGATCAAATTATGCGGAAAAGTACCACGAATCGAATGACCATAGTTTGACGTGAAAATAATAATTTTGAAATGACAAAAACTTTATTTACTTGTCCAGCAATTTTACGCTGTAAGGACCTCAAAACAGAGAGATGTTATTTTTTCTATTAAAAGTGATTAAAGGAATGAAATTTCCACAGAAATTAGATATTGACATTGGATTTTGAAGATTGGGGAAAAAAAACGAGTGAAAAAATTCTTAATTATAAAGAAAAAGGGGTGAGCGGTATTACCTGCTGAGCGGTACAACCACGCTCTCCCCTATCATATAACAATTTGTGATAGATATGACCATAATAAAGCAAAATAATTATAAAGAAAATGAAACTCAAGTTTCTAGTATGGAATTTTCATAATAAAATGCAGTGCACTGGTAGGCTGGTAGTGATGAAAGTTTTAGTTATTACCATCTTTAAATTTGCCGCGAACATGGACGCGCCTTATTATATGCAAACCCATCTACAGAACTGACGTGCTGGTTAAATGTAGCAAGGCGCGCATGTGGTCGTGGCAAGAGTAGTTTGTCAATTTGAACATGAGATGGCGATACTATTTGGCATGACTAGTCGAACAAGGACGAGCACTGACCTTGAATATCACCTGTCGTTGCATCAGTTCAGTGACCCTAGTGGCGTCACAGAGTTCGTTTGGGGGTTACGTCTATTTCTATTCTAGGGTTGCGTCATAGGGTTGCGCATTAATGGATTTGATGAATGTGAACGTATAATATGCCCCAACCTATATTCTTTGCATCTAAAGTAGGGATGGGCGATGTTCAAAATAAAAATCGATATTTAAACATCGATGTTTGAAAAATAAATCGGAACATCGATTATTCATTTTTCGAGGTTTTTTTTTTTTTGCGAATAGCATTATGTTTCATGAAAAATTCGTCAATAAAAAATTCGACACAATTCGTTCTAGTAAATACCGTATTGGCCTGAATATAAGTCGAGGTCTTTGGTAACCGATTTCACCCACAAAAACCGTACTAGATTTATTTTCGGGCTCGAACTATATTCGGGCAGATCCCCCAAAAGTCCCGAATGTAAGTTGAGCCAGAATATAGGTCGTGTACGGTTTTTGAGGGTAAAATTGGTGATCAAAAACCTCGACTTATATTCAGGCCAATACGGTATTGTAAAAATTTACTTTGAAAATTGAAGAAAATTGGTGAAACGGACGTTCTGGTATGACTTTGTTCTTAGATTATTCATTGAGATTGGTCCGAAATTTACTGAATTTAAAAAATTCTTTTTCGCGCCTTTTTATCGATGTTCGGTGAAATACATCGCATCGCGCGTGACGTCCCGCACGGATCAACCGCTTTTTAAATACAGTAGTTTCGATCGGAGCTCCATTTCGGAACTTACAGATTTTGTGGAGAATGCATCAAGGGACACGCTGGTATTCTTTTCAGAATTTTTGAAGGTGGTATAGTCATTTCGAAAATCACGTTTGAAAAATATAATTGTCTATAACAAATAGAACATCGTTTATTCCATGCATTCAAAATTGCGAACATGAAAGTGCAATTCAAGAGTTTCAAAATGAGTTTTTGACGATGTCTGTACGACAAAGGAAACCGGAGATAATAATGTTTGAAGGAGAGCGTGATTCCGATTTTTGGTGGTTTTTTCGAAAATTCAACCCCTAGTAGCTTCTAAGTCCGTCGAGTTGAAAAAAAAAAAATTTACGTTCATTTATTTTACCCGGAGAATATATGAAAAAAATGACGATGATTTTCGAAAACATATTGTAACTTTTCGGATGATGAGCGTCACCGAAGGTGACGCGAACCGGTTTGTTATAATGTGTTCTTTACTCGATTTCTATTTTTATTGAGACTTCTACTATTAATTGTTAGCCGTACCTATTACGGACTTGAGCTACCGTGTAGCTGAAGCCGCCTCCCCACAGACCTGAGCACGTAAACACGCTATGGCTGCACTCTACCCTCTTAACTGTTAAATATTAATTTATTGAAGTTAATTTATTCCCAAATAATAGCTGTGCCAGACCTGGGTAGATCGGAGATCCACCACGGCTGTATCTAGCTTTCCGTTAAGATTTAAACTATAACCTGGAAATGGCGGAGGAAGGGGTTTGGCATCTGATTAACTTACTGTTTTTATAATATACAAAATTCAATTATTTATTTATCAATACCTCTGGTTGCAACCCTATTTTATATTTACACGTTGCTTAAAGTCTATCTAAGAATAATTATACCTTGTTTGATTTCGTGATGCGATTCTGACGGTTTATTTTATTTGAATATAACTTCTTTTTCTCTAGCGAGATTTACAATATTGTTTGATATTTTCTTTATCTATTTTTCTATGCTGAAGTTAATATTTCTTTCTCTATGATTTTACTCTGTTAGAATTGATTAGTTATTATGAAATATGCTCGAATAATTAAAGTGAATCTAAAGGTACATCGGAGCTCTATGCTCGAGATGACCAACAATAGTACAGTGAGTCCATCTGGTGTATACCCTAGAATAGCTAGTGAGTCTATCAGGCGCTGTGCCTCTGAATAGGGGTGTGTTCCGAAATATACTGCCAGTACTACTGATTGTGACCGCAAACACTCCACTGCCGAAGTGTGTTCCGTTTTTACTTGCAGTTGCCAGTCGCAGGATGATGCGCTCGCCGCCATTTTCAGATTGACTGCGACTGCCTCACCTCCCAAACCGCAGTAGCATTGATCTCTAATATACACTGGATAGTGTATAGGCCGAAATTTCTGTGACGATTAGAAGCTGGCAGTTGGTGGCAATCTGACACTTAGGGAGTGTTCCAAAACTTACTACGTAGTAAGAGTACGAGTCTAGCAAGAGCTTGAGGAGAGCTTGGTTAGAGTAATAAGTTATTATCTGGTTTTTGAACGACAGCTTTGGTCAACTACATGCTGTTAAAGCGATAAATCATTAATGGATTAATGAATTAATTAATTAACGACAGCTTTGAGATGTAAAAGACTCTTTAACTTGAAGTTGTGATCTGAGCATGCTACAAATCGTTCCGAAATTCAGAGTTACTATTTAGTAATGACGTAGATGTCGTTCCAAAATCTAGAAAGTGCACTACGAGCGTACTCTGGAGTATAGTTTTCTACCCATCTCAGCGAGGGAGGTACGCGTTACCCCCAGTTACCCCCCTTTCAGTCTGTATAAAGTTGCGCAAATCCCATTGCGCAAGACGGTATAACATTCGCATTGTTGAGTTGGGTGCACAAATTGTACTCTAGAGTATGCTTGAATATGCCATTTTCAGTATCATTAGTATGACTGAACAGCGACTCTGGGTTTTGGAACGACTCTGAGTATACTCGGATCACTAGAGTAAGGTTTCGGAACGTAGCCCGAATATGGCGACGTTTGAGTAAATCGGTGTGACAAAAGTAAGGTTAAGTGTATGAATTCAATGCTATTTATGCCAAAATAGTAATGGACTGCGGTTTTTGTGGTAAAGGAGCTCATCAGTAAGTACACAACTGGATTATAATTGTGGTCGTTATTTATTTCCCCTAAGACTATAGGGTTAGGTTACTTTGTTTACGATGCATTATGCTGCTAGATATTTCTTGAGGAAATTGAATATCACGTACAGATAAGTATTATTTATTGGTATCCATTTGTTTATATGTATAGAATACGGGTGTATTAACAATTGAATTCATAAATTACGCAGCTTTTCCAACCTAAATATGTGTAGTTCATTTACTGTCGTTCAAATTTACCGCCATATTGGGTGTCAAATTGCCACCAATCTTGAGCTTCTAATCGTCACAGCGAGCGGTGGCTAAAAGGCCGCGCGTACACTATCCAGTGTATAATAGAGATCAGTGCGCAGTAGCCGCAGTGAGCGACGTCACGAATTCCATGACGTAATTGACTGAATGGCAGTGCACTGGTGCCTGATTTCGGAACGCGGTTGCCAATACTGGCGGTACTGGCAGTATATTTCGGAACACACCCTAGCTGGTGAGCTGAGCGGCGTCACGCCTTTTATACCCGTCGTGACGTCACTCAGCTCGTCGTTACGACCGAATCTTCTAGATCCTTCTATCTGTTGCTCGATCGTTGCGGTTTAAATGTAACCTAACAGGCTGGGGTAGCCTGGCACGTTACATTATGAGTCATTCCACATCAGACCGGACACCTTTCAGACACTATATGTTCTTGAAAACTCGACATAATTTTTTTTACAGCTTCTATGAGTCAAATGAATGGATCAACCAATTTTGCAAATTTTTTTATCTTCAATAGTTTCAGAGTTGCAGGGGGTTGAATTTCGTCAAAAAGGGGCAAAAAACGGAAACACGCTGTCTTTCAAATGCTAGCATATCTTCGGTTCCATCCATCCTACTTGCTGTAAAACGCCACTTAGGCCACGCTCTGCAGGCATGAGAAGTAGCACTTGTCATGCATGTGTTGCAAAAAATATACTATCGTATGCTAACGCAATGACCATGCACGCCTTGCAGAGTCGTATGCAATTATTCGATTATATTCTAGCTATTGATATTTTCGTTAAATGTGGATTCTGATTTATACTAGACAATATTCTACATTTATATAATTTTTCTATATATTTTTGACGTTAAGTGGAAAAGATAATTTTAACAAGAAGTTTGAAATGATTCTAACGGCTGGTGAGACTATCAGGAGTTCTACCCGTGAATAGCTGGTGAGACAACTCGGTCGCTTTACCTGAGATTTCTGTTGAGCTGAGCGGCGTCACGCCTTTTATATATACTCGTCGTGACGTCACTCAGCTCGTCGTTGTGCGAAGCTTCTAGATTCTTCTAGCGTCTTGGCTCGATCGTTGTCGTTCAAATGTAAACGCACAGGCGTGGGTAGCCTGATACGTTACAATATATGCCGCTTATAGGCACAAAAAACGCAGAAATCAATACATGCGTTACAAAAAATATGGTGTGTACCAAGGGCTAAGTGGGCTTTTTGACCTCGTGTGGTTGCAGTACTCGTCTTCGGCTCGCGGATGCACTCGTCTTCGACTCGTGCTCCCTCGCCTCCGACTAGTACTGCAAACTCCACACTCGGTCTAAAAAAGCCCACTTTACGCCCTTGCTACACAATATACTATTTCGTCATAGTAGGCGTAAAGTACGCTCGATTGTGCACCATTTGGGGGCGTAAAGTTCAACTTCACGCTCTAGGGCGTAAAATTAGAAGTTTCATGTATTAGATATAGGCCAAGCAATAGAGCTAACAAAAGGTCGATTTCGTGACACAAATACTACCTGAAATCTGACTGTGCAGTCATATAATAGGTAGTGCCTAGATGTTTTTTATCATAAATGCCACTCCTGAATCGTCTTGGTTTTTTTTTTAGAAGCGAAAAATAGCCAAAAAAAGCAAAATTTTTGCTTTTTCGCTTATAAAATGTAAAGTATTGATCCAATCGAGAAGCTACACTGGCACTTTTTGTAGAGAATTCAAAGACGAAAAAATTGAGAGGTGACGCGTCTCAATCGGATCATTAGTTTCGGAGAAAAGTAAAAAAAAACGGAAAAAATCAGCAATTTTTCAAAAATTCATAACTCAGTCAATTTTTGAGATGAAGCGTAGTCCCTTCGGAGTTAAGTTGTTATTATCATATAATTTATTGGTGCAAAACCTGGAAGCTTTCGGATAAATAGTTTCTGCACAATTGCAGTTTTTTCAATTTGATGTACTTTTTTCAAGAAGGTCGTGATGCTCGGCTAGTTGTTCGATTTGAATTTTTCTAATTTTTCTAAAAAAAACCAAGACGATTCAGGAGTGGCATTTATGATAAAAAACATCTAGGCACTACCTATTATATGACTGCACAGTCAGATTTCAGGTAGTATTTGTGTCACGAAAAAAACCTCTATTGCTTGGCCTACATCGTGAGAATGACTCTAAACTAACGCTGCGACGCCACCGCGGAGTAGCGGTAGACGGCAACCGACCGCCCGCCATTACGTAGAGACTCGGCGCGCTGCAATTTCATGCGCATCGACACCTTTAATGATTTTTTACTCGAAAACGAAGAAAAACACATCTCTGAAATTAATTCACAGGTTGTAGTATAGTTCAAGGAACATGTCGGAATTAAAAAGAAATTTTTTGGTCGTGTTGCTCACTGTTTTAAAAATCTTTGAAAACTTAATTGTTAAATAAACAATGGAAGAACAAACTTTTTTCGAAGTACTTATTTTTTCATACATTCTATGACTCTTTCCGCGTAATCTAAAAAAAAAAAATCGAGTCTAGTGTCATTTTTGGCGAAGTTATGAATTTTTGAAAAAAACCTTGCTCGAATTTGTTTATGCAAATAACTCAACGAATTTTGCACTAATTGAAAAATCCTTCGGCAAAAAAATCTGACTCTCCGAGGACAATCGACATGCAAAATTAAAAAAATATCTGAGAGGTGACTGATCCGGTTCACGTGGAATGGCCCATAGGCATGCATACGTAGCTTCGTGCACGTTGTCAAGCTTACACTCAAATCCCACATCTCGAAATCTCCAAGTCAACTTGCTAAATACTAAAATAATCAACAAAATCACACTCCTAAAAAAGCATGTTAATGAAAACTTCCGATCGCTTCGCTTCCGCATAGTGCGCGTTGGCCTAAATGATTATTTTTAGATCAATGCAACAAGGATCGATTTTCTGAAGATTATTGTGCGGTGTCCGGTAATTAAATTGAAATTTAATTCGCGAATGCAGGAGTGCGTTTTTCGCGATGAAAACCGAAACGTGCTAGTCTTCGTGGTTAAAATTGAAACGTGCTAGTCTTATGGCCGGTTGCATAAACGTGGGTTATCCGAACCTTCAAATAACCCGTAGGTGACCCCGCAGATACTACCCGTTCAACCCTTTTTTCATCTGACAGCTGTCATGAATCGCTGTTAACTTCTGACAGTCATGTAGGTTGAACGGGTAGTCCTAGAATAGAAACCTATAGAAGGCCAAGTTCAGTGCTTTGATGTGGGGCAAAGTTTTATTGCAGTCAGCGCCAAATACCTTACCGTGGTTGATGGCAGTACTAAACAGTCCAAGGCGAAAATTGGCGGCAGAGCGGTTGAATTTCAAATAATGTTTAGTAATTCTCAAAAGGCATTTCGCAAAATAATAATAACTCTAGAAATCTGTTTAATAGGTTTTTATTATATTGATACTTCATACAGATAATGTACATTTATAAGCTCTGCTGTGATAAGAGGTTTCATATGATATGATACTTTTTCATTGTGTATGCGTTATTATAATTAAGTGAATGTTATAATCATATAATTGAGTAATAAAGTCATTATAATTAAGTAAATAT
Organism: Tenthredo mesomela; assembly: GCA_943736025.1. Lineage (NCBI taxonomy): Eukaryota > Metazoa > Arthropoda > Insecta > Hymenoptera > Tenthredinidae > Tenthredo > Tenthredo mesomela. The sequence goes on from OX031013.1 coordinate 39,535,768, forward strand.
ACATGCTCTTATACCTAACGCTATAGTACGATCTCTATATATATTGTTATACATTTTCAGATATAATGCATATTCGTGTATATGCGGGTCACTCCCGGTTCACTCGATTCAGCTCGACACAGATACTCACAGCCTAACTTTATAAATATGTTCACTATTCTAGACATTTTTATGAATAATGCTTTTTCAGATTTATCTTATTAAATATTTGTATTATCAACAATGGTGAAAGAACAACACAATCACAACACTTCACTTCTTCTTCTTCTTTTTCTTCTTCTTAAGTGGATATAACCCCTGAACACTTCACTTCAAGCAGCAGGTTGTAATTTAACAAACATGGCGGCGGTGTCCTCTGCGCCATTGTAAAATGGCCTGCGACTAGAGCGCCAAGAAGCTTGCCGGGGTTGATGGCAGTACTAAAACAGGGAACCGGTCATCCTATGCTAGATTCGAGGCCCTGCGGGTAGTATCTGCGGAGGTTATTGAAACTTTTGGGTAATGCGTTTATGCAACCGCGGCGTGGTGTGAGTATAGATGGTGTGCCCCTAGAATAGAAACTTATAGAAGGCCAAGTTCAGTGCTTTGATGTGGGGCAAAGTTTTATTGCAGTCAGCGCCAAATACCTTACCGTGGTTGATGGCAGTACTAAACAGTCCAAGGCGAAAATTGGCGGCAGAGCGGTTGAATTTCAAATAATGTTTAGTAATTCTCAAAAGGCATTTCGCAAAATAATAATAACTCTAGAAATCTGTTTAATAGGTTTTTATTATATTGATACTTCATACAGATAATGTACATTTATAAGCTCTGCTGTGGTAAGAGGTTTCATATGATATGATACTTTTTCATTGTGTATGCGTTATTATAATTAAGTGAATGTTATAATCATATAATTGAGTAATAAAGTCATTATAATTAAGTAAATATACATGCTCTTATACCTAACGCTATAGTACGATCTCTATATACAGGGTGATTCAGAATGCGGTACTTTCCTTACACCGGTGGATTCCTTGTAAAAAACTAAGACCAAAATTATTCATCCTAAAATGTCGAAAGCTAAGCCGTTTTCAGGTAGTAGTAGTTTAAAGTAAGCCAAAGTAAGCCAATACGAGGGCAGATACGAGAATGGCTCAGCCGCCGCTACGCCGTTATTGTTGATCAGACGTGGCTGGTCTGCTGTACGTAGCTAAGCTATACAGGCGATGCAATGGAAACAGAAGCGTGCGAATGTTACCGAACTATGAATGTAACGTCTGATCGTCGTTTCTTTGCGAGATTGCGGTGGCGGGCCAACAATAACGGCGTAGCGGCGGCTGAGCCATTCTCGTATCTGCCCTCGTATTGGCTTACTTTGGCTTACTTTAAACTACTCCTACCTGAAAACGGCTGAGCTTTCGACATTTTAGGATGAGTAATTTTGGTCTTAGATTTTGACAAGGAATCCACCGGTGTAAGGAAAGTACCGCATTCTGAATCACCCTGTATATTGTTATACATTTTCAGATATAATGCATATTCGTGTATATGCGGGTCACTCCCGGTTCACTCGATTCAGCTCGACACAGATACTCACAGCCTAACTTTATAAATATGTTCACTATTCTAAACATTTTTATGAATAATGCTTTTTCAGATTTATCTTATTAAATATTTGTATTATCAACAATGGTGAAAGAACAACACAATCACAACACTTCACTTCTTCTTCTTCTTTTTCTTCTTCTTAAGTGGATATAACCCCTGAACACTTCACTTCAAGCAGCAGGTTGTAATTTAACAAACATGGCGGCGGTGTCCTCTGCGCCATTGTAAAATGGCCTGCGACTAGAGCGCCAAGAAGCTTGCCGGGGTTGATGGCAGTACTAAAACAGGGAACCGGTCATCCTATGCTAGCACGAAGTAAGAGGGAAGGAGACCGAACTCTGATCCCAAAAGTGGGGTCAGTTTTCCAGCGATAAGTGAGCAGTTCGCTGCGAAGAATACCGAGATGACGAGTCACGCATGCGCAGTACGACTTAGCTGTCTTTGTCTCTCTCGCAGAAAGTGCGAGTGAGACAGTTTTGTTGCGACAGCAAGTGAGGTTATGGTGCGTAATTTCTTGGCATAAAAGTATTTTTATTTTTATCTTTATATTTCGTTTTGCACTGCGGTACTCGACACGCTGACATCTTACCGTTTCGTGGTAAAAACGTGGTAAAAACTAACCTCACTGTCACAACAAAACTATCTCACTCGCACTTTATGCGAGAGAGACAAAGACGCAGCTAAGTCGTACTGCGCATGCGTGACTCGTCATCTCGGTATTCTTCGCAGCGAACTGCTCACTTATCGCTGGAAAACTGACCCCACTTTTGGGATGTAGACTCGGCAGAGTTCGGTCTCCTTCCCTCTTAAGCCTGGAGCACAGACTTTTCGTTTCGGCTCACCTACAGAGATCGTGACCAGTGTACAGTCACTCACACGCAGCGCCGACCAATCACAGCTATGTGTGAACGATCGTGGCGCCTGTAGGTGAGGCGAACACGGAACACGAAAAGTCTGTGCTCCAGGCTTTAAACCTGGAGCACAGACTTTTCGTGTTCCGTGTTCGCCTCACCTACAGGCGCCACGATCGTTCACACATAGCTGTGATTGGTCGGCGCTGCGTGTGAGTGACTGAACACTGGTCACGATCTCTGTAGGTGAGCCGAAACGAAAAGTCTGTGCTCCAGGCTTTAAGCCTGGAGCACAGACTTTTCGTGTTCCGTGTTCGCCTCACCTACAGGCGCCACGATCGTTCACACATAGCTGTGATTGGTCGGCGCTGCGTGTGAGTGACTGTACACTGGTCACGATCTCTGTAGGTGAGCCGAAACGAAAAGTCTGTGCTCCAGGCTTTACTTCGTGTATGCTAGATTCGAGGCCCTGGGTGTGCCTAGGAGTGCAGCTTCTCTCTCTAAAAAAAGTTTCTCTCTCGTCTGGCGATGGACCTAAGTATCAAAGTGTACCAACCGTTGAAATTCCCTAGAATCGTTAGGGATTTGTTTTGCTAATGTTGGATTTCTCTGGGGAATTCACGAGCGGGTGTTTTAAATATTGCGAAATTATAAAATCTACAAAAATTTGATGTCAACTCAGAAATTTAATTTGTAGATATAATAAAAAAATAGTAGATAGGTAATTATCAATTTTATTGGTAGGGCATAAAATAAAGTATGCAAATTTGGTATAATGCAATGCGCACAATGTCACGCGACTGTATTTTATATATTCAAAATAACTTGTAAGCAATAATATAATTCAGTGGAACAACATTAGCAGTATTAAAATAACACATCAGTGACCCAGGTAGCAATCTGCCGTAAGTTCATGCCACGACCACGAGCAGAGCGCTTGCATGATTCTGCCGGCAGGCCCCTATCTGTCTGTTTCCGCATTGGGATGGTAACCATGCGCATGTATGCTTTCGGCAGAGTTTGCAGCAAGTAATGCATGGTGCATGCATGATCTGCAGCTTCATGGCAATTTACATACAGTGATGCTTGCCTACTAAACAGTGGTACTCAACCGAGAAATAATACTAATAATTGTAATTTTCAATGTTTTTTTATTCAAAGCCAATAAACATTATTAAATCTTATATTAACTCTTAGGGTATGTTTATACATATACCTTACACACTATATATATTAGATACATCCGTCAGTCTTATTATGAAAAATCGTTCTGGGTGCTGCAATTTCTGCATAAAAATTTTTCTTTTGCATATAATAATACAAGGATTCTTCAATCCATTGCAATTTCCCAATCGACGAAACATTAGGAACTTGCTTTGCGACCAATACTAGCCTTATAATATGAATTAAGTGGATAAGAAGCAAATATAATATCATATAAAAATAGGAATCACAGTTGCACATATCGCGTCCTTAATGCCATAAAGGCATATAGACATAAAGGCATATGCTTTTAACCTACGGTGTATGCCTTTATGGCATTAGGGACACGATGTGTTATATTGGCATACTATCACTAACACTATCACACTTATGGATATTGTTCAGTCAATTTTTTCAGTATATATATATCAGAATACCACTCTTTTAAAAACTATTATTTAAAATGAAATAAGCATGTGATTTCGGCACATTATCGACGTTCTCTATCTTCGGCAACATTCGCTGGATCATCTTCGTCTCCATAGTGTTCAGCCATTTCAGCTAGGTAGCGTTGTCTAGGACCGGCTCTAACAGCACCACGACGTCGTGCAGTATCTCGTCCCCTTTGCTTGGCAGTTCGGATGGCTTCCTGCATGCACCTTGCAAATTCTGTACGGTCTGGCGGCTGGGCTATGTTCCGACATGACTGCAGTGCCTCTGTGAAAAAGGAGATTCATACCTGATACTATAACTATACAAACTATCATATAGTGACAGCTAACAATTATCGTTTTAGTCATCGTACACACCAAAAAACACCTTTCCCATCTGTGTGTTGAATAACGGCTGACGATCTTCCTGGCCAACAACTTTCTTGTCAGTCCATGTGAATTTTTTCACTAAAATATCGGTCATTGCTTCCCTTACAAACTGGTTAAGAGTATCTCTGACCTCTAAGCCTCCGACATTGATGAGGTGCTCTTTCTAAAATTCACGTTACTAGTTTATGTATTTGTAATAAATCGTACTGCGATCATCTTACAATTTACAAGATTTGAAGTAAAATATGTAATTATATAGTAACGTGCACTCATGCTAACAAGGCATTTCTGTTGGTCAGTATCGTCCTCGAAGTTGGCAAACGCTTCCAAGGAGGCCAACGGAAAGCCTGGTGGTTTTTCGTACGGGTATAGCCTCTCTTGATTGTTATTCTTTTTCAATGTTTCTCTGTAAAATTGCTTATTTAAAGCATTGTGTCATGCAAGCAGTGCGTAACTATTTTTATAAACATATTTAGTTGACAACATTCACTGCAACTATAATACATATTGTACTGTATCAAATTTTTTTTTCATGTTTCTTTAGATTGATTATCAAAAATGACAAATAGATCCGAATAGATGAACGTGATACCTTAAATCTTTTAGAAATTTTGTCAAGTGCCTCTGCCAGTATTCGTCCATAGTCCTAAGATCTGCGCGGTGTTCCTCTCGGATTCTATATGCAAAGGATTCCAAGCATTCAGCCTGCTCTTTCCGGAAGGCTTCAGAAAGGCTCTTTACAGTTTCTGTTGTGGTATCTTTAATGGAATCATACATTGCCTCTAAAGACATCTGTGATCCCATACCAATATTTGCTCCAATATTATCTGCAAGTTACCATTTTTCGTCAGTTATGCAATCATAAACGACTTGTGATAATTTCTCTATAAGTGTTGTGATAACAGAATACCTGTTTTCAAAAGTAGTGATTGAACGATAATTGAAATATGATTATCTTGACGATGACTTTTATATTAACCTGCAGTTGGTCTAGTCAGCATATGAGAATTTTCTGGCTTTCCACGTGAAGTTAAAGCTTGAGCAAAAAATTCATTTCTTTTTGGTGGTACAGCTACTCGCAGAACATCGCTGAATGTTAGCGACCCCGTCAAGTCGGCCTGTGAATTAGGGATAATATCGTCGTCTTCGGAATCATTTTGGTTGGGATCGATTCGTTCAGTATCTGCTTCGGGGATTTTGTCTATCATCAAAGCGACACGGTCCGCTATCGATAACGGATTGGTGGGTAAACGGGAAGTTACATCCCGTTCATCTTGAGACGATTCAGTGCTGTTATATCTCGGGGGCTTCCTGATAATGCGTCCACGGCTATTAGAGGGTGGTGGATGCTTCGGCATTTTGCGTTGTATTAGTGGGAAACGAAAAAAAAAAATTAGACCTAGAATACAGCATTTATATGTATATCATTTATATACATATAAATATTTTTGATAATACTAAAAATCAAATGCAACTAAAAGTTATATAATCTGATCTGTCCAATTCAATCTGCAATGACTACCTCATTGCGACCTACAATTAGAGTTATGGAAAAATAAGAGAAATTTTTTTTAAAAAATGAGACAAAACGAAAAGATAAATAACAAATAGTACTTGCTGTCAGGGGCATGACAACAAAGATCTGATAAATAACTACGATTATTTCATAGAATAAAAACATATTTTCTATACGAGTATTTATGTATACGAGTTGGGAAGATTAATTTCTCTGGAGTTCGTAACGTAACTTAGGTATGCAACAGAGTCATAATAATAAATTCGTCAGTTTTTGCTACTGTGTTGGTACCAGACCAGTTTGGCATACAATAACATTTTACCGCTACTTCGGAAACGTCAATTAACTGAAGATCATCAGACATACAAGAACATTGGAAAATTCCTACAGAAGACGACGATTTCCCGTTGATATAGAAATTTTGTACCTGGTTATACTTCTTGACTACTAGTGCCTGATTCCCACCTATATCTAAGATGTTAAAAATCTTGCAGAGGGACTTATCACTGAGCATGCAAGTATTGTTTCCTTCGTCAATGCTGAAGAATCTCTTACCTAACTTCAACTTAGTAAATTGCTTGACGTTCGCCGCACAGTTCTCAGGAAGAGGTCCAGCATCGTGCATGGATAACAATTTCGATTCATCAGCATATGATACCTTTTTAGAAGTTATATATCGATCACGCTCCAAGATTCGGCGAGCTAATTGCTGGAGCGGACGATGTTGATTCCTAACATATTTTCGAAAAATTGGCATGTTGTTCTCAAATGGATAGGCCGAATACGAATCTACAGGGCCAAACTTTCTTACGTCACTAACAACATGCAAGAGGCAATGTACATTATAACTCATAAACGCAGGGCCATACAAGTCTTCAGCAGATGATACAAATAATTCTAACGCATGCTCAGCAAATACAAGATCGTCAAGTGAGGCAGAAGGAGTCGACAGAATACGGATAGCTAAGTGAAAAAGTAGGAAATGAAGATAGAAGTCTGTCTCTAGCACACCAAACAACACTACAGGTCCAGTATATAAAAGAAAGTTGCGAAACTCTGTCGCTTTATAACGTTTGTATTCAGAAATTGGACGAGGTGGGCGTGAAAAGTCTCGAGGGCAATTTTTTTTTTACTTGCTGCAAACGCGAGGATACTATATTAATTTGTCTACCTGACCACTTGGCTCTGCGAGAATGCTTACCATCTACCAATGCGCCACAGATTTTCTTCATCACCCCTAAGTGTCCGAGATGCATAATGTCTAGCGGGGTCCCCGAAACACCACTTATTCGAAGATGAGTCAAAGGACTAATTCCATCCTTGTGGTGATCATCGTCGACTCTTTGTTCGTATTCAAGATCGGTTCGCAAACGGTGTCCAGTGCCTTGGAAAATCATGGTTCTATTCTCAAACCTTGACCCTACAACCATGCATTTAGAGCATGGCTTCGAAGACATATGGCCTTTATGATTTAATATGAAAGCTCTGGCAGGGGCGTCAGCTATGAAGCACCTAAACTTAATAGGTATTAAGCGACCTTGAAATGTAATACCACCGTTAGCAAACACCTCTTTAACTTCATCAGTCAACATTCTGAAAAAACTCTCGGCACTTTCTGGCTTGCCATTTCCTCGATAAACACCTGCAATGAGTATGGAACTTTCATGAATATTAACTATACGATACTGGATTGGCCAATATTGTGCGGGTCCATTTTTTTCTGCAGCTACTCCGTCTGTACTGAGATCTAATTCTAAGAGATCAGGAATAACTGAATCTTGATTCGATAGTTCTTGCAAAATTCCAACAACCAATCCCACGTGCCAATATTCTCCAGGTGCAACAGTTATTAACTCAACACGACGATTGCAAGTCTGTATCAATGTTCTCGTGTCTTTAGGTAAAGAATTAGACAAGCACTTGTGAGACCTACCCAGATAGCAAAGTTTCCGCAGGATGCGCGCACGGGGAAGGCACGCGTGCCGATCTCTCCGCACGACGTGTCATCAGGTGATCACACAGCTGTGTCCGCATATGATTTACATGTGTATCGCACGTCGTGCGGGTCGGACGCATAATGGCACGAAAAACCAAAAAACTTACGCAACTGTGAATATTCAGATCTACATTTTATAAATCCATTCACATGTATCCATGAACAAGCAGCACCAGTTCGCTAAGAAAAACGTCATATCATTTTTTCAACCTTACCGGGATTTGAACCCAAGTCCACTCGTATACTCGATGTCAGTAGCCGCACGCTCTACCGACTACGCCAAATTACCCTTTTGTAATGTGCTTCATATTTTCCTATTTGTCGAAACCTATGATCATGCTGTCGAATTCAGAGCTAATAGAGATTCAATTCAATACATTTTTTGTTCAACAACAATATAATAATTGACTCTGTACAATAATGATTTATTATAATCATTTTTATAAATTAATCAGAATAATAAAACTCCACAAAACATATTTAAAATTCTAATCGCGACTCTTCATCAAAAATAAATCCTCATCACCTACATAAGATTAAATATTCTTGACTTTTTGTGAATTTTTTTTTTTAGTTTTTTTGAATTTTATTTTTTTTTGAATTTTTTTTTTTTATATCAAACAAATAATCCAACAGCATTTTTTATAACATCAAACGAATGTTTCGAATATTGAAAAAAAAAAAAAAATAAATTAAGTAGCGTCACTCAGCATTTTGCGGGAGTAACAAATGAAAAAAAAAAAATACGAGCAAAAGTGAATGAAAAACATTATTTCGCAAAAAATGTTGAACAAATTTTGCTCCTAATCTTGACAATTAGTTTTGATCTCAGAAAATATTTGTCTCTGAAACATCGAGTGAATCTTACGAACTGTTTTACGATGAACATGATATTGATCATTTTATATCGAATGATTGCACACTGATATCATTGTGCCCGCACGCGGTGCCGCGCACAACGGCGACACACGTGATTGTATGTCTTCGCACGCGTGATGTCTAGATACGACTCATTACGCTCGCACATGTGTTGGCGACACTTCGTGCTAGCAAGAATGGTGCGTTCCTGCCCGCACGACGTGATTCGCACGTTGTGATGGTTCCGTGCGTCGCACGATTGTTATCTGGGTAAGTACTGATAGTATAGAGTTCCCCTGGACATGATTTATATTATTTTTTAAAAAACAATCAGCCAACTGTGAACGGAAAGATTCTTTTGGCCGAGCTATATTCTGTTCATTCATGGGTTCGTCAGTGCTTTCTCCAGAGTCTGAATCTATAGATCTATCAGCCAAATTATCATCTGCCTCATGAATTAAATTGTTCGATTTGACCGAATTATCAGAATCGGTATCGGAACTATCATCTTGTACTGCAGATATTAAAGGATATACGATGTTCGGAGATGATTCCCTGACAAAATTTTCATTGATAATTCTAGTACATACAGCTGGATGGGGAGCATGCCAGGTCCTACGTTCATGCAACCGATTACGCTTCTGCCTGTTTGTTAGTCGACTATAGATTTTTCGTTTCAGGGTCATCATTCATTCACAAAGCGCAGGTTCAAGGACAATAACATCGAACAGTAAATTTACCATTAACTTACCAGACGTCAGAAGATATTGAATGCTTATAGAGCAGAAACAAATGCTACAGCTACCACAAGCAGTTGGAGCCTTTTGCAACAATCAGATTATCGAGTGGGCGGAGTATGGTGACCAATAATTTATATAACTATACGCATTTTACTATAGCATGGCGATAAACGTTGAACTCCGTAAACGGCCAGCTATTATAATACTGACTTCGTCAAACGAGATAAAGATATAACCTAAAAAGTTCGTTAATAATTGGAGTGTGAAGCTGATCTGAAACAAGAAATTCGTAAGATACGGCTGTCTATGATTTTTGCAATACTATATAATAATAAGATATATCTTTATCAAGAATTGATACTTATCTGAAATCCCAGGAAACTCTATGAAACTTGCAGCCGCCCGTGACGTTTACCGCGGTTCACTTAAATGGAAGTCTCACTACGTGTCGCGTAATATCGCGCCAAATAGAGCGCATGCAATCATCCAGCAGACCGCGAGCAGAAGATACATGTGAGCTGCAGCAAGCGTACATGAGACAGACCCATGAATGTCTGTTGTTGAGTAGGGATATCTGCAGTGACATTCACCAACCCCGGATAGTTCTGCCGCAAGGCTCTGTCGATCACGGTATTGCATGACGTGATGTTACAGACAATGCTACTTGGGGAGCAATATACAATACAGTGGTACAACATAAAAGTTAACAACGTAAAGATATCTTATGATTAATATAATAATGAGATTACGAATCTCATAAAATTTACAGTACAAACTTACATTTTTTTTGTATTTAATTTAATTTAGATTATTATTCTGACAATGAGAAATGATGAAAAGTCATTATATTTATAATAATACTGAATTTAGTTGTTTGATGTGTATGACATTGAAGTAAATTATTTTTTTTTTTTTTCGGAGTTCATTGCGTTCCAACGATGCAGACTTCAATGTCATTGATGTGTCCAAGTTATGAATTTCTCGGTCAGCCGAGAAATAAGGTCGGTCTTTTGTCGGAGTCGAAGTTTTCACTGCATGATGGAAGTAAAACTTGTTTTCGGTAATATGGAATGCTTATTTCTTTTCTTATTGGTTGTATGCTCTTCTGCCCGAACATATTCTAACTGAAAGAATAAGACAAAAATTGTTATAATTGAACGAGGTATGGTAAGCAATAATTGGTAGACAATTCACAGACAATTTCCCAGGAATATGGTCTACGATCTTAATCCTTTGCGATCACACGTTCCTACATTTACCGGACGGTCACATGGGGTCGAAGGGACCCGAGCTGATCTGAAACGCTTGCCATATGAAAATTACCTGTCCCTTCGGGACCAAAAAATTATGGAACGTACTTTGAACCTTGTAGAATATGTAGCAAAAGTTAATATATAAGAAACTAAATGACAACATACGTTGAAAAAATGTGGAAAATGCTTGAAAGTTGAAATGTGAACTTAGACAAAAACGACGAAAAACACCGGGGTCGTATTAACCCCGGGTGACCGCGAAGGGTAAAATAACTGATTACATTTATACCGATAATTGATACTCACCATTCTCAAAGATTGCCGGCATTTTCACCTGCTCAATCCTCTTCAACCAATCCTAACGCATCACGCCGGATTGTGGTAAACGAAAAAAGCTTATGTATCCGTTAGATTTCCCAACGTGGCTAGTCGTCCGACAACCGTACGAATAAGCGCAAAATTATTCGTCCGACAATCGTACTAAAACGCGCAAAATTGTTCGTCCGACAATTGTGTGTGTGTGTGTGTATGTGGGATCAATGGGGTGGCCTAACCTATTCTAACCTTTCGAATGCCACAGCCACCTTTTGAGTTTTTCGCATGTGTGTGTGTGTGTGGGATCAATGGGGTGGCCTAACCTATTCTAACCTTTCGAATGCCACAGCCACCTTTTGAGTTTTTCGCATGTGTGTGTGTGTGTGGGATCAATGGGGTGGCCTAACCTATTCTAACCTTTCGAATGCCACAGCCACCTTTTGAGTTTTTCGCATGTGTGTGTGTGTGTGGGATCAATGGGGTGGCCTAACCTATTCTAACCTTTCGAATGCCACAGCCACCTTTTGAGTTTTTCGCATGTGTGTGTGTGTGTGTGGGATCAATGGGGTGGCCTAACCTATTCTAACCTTTCGAATGCCACAGCCACCTTTTGAGTTTTTCGCATGTGTGTGTGTGTGTGGGATCAATGGGGTGGCCTAACCTATTCTAACCTTTCGAATGCCACAGCCACCTTTTGAGTTTTTCGCATGTGTGTGTGTGTGTGGGATCAATGGGGTGGCCTAACCTATTCTAACCTTTCGAATGCCACAGCCACCTTTTGAGTTTTTCGCATGTGTGTGTGTGTGTGGGATCAATGGGGTGGCCTAACCTATTCTAACCTTTCGAATGCCACAGCCACCTTTTGAGTTTTTCGCATGTGTGTGTGTGTGTGGGATCAATGGGGTGGCCTAACCTATTCTAACCTTTCGAATGCCACAGCCACCTTTTGAGTTTTTCGCATGTGTGTGTGTGTGTGTGGGATCAATGGGGTGGCCTAACCTATTCTAACCTTTCGAATGCCACAGCCACCTTTTGAGTTTTTCGCATGTGTGTGTGTGTGTGGGATCAATGGGGTGGCCTAACCTATTCTAACCTTTCGAATGCCACAGCCACCTTTTGAGTTTTTCGCATGTGTGTGTGTGTGTGGGATCAATGAGGTGGCCTAACCTATTCTAACCTTTCGAATGCCACAGCCACCTTTTGAGTTTTTCGCATGTGTGTGTGTGTGTGGGATCAATGGGGTGGCCTAACCTATTCTAACCTTTCGAATGCCACAGCCACCTTTTGAGTTTTTCGCATGTGTGTGTGTGTGTGGGATCAATGGGGTGGCCTAACCTATTCTAACCTTTCGAATGCCACAGCCACCGTCTGACGAAGAATCTTTCATATGTGGTATGAATAAGTTTTAACGAGTTTGAAAATTAAAAAAAAAAAAAAAAATTTACTATATCTCAGTCGGAGGATTCGAACCGAGGACGTTCGCATTACTAGTCGGACGCTCTAACCACTACGCTACGGTACCGTTGTGATATGTTGACTCTCTTCCGTATATATTTATGAATTGTCGGACGAATAATTTTGCGCTTATTAGTACGGTTGTCGGACGAATAATTTTGAGCTTATTCGTACGGTTGTCGGACTACTAGACACTCCGTAGATTTCCGAACGTTCGTACGATTATTTTTACAGCCTTCTACAATACACGCATATGCCATTTCAGCAATCGTAACCCACACTAGAAACTTCCATCTCTCTTGCATGCAAACAACGGGAGAGAAATACACACTGATATATATACTAACTGGATAGCCGATCGACCAAAATTCATGTGCCCTATTGGGGCTCCAAGGCGGCCATTTTTTTTGGAGTCCCGCATTCCGCCATCTGTCGGTTATCCCGATAGATTCGCATGACAGTTATTTATCGGCCGATTACCGATATTAGTGCGGCCGATCAAGTAAAGGGTCATTTTTCAAGCGCTAATTTTCGCGCTCACTCTTTGTTCCGCATAACCACGTAAAATCCTGTAAAATTGATAGTGCCCGCGTCGTATGAACTTTGTCTGAAATTTCGGTTTGTTATTTCGTAATTTTTATTCTTGAAATAGTCCGGTCGATCATTCTCATGCCCTACGTCGTTCGCCCCGTAGTTGACGTTGTCCAGGTGATCAAACTGGTGACTCACATTCCCCAGGTCTTTTGCTTCGAAGTTTTCATTCTAGTTGTCGCCAGGCAAGTGATTTCTGACCTCCAGGATTCTCACTACGTTTTTGACGTTGTCCAGGTGTTCAAACTGATGACTTCCGATCCCCAGGTCGTTCGCTTCGTAGTTTTCACTCTCGTTGTCTTCGAGTTGTTGATTCACGTGCTCCAGGATTTTCGTCCCGTAGTTTACGTTGTCTAGATAGTCAAACTGGTGACTTGCGTTCCCCAGGTCGTCCTCTTCGTAGTTTTCACTCTCGTTGTCATCGGGTTGTTGATTTCCCGTAAACGTAAACTACGTGACGAAAGTCCCAGAGGACGGAAATCAACTACCCGATGACAACGAGAGTGAAAACTACGAAGAGGACGACCTGGGGAACGCAAGTCACCAGTTCGACCATCTAGACAACGTAAACTACGGGACGAAAATCCTGGAGCACGAAAGTCAACAACTCGAAGACAACGAGAGTGAAAACTACGAAGCGAACGACCTGGGGATCGGAAGTCATCAGTTTGAACACCTGGACAACGTCAAAAACGTAGTGAGAATCCTGGAGGTCAGAAATCACCTGCCTGGCGACAACTAAAATGAAAACTTCGAAGCAAAAGACCTGGGGAATGTGAGTCATCAGTTTCACCACCTGGACAACGTCAACTACGAGGTGGACTAAACCTTCTATAACTCAGGAACGACTGGTCCCTCGAAGTTTTTGATAAGGAACTTATTCTTAGATTTCGATTAGGAATCTGCATGTAAAATCTTTTCCGTGACTTGGGAATCATGCTGTATATATATCACTGTGATATCAAATCATGAATTGATAGGTAGCTTGATGCCACCAAGCACAGATGGCGATACACGGGACTCCAAAAAAAATGACACTCAACTGGCCTCACGCTTCGGCCTATATTTCATACGCGATCGGCTATCCAGTTATAATATATATCAGTGGAAATACACAATTTATTTTACAACAAATTGGCGGTTATTGGTCAACACCACGAGCGCGGCGTGTATTCCATGCGCTGTGACGTCACCAAAAAGTGGTGCCATAGTTGAATAAAAAATTATTCCCCATCGATATAGGGTTTTCTTAGACAGTTGGTACTCATCATACTTAAGTCTGTTTTGTTTTGAAAAGTGGGCGTGTCAGGGTAGTTCTAGGCACACCATCTAATATTCACACCACGAACCGCGGGCATTAGTAGTCTTCGTGGTTTATATCCAAACGTGCTAGTTTTCGTGAGAAATTTGAAACGTGCTAATCTTCGTAAGCAGCGTCGATGTGATCCTGCACCGGTATTTGTTTTCTCAGTGTGTGTGTTGAATGTAAAGGCAATGAAATTTAATAACAAAGTACCCGAGTCGAAATTTAGCGCCTACTTTAATACTTATAGCATCCAACTTAAGTTCTCTAGATCCTATTTAGACCTCAAACTCCTATTTTGAACCTACAAGTCCTCAAGAATCGAAATTTAACGCCTACTTTGATACTCATAGCATTCAACTCAACGTTTCTAGATCTTATTTAGACCTCAAACTCCTATTTTGAACCTACAAGTCCTCCATAGTCGAAATTTAGCGCCTGCTTTGATACTCATAGCATCCAACTCATAACGTCTCTACAGATCCTGTTTAGATCTCAAACTCCTATTATCAACCTACAACTCTGTAGTCGAAATTCAGCGCCCGCTTGAGTACTCATAGCGCACAAATGAACCTCTTTTCAATCCGTAATAATAATTTAGCGCCTATTTTGATACTCATAAAGTCCGATCTCAATTAATGATGCAATTTTCCTTATTGTGCATTATTTTAGTAATTAAAATTGGGACGCCGCTGCATTATTCATTACATCATTTTGCGACATTATGCATCATTTTGATAAATATCAAACTCGATGTTTTCGAAAAAATCCCATAGATCCCTCCGATGTCGAATTCGAATAACCTCCGTTTGCAGCCCATCTTAGCTTGTTCTGTACGAAATTATGATGTGCTTTTAAGAAGACTTTATTGGATAATTATAGGAATATATGTATTTTCAGCAGTTTATCGCTGTCGTTGCGTAATCTGAAGATGTGGAGGGGGCGGGGATAGCAGCTTCTCGTGAGATCCTCCCAGTAAACATGATGTCATCTGGTAGTTGACTGTAAGATGGCGTTTGCAGACAAAAGTCGTCTATTCGCGAGCCATTAAGTCATCGTACAGTCACTGTATGGACAACGAATGTCCATCTATATGTTAACTTTTCTTTGCCTGCGGGATGGCCCCAAGATGTCTTTTTGACGAAACGGATAGTCGACGTTTACATGACATCTTCTTGTATCAGAAAAAGGTATCTTGGAGTCATCTAAATGTTTTTCACGCAGGTCAACTCGACGTTGTCTTTAAATTGTCAGGTATCAGACAGGTATTAGATTAATATATATTATTAATATATGTACTAAAGATAAATAAATAAATATATATACATATGTATATATATTTATTTATTTATCTTTAGTACATATATTAATTTCTATTCATTACTTATACATTTATATATATTTATTTATTTATCTTGAGGACACAAAATAATTTCCATTCATTACATATATAACAATTAGATGTATAATACATATTTGGTACAATATTCGTATGCGATTATATATATAAATAATGACTGATGATATATTTCTCATATAGCTATATTTGCATTAGTCTTATCTAATTATAAAATTCTTTAGTTTTTCACACTTCATCATAACCTATTATAATAGCTTTCATATCTTTAAGCATAGAAAATATACGTCACTTTTTTTAAATCTATATATTAAGCCATAGCAATACTATTATAACTACTTTAATATTATATGAACATACATTTGTCGTCTGTTTTATAAAAGTTGAATATATAAATTATACTTTCGGTCTATGCGCGTTCATTTACAGCCTCCATCTTAATTAAGATCTTAAATTTCTCTGTATCCTCATTCTGACTGGTATGGCATTATCCCTATACATAACCTATATCTGCATTCTGCAGCTATAGTTATGACTAGAAAAGATGACTTCGAGATAACAATATTATCGATCTGACAGACATCTACCAGTAGATGACGTTGCGTTTACTAGGATATGTTGACATTCGGTAAATAAGAAAATATGACTAGCAGTTGTCTTGATCAGTTGTCTTCTAGACGACTTCTACAAGTAAACTGCTAGTATACGTTTTCCAGATATCTTAGCTAAGTTATCTTGTGGTCGACTTTTACTCGTGTCGGTAAGTTATCTAAAAACAGACATCTTGAAGGCAACTTTCAGACACTGGTGTTTACTGGGCTCATTTAACCCTCAATGCAGCCGTGCACTGCTACGCTGCAGGGTGTAGCGAGGGTTTTGCGAGGTTCTCGTGAGATCCTCATTTGACCCTAAAATGCTGCATTTGTCTGGTAACTACGGGTTTTAGGCGCTAAAGAGGGTTTCAATTCCCATACAAAATAAACCTCTCTAGACCCTCAAAAACCTCCCAACGGTAGAATTTTGAGGTTCTAATGAGGCGTTAAATTTCGACTCGGGTAATTTATTAAAATCTGGTAACATTATACAAGTAACGAGTATAGATAAAGGTCAAATTATTAAAAATAAAGGATTCGAATAAATGACTGAAAGTATCAGTAAAGTAGAATTAATACACTGAGAAAACTGTATTTTTCCACTGACAATATTTCTTGTTCTGAGAATAAAACTTGGTATTGCTCTACTAACAATACATTGTATTTTGCTCAGAACTATACGTACGGCGACACAGCGTACTATTCTCATAACCGGTATTTTGCTGAGAACAATACGTATTTTTACTACAACTAAACTCGCTCGGTAATACTTGGTATTTTGATAGGAAAAATACTTTTTTCTCAGTGTAGCTATTTATGTATCAAGTCCGAAAAGTGTCACAATCCGGTATGGGTAATTTCTAATATGAGCCGATCGAGTGTGCTGTGTCACAGAAGAATGAGTGCACTGAAAAAAAAGTATAAGTCCTACAGCGATAAATTTCGGTACTATAGCAATACCCGTATAACTATACACTAAAACCAAGCTTTAGTCCTATCGCAATATTTTTTCGGTACCACAGCGATATTAGTATAAGCTATACACTTAAACTGAGTTTTAGTCGCACCACAATACTCGTATAAGCTCCACACTTAAACAGATTTCTTGAAAAGTAAAAGGTTATGACAGAAGATATTATAAATGTCATTAGAAAGAAAATAATAATATAACCGCTTTCGTGTTATTACTATTTGTTATTAAAAATATGCAATTTACTCCTTACGATTAAATTAAATGCAATCCATTTATATAAAAACTTCGTAACGATTTGAAGGTTATGTTTTGTTTAGAGATACGCGCAACGCAGGAACTTTTTTACTATACTCACTGGTGGCTTGCTATAGTATCGTACCGCAAATATAAGTCCTACAGCGATACTGAGTATTGTGTATAGCCACATACTCATATTAGTACCACGGTGATACGTATTTGTATACAGTCAAACCTCGGTCCCTGTCCATCCTCGGGACCGGAGGTTTCAGTCCCTGTCCACGAAACAGCTGACTGTTGAGAGAGTCGCTCGGCCAATCACGAAAGAGTTTCAGGGCCGTAACAATTGATCTTACGCCCCGGGGCATCACAACCTAACCTAAGTCACGAAGCATCAACGTCAATACGGCACTGGAACGGCGGACAGGGACTGAAGCAACGGATTGGACAGGGACTGAAGCTAGACAGGGACTGAGGGGACAGGGACCGAGGGTTGACTGTATTTGTAAAAAATAATTTTACTAGTGAAATGAGATGTATTTATACATTGTATCTTTGCTTCAGGTCAGTCAGCACAAACAAGTACGAAGAACAAGTTCACCGATTTCTACAGTCTCTTATAAGCCATAAAAAAGTTATCGATTCTAATGTTTTTCTGAACTTATATCTTCAAGATACTGTTAAATGGTCAACATCGAGCGTTCATACTCTGCTGATTTTCTGTCAACACAATTTGATACAAGATTGTGTAAGACAGTCGTCTCAGGATATTGGCTTTAAAATACGTCTGTTAGAATGGGTCTTAGCTGTTCCAGAGGATAAATGGAATGCTCAGTTCCCTATCGAAGATATTAGCGAATTACTTGTTGGTTTAACGTTAAAATCTGGGTGCAATATTGGGAATGCTCCGCATCGATCAAGACTAGAAAAGGCAGATACTGAATCTGATAATGACGATTCCTCAAGCTACAAGAAGCTGCGATATGGTCCTACAAGTATAGAAGATACTCACTTGATGACAGCATTCGAACGCAGTTTATTCAGCGAAATTGATACAAAGAGTATTCCGAATTGCAAGACTGCAAAAGACAATGTTTTGTACGCTAAAGAAAATCGCGATTTGCTAATAAGGAAGTTGATAAAGAAAAACACTCTGATAAGCGAAACTGAACGCAAGGATTTCCTTATTGTAAAGACGGCAGTAATTGCCAAAGTATTCTCAAACTTGAAACAGTTGAATATAGCTCCGGTAAATATCAATGAATCGTTTGGTAGTATTGTTAAAAATTCGTTGCAAGAAATATCGCTAACGATCGAGGAAATTCTGAATTCTAAAAAGAAACTGAGAGGAAATTATCTCATGAACATTCTGGAAGCACTGTATCTGTTCTATAAAACACCTTACGACAATGATACAGTGAACATTATCCAATCGTCAACCGAACCTGATATGTTAAAGAACATCTTGTTGCTAACTAAGATTGAAAACCTGAATAAAGCAGATGGTGAATTGAAGATGGATGATAGCGGCACAAAGGTTGCTTATATTAAAAATGTAGACGATTTGTCGGACAGACCCAGGCTGTTTAAGGCAAAGGATCAATTTCAGAAAACCGACGCCTCGTCAGATCTGAATAACGTGAGAATGAGAGCTTGTACAATATTGGCAAGATTCTGTTGCATGGCAAACGGCAGAGCCATGTCTAACACGCAACAAAGTTTACAGATAGCTCTTTTGAATCCTGACAATTATGATTCAGCTCAAATATTCGACTTCAGAATGGCCGTAACAGTCATAGAGTCATTGATCGATTGTGAGCCTTCATCATTCTCTGGGAATGTTATAGACAGTTTGTTGAAACTTTTGCAACAGTTGTGTCGACGTTGGCATAAAGATGAAGAAGCTACCAGAAACATTCTGAATATACTCTCTAAACTCTTGGTCCACTTGGGGTCAGTCGGTACCGATATTCAGCGACAAAATTCATTGCTCATTCTATGTGTCTTTCACAGATCGCTTCAAAAAAATAAGTACGGACCAATGATATACACAGCGTTCATCAAATGTCTTGAAAAAATTGCAACAATCGATCCTTTTTTTGCTTGGACAAAGTGGCCGAACGACTCCGCTATGACACATGGATCACCCGTCGTTCAAGACCTTTTAATGTATATTGAAAGTCCTTTTCACACGGTTCGTCTCAACGCCAGAAACTGCTTGCGTATATTATTCGCCTCAAAAGATGTGGATCTTCAATGGTTGACAGAGTTTTTCACCAACCTTAAAGACATAATAATCGACTTGTTCCATTTCCAAGAAGAGCCCGAAGATAAAGTCAGAGAAGACGAAAGGAGGAATCGCACGGCCAGTGCGCTGCACATGATGGCCGCTGTCATTTCTTCCAGTGCTATTTTTCGCAGCCAAGCTTTACTCTTCATGCTGCAACTTATCGTAGACCAAAAGGTCCGTTCTGATAGTGTGAAAAAGGTTTTGGAAAGAGTCAGCGCCTCT